>OY720348.1:2674785-3274785 GCA_963082975.1 Labia minor
GAAATTAAAGTTTTTTGAAATTTAGAAATAATTTAATATAAAAATATAAATTTTTTTAAATAATTTAAAAAAAAAAAATTAAAAAATTTTATTGGGAAGGTTTTATTTTTTCAATTGAAAGTTAAAAATTAAGGGTTGAACTTTACCCTGAAGGAATTGGAATTTTAAAAAAATGAAAAAACCATTGTTCAATATAAGTGCCTAGACTAGATAAGGTTGAACTATAGATAATGAAATTAATTAAATCATATCTAAGAGAAATTTTAATAAAATTGAAAAAAGGGTGTTTTTCTAAGAAAAAACGTATTTAGGGGTGAGTAGAGCAAAACGGATGAAATTTTTATTCCCCCTATACAAACACCCCCTACGAGAAATATCAATTAAAACAATATCCGATTATAAAAAATAGGGGTTGATTGTCATAAAATTTCATCAATATTTTTTTAAAAAAAGTGATTTTTACTATGCCCCTTAGAGATAGGCAATTGATACGAGGGCTGCACGCGCGCACTCACCACCCACTTTCCACCCGTTTTTCATATTTATCATTAAAATATCCATATTTTTCATCCAATTTCAAGCAAATTTAAGATATCTACATAATATACAATTACCAATCCAATGGATATGTTTAAAGAGAGGGAAAATAATTAATTAAAATCAATTTTTTAATAAATGAAAATGTAACTTATTCATGTAGCCGGCTTAAATATTTCATATATAATTAATTATTAATTAATTTCTATTAATTAACAAGATTTTTGGATTATATTATCATTATATATTTTATGATTATATTTATAGAAATTGATTAGATTTTTTTTTAAATTATTTGTTCTCTAATAATTTAGTGTTAATTATTCTCAATAGATGACACTACATGTAGGTTTTCTAGCTATTATTTTTTATAAGATTCTAATACGTATATGTTTACAAATATTTGAATAATTTATCTTAATTCGAAATTTTATCTCATGTTAACTTTACTTTCAGAATGAAAAGTCATCAATGAATAGAAAATAAGAAAAAGATGAAACAGAAATCACATATCAAGAGAAATGAGAACAATTTATGTATTATTTTATTTATCAATGTATTATCATGTTTACGTGTATATTCTAATATTGTTTATATGTGAATTATTATTTATAATAAAAAGAAAATCAAAAATATTCATAAACTTTTTAATTTAATTTCTTATTCCTATTTCCCACTTCTTTTCCTATTTCCACTCATCATTGGTTAAAATTCTATCGAATTCTAAACACATCATGCTAGGAAAATAAAAATAAAATAAGAATAGATAGAATATACAAATGATAGACAGATAGATAGATAAGAATAAAAAAAGAATATGTTTTATTAATTTAATTATATAATAATAAAAATGAGAGATGAGATTTTCATTTTTATTATTAAGTATTATTGTAATATATATCTAAAAAATAGAAACGAGATGCGTATAAATAAATGTAGGATGATTGTATTATTAATACAAACGTTGTTGGGAGATTTCAATTAGTCTTTTCCATACAATCCTATATTTACATGTATTATATAAGAAATATAGAAATTATAGTGATATATATAAAAAGGGGGTGGGAAAGTGGGTGTTTCGTGGTCGCGTGCAGCCATAATGCCAATTGCCTATCTCTAAGGGGCATAGTAAAAATTCACTTTTTTTAAAAAAATATTGATGAAATTTTATGACAATCAACCCCTATTTTTTATGATCGGATATTGTTTTAATTGATATTTCTCGTAGATGGTGTGTGTATAGGGGGAATAAAAATTTCATCCGTTTTGCTCTAACTCACCCCTAAATACGTTTTTTCTTAGAAAAACACCCTTTTTTCAATTTATTAAAATTTCTCTTAGATATGATTTAATTAATTTCATTATCTATAGTTCAACCTTATCTAGGCACTTATATTGAACAATGGTTTTTTCATTTTTTTAAAATTCCAATTCCTTCAGGGTAAATTTCAACCCTTAATTTTTAACTTTCAATTGAAAAAATAAAACCTTCCCAATAAAATTTTTTAATTTTTTTTTTTTTAAATTATTTAAAAAAATTTATATTTTTATAGTAAATTATTTCTAAATTTCAAAAAACATTAATTAATGAACCTTTATATAAAACAACCCTTTCTTCAAATTATTAAAATTTCTTGAAATTAAAGTTTTTTGAAATTTAGAAATAATTTAATATAAAAATATAAATTTTTTTAAATAATTTAAAAAAAAAAAATTAAAAAATTTTATTGGGAAGGTTTTATTTTTTCAATTGAAAGTTAAAAATTAAGGGTTGAACTTTACCCTGAAGGAATTGGAATTTTAAAAAAATGAAAAAACCATTGTTCAATATAAGTGCCTAGATAAGGTTGAACTATAGATAATGAAATTAATTAAATCATATCTAAGAGAAATTTTAATAAATTGAAAAAAGGGTGTTTTTCTAAGAAAAAACGTATTTAGGGGTGAGTTAGAGCAAAACGGATGAAATTTTTATTCCCCCTATACAAACACCCCCTACGAGAAATATCAATTAAAACAATATCCGATCATAAAAAATAGGGGTTGATTGTCATAAAATTTCATCAATATTTTTTTAAAAAAAGTGAATTTTTACTATGCCCCTTAGAGATAGGCAATTGATACGAGGGCTGCACGCGCGCACTCACCACCCACTTTCCACCCGTTTTTCATATTTATCATTAAAATATCCATATTTTTCATCCAATTTCAAGCAAATTTAAGATATCTACATAATATACAATTACCAATCCAATGGATATGTTTAAAGAGAGGGAAAATAATTAATTAAAATCAATTTTTTTAATAAATGAAAATGTAACTTATTCATGTAGCCGGCTTAAATATTTCATATATAATTAATTATTAATTAATTTCTATTAATTAACAAGATTTTTGGATTATATTATCATTATATATTTTATGATTATATTTATAGAAATTGATTAGATTTTTTTTTAAATTATTTGTTCTCTAATAATTTAGTGTTAATTATTCTCAATAGATGACACTACATGTAGGTTTTCTAGCTATTATTTTTTATAAGATTCTATTACGTATATGTTTTACAAATATTTGAATAATTTATCTTAATTCGAAATTTTATCTCATGTTAACTTTACTTTCAGAATGAAAAGTTCATCAATGAATAGAAAATAAGAAAAAAGATGAAACAGAATTCACATATCAAGAGAAATGAGAACAATTTATGTATTATTTTATTTATCAATGTATTATCATGTTTACGTGTATATTCTAATATTGTTTATATGTGAATTATTATTTATAATAAAAAGAAAATCAAAAATATTCATAAACTTTTTAATTTAATTTCTTATTCCTATTTCCCACTTCTTTTCCTATTTCCACTCATCATTGGTTAAAATTCTATCGAATTCTAAACACATCATGCTAGGAAAATAAAAATAAAATAAGAATAGATAGAATATACAAATGATAGACAGATAGATAGATAAGAATAAAAAAAGAATATGTTTTATTAATTTAATTATATAATAATAAAAATGAGAGATGAGATTTTCATTTTTATTATTAATTATTATTGTAATATATATCTAAAAAATAGAAACGAGATGCGTATAAATAAATGTAGGATGATTGTATTATTAATACAAACGTTGTTGGGAGATTTCAATTAGTCTTTTCCAATACAATCCTATATTTACATGTATTATATAAGAAATATAGAAATTATAGTGATATATATAAAAAAGGGGGTGGGAAAGTGGGTGGTTCGTGGTCGCGTGCAGCCATAATGCCAATTGCCTATCTCTAAGGGGCATAGTAAAAATTCACTTTTTTTAAAAAAATATTGATGAAATTTTATGACAATCAACCCCTATTTTTTATGATCGGATATTGTTTTAATTGATATTTCTCGTAGGGGGTGTATGTATAGGGGGAATAAAAATTTCATCCGTTTTGCTCTAACTCACCCTAAATACGTTTTTCTTAGAAAAACACCCTTTTTTCAATTTATTAAAATTTCTCTTAGATATGATTTAATTAATTTCATTATCTATAGTTCAACCTTATCTAGGCACTTATATTGAACAATGGTTTTTTCATTTTTTTAAAATTCCAATTCCTTCAGGGTAAATTTCAACCCTTAATTTTTAACTTTCAATTGAAAAAATAAAACCTTCCCAATAAAATTTTTTAATTTTTTTTTTTTTTAAATTATTTAAAAAAATTTATATTTTTATATTAAATTATTTCTAAATTTCAAAAAACTTTAATTTCAAGAAATTTTAATAATTTGAAGAAAGGGTTGTTTTATATAAAGGTTCATTAATTAATGTTTTTTGAAATTTAGAAATATCAATTAAAACAATATCCGATCATAAAAAATAGGGGTTGATTGTCATAAAATTTCATCAATATTTTTTTAAAAAAAGTGAATTTTTACTATGCCCCTTAGAGATAGGCAATTGATACGAGGGCTGCACGCGCGCACTCACCACCCACTTTCCACCCGTTTTTCATATTTATCATTAAAATATCCATATTTTTCATCCAATTTCAAGCAAATTTAAGATATCTACATAATATACAATTACCAATCCAATGGATATGTTTAAAGAGAGGGAAAATAATTAATTAAAATCAATTTTTTTAATAAATGAAAATGTAACTTATTCATGTAGCCGGCTTAAATATTTCATATATAATTAATTATTAATTAATTTCTATTAATTAACAAGATTTTTGGATTATATTATCATTATATATTTTATGATTATATTTATAGAAATTGATTAGATTTTTTTTTAAATTATTTGTTCTCTAATAATTTAGTGTTAATTATTCTCAATAGATGACACTACATGTAGGTTTTCTAGCTATTATTTTTTATAAGATTCTATTACGTATATGTTTTACAAATATTTGAATAATTTATCTTAATTCGAAATTTTATCTCATGTTAACTTTACTTTCAGAATGAAAAGTTCATCAATGAATAGAAAATAAGAAAAAAGATGAAACAGAATTCACATATCAAGAGAAATGAGAACAATTTATGTATTATTTTATTTATCAATGTATTATCATGTTTACGTGTATATTCTAATATTGTTTATATGTGAATTATTATTTATAATAAAAAGAAAATCAAAAATATTCATAAACTTTTTAATTTAATTTCTTATTCCTATTTCCCACTTCTTTTCCTATTTCCACTCATCATTGGTTAAAATTCTATCGAATTCTAAACACATCATGCTAGGAAAATAAAAATAAAATAAGAATAGATAGAATATACAAATGATAGACAGATAGATAGATAAGAATAAAAAAAGAATATGTTTTATTAATTTAATTATATAATAATAAAAATGAGAGAGGGGTTCTAAATTTCAAAAAACATTAATTAATGAACCTTTATATAAAACAACCCTTTCTTCAAATTATTAAAATTTCTTGAAATTAAAGTTTTTTGAAATTTAGAAATAATTTAATATAAAAATATAAATTTTTTTAAATAATTTAAAAAAAAAAAATTAAAAAATTTTATTGGGAAGGTTTTATTTTTTCAATTGAAAGTTAAAAATTAAGGGTTGAACTTTACCCTGAAGGAATTGGAATTTTAAAAAAATGAAAAAACCATTGTTCAATATAAGTGCCTAGATAAGGTTGAACTATAGATAATGAAATTAATTAAATCATATCTAAGAGAAATTTTAATAAATTGAAAAAAGGGTGTTTTTCTAAGAAAAAACGTATTTAGGGGTGAGTTAGAGCAAAACGGATGAAATTTTTATTCCCCCTATACAAACACCCCCTACGAGAAATATCAATTAAAACAATATCCGATTATAAAAAATAGGGGTTGATTGTCATAAAATTTCATCAATATTTTTTTAAAAAAAGTGAATTTTTACTATGCCCCTTAGAGATAGGCAATTGATACGAGGGCTGCACGCGCGCACTCACCACCCACTTTCCACCCGTTTTTCATATTTATCATTAAAATATCCATATTTTTCATCCAATTTCAAGCAAATTTAAGATATCTACATAATATACAATTACCAATCCAATGGATATGTTTAAAGAGAGGGAAAATAATTAATTAAAATCAATTTTTTTAATAAATGAAAATGTAACTTATTCATGTAGCCGGCTTAAATATTTCATATATAATTAATTATTAATTAATTTCTATTAATTAACAAGATTTTTGGATTATATTATCATTATATATTTTATGATTATATTTATAGAAATTGATTAGATTTTTTTTTAAATTATTTGTTCTCTAATAATTTAGTGTTAATTATTCTCAATAGATGACACTACATGTAGGTTTTCTAGCTATTATTTTTTATAAGATTCTATTACGTATATGTTTTACAAATATTTGAATAATTTATCTTAATTCGAAATTTTATCTCATGTTAACTTTACTTTCAGAATGAAAAGTTCATCAATGAATAGAAAATAAGAAAAAAGATGAAACAGAATTCACATATCAAGAGAAATGAGAACAATTTATGTATTATTTTATTTATCAATGTATTATCATGTTTACGTGTATATTCTAATATTGTTTATATGTGAATTATTATTTATAATAAAAAGAAAATCAAAAATATTCATAAACTTTTTAATTTAATTTCTTATTCCTATTTCCCACTTCTTTTCCTATTTCCACTCATCATTGGTTAAAATTCTATCGAATTCTAAACACATCATGCTAGGAAAATAAAAATAAAATAAGAATAGATAGAATATACAAATGATAGACAGATAGATAGATAAGAATAAAAAAAGAATATGTTTTATTAATTTAATTATATAATAATAAAAATGAGAGATGAGATTTTCATTTTTATTATTAATTATTATTGTAATATATATCTAAAAAATAGAAACGAGATGCGTATAAATAAATGTAGGATGATTGTATTATTAATACAAACGTTGTTGGGAGATTTCAATTAGTCTTTTCCATACAATCCTATATTTACATGTATTATATAAGAAATATAGAAATTATAGTGATATATATAAAAAGGGGGTGGGAAAGTGGGTGTTTCGTGGTCGCGTGCAGCCATAATGCCAATTGCCTATCTCTAAGGGGCATAGTAAAAATTCACTTTTTTAAAAAAATATTGATGAAATTTTATGACAATCAACCCCTATTTTTTATGATCGGATATTGTTTTAATTGATATTTCTCGTAGGGGGTGTATGTATAGGGGGAATAAAAATTTCATCCGTTTTGCTCTAACTCACCCCTAAATACGTTTTTTCTTAGAAAAACACCCTTTTTTCAATTTATTAAAATTTCTCTTAGATATGATTTAATTAATTTCATTATCTATAGTTCAACCTTATCTAGGCACTTATATTGAACAATGGTTTTTTCATTTTTTTAAAATTCCAATTCCTTCAGGGTAAATTTCAACCCTTAATTTTTAACTTTCAATTGAAAAAATAAAACCTTCCCAATAAAATTTTTTAATTTTTTTTTTTTTTAAATTATTTAAAAAAATTTATATTTTTATATTAAATTATTTCTAAATTTCAAAAAACTTTAATTTCAAGAAATTTTAATAATTTGAAGAAAGGGTTGTTTTATATAAAGGTTCATTAATTAATGTTTTTTGAAATTTAGAAATATCAATTAAAACAATATCCGATTATAAAAAATAGGGGTTGATTGTCATAAAATTTCATCAATATTTTTTTAAAAAAAGTGAATTTTTACTATGCCCCTTAGAGATAGGCAATTGATACGAGGGCTGCACGCGCGCACTCACCACCCACTTTCCACCCGTTTTTCATATTTATCATTAAAATATCCATATTTTTCATCCAATTTCAAGCAAATTTAAGATATCTACATAATATACAATTACCAATCCAATGGATATGTTTAAAGAGAGGGAAAATAATTAATTAAAATCAATTTTTTTAATAAATGAAAATGTAACTTATTCATGTAGCCGGCTTAAATATTTCATATATAATTAATTATTAATTAATTTCTATTAATTAACAAGATTTTTGGATTATATTATCATTATATATTTTATGATTATATTTATAGAAATTGATTAGATTTTTTTTTAAATTATTTGTTCTCTAATAATTTAGTGTTAATTATTCTCAATAGATGACACTACATGTAGGTTTTCTAGCTATTATTTTTTATAAGATTCTATTACGTATATGTTTTACAAATATTTGAATAATTTATCTTAATTCGAAATTTTATCTCATGTTAACTTTACTTTCAGAATGAAAAGTTCATCAATGAATAGAAAATAAGAAAAAAGATGAAACAGAATTCACATATCAAGAGAAATGAGAACAATTTATGTATTATTTTATTTATCAATGTATTATCATGTTTACGTGTATATTCTAATATTGTTTATATGTGAATTATTATTTATAATAAAAAGAAAATCAAAAATATTCATAAACTTTTTAATTTAATTTCTTATTCCTATTTCCCACTTCTTTTCCTATTTCCACTCATCATTGGTTAAAATTCTATCGAATTCTAAACACATCATGCTAGGAAAATAAAAATAAAATAAGAATAGATAGAATATACAAATGATAGACAGATAGATAGATAAGAATAAAAAAAGAATATGTTTTATTAATTTAATTATATAATAATAAAAATGAGAGATGAGATTTTCATTTTTATTATTAATTATTATTGTAATATATATCTAAAAAATAGAAACGAGATGCGTATAAATAAATGTAGGATGATTGTATTATTAATACAAACGTTGTTGGGAGATTTCAATTAGTCTTTTCCATACAATCCTATATTTACATGTATTATATAAGAAATATAGAAATTATAGTGATATATATAAAAAGGGGGTGGGAAAGTGGGTGTTTCGTGGTCGCGTGCAGCCATAATGCCAATTGCCTATCTCTAAGGGGCATAGTAAAAATTCACTTTTTTTAAAAAAATATTGATGAAATTTTATGACAATCAACCCCTATTTTTTATGATCGGATATTGTTTTAATTGATATTTCTCGTAGGGGGTGTATGTATAGGGGGAATAAAAATTTCATCCGTTTTGCTCTAACTCACCCCTAAATACGTTTTTTCTTAGAAAAACACCCTTTTTTCAATTTATTAAAATTTCTCTTAGATATGATTTAATTAATTTCATTATCTATAGTTCAACCTTATCTAGGCACTTATATTGAACAATGGTTTTTTCATTTTTTTAAAATTCCAATTCCTTCAGGGTAAATTTCAACCCTTAATTTTTAACTTTCAATTGAAAAAATAAAACCTTCCCAATAAAATTTTTTAATTTTTTTTTTTTTTAAATTATTTAAAAAAATTTATATTTTTATATTAAATTATTTCTAAATTTCAAAAAACTTTAATTTCAAGAAATTTTAATAATTTGAAGAAAGGGTTGTTTTATATAAAGGTTCATTAATTAATGTTTTTTGAAATTTAGAAATATCAATTAAAACAATATCCGATCATAAAAAATAGGGGTTGATTGTCATAAAATTTCATCAATATTTTTTTAAAAAAAGTGAATTTTTACTATGCCCCTTAGAGATAGGCAATTGATACGAGGGCTGCACGCGCGCACTCACCACCCACTTTCCACCCGTTTTTCATATTTATCATTAAAATATCCATATTTTTCATCCAATTTCAAGCAAATTTAAGATATCTACATAATATACAATTACCAATCCAATGGATATGTTTAAAGAGAGGGAAAATAATTAATTAAAATCAATTTTTTTAATAAATGAAAATGTAACTTATTCATGTAGCCGGCTTAAATATTTCATATATAATTAATTATTAATTAATTTCTATTAATTAACAAGATTTTTGGATTATATTATCATTATATATTTTATGATTATATTTATAGAAATTGATTAGATTTTTTTTTAAATTATTTGTTCTCTAATAATTTAGTGTTAATTATTCTCAATAGATGACACTACATGTAGGTTTTCTAGCTATTATTTTTTATAAGATTCTATTACGTATATGTTTTACAAATATTTGAATAATTTATCTTAATTCGAAATTTTATCTCATGTTAACTTTACTTTCAGAATAAAAAGTTCATCAATGAATAGAAAATAAGAAAAAAGATGAAACAGAATTCACATATCAAGAGAAATGAGAACAATTTATGTATTATTTTATTTATCAATGTATTATCATGTTTACGTGTATATTCTAATATTGTTTATATGTGAATTATTATTTATAATAAAAAGAAAATCAAAAATATTCATAAACTTTTTAATTTAATTTCTTATTCCTATTTCCCACTTCTTTTCCTATTTCCACTCATCATTGGTTAAAATTCTATCGAATTCTAAACACATCATGCTAGGAAAATAAAAATAAAATAAGAATAGATAGAATTTACAAATGATAGACAGATAGATAGATAAGAATAAAAAAAGAATATGTTTTATTAATTTAATTATATAATAATAAAAATGAGAGAGGGGTTCTAAATTTCAAAAAACATTAATTAATGAACCTTTATATAAAACAACCCTTTCTTCAAATTATTAAAATTTCTTGAAATTAAAGTTTTTTGAAATTTAGAAATAATTTAATATAAAAATATAAATTTTTTTAAATAATTTAAAAAAAAAAAATTAAAAAATTTTATTGGGAAGGTTTTATTTTTTCAATTGAAAGTTAAAAATTAAGGGTTGAACTTTACCCTGAAGGAATTGGAATTTTAAAAAAATGAAAAAACCATTGTTCAATATAAGTGCCTAGATAAGGTTGAACTATAGATAATGAAATTAATTAAATCATATCTAAGAGAAATTTTAATAAATTGAAAAAAGGGTGTTTTTCTAAGAAAAAACGTATTTAGGGGTGAGTTAGAGCAAAACGGATGAAATTTTTATTCCCCCTATACAAACACCCCCTACGAGAAATATCAATTAAAACAATATCCGATCATAAAAAATAGGGGTTGATTGTCATAAAATTTCATCAATATTTTTTTAAAAAAAGTGAATTTTTACTATGCCCCTTAGAGATAGGCAATTGATACGAGGGCTGCACGCGCGCACTCACCACCCACTTTCCACCCGTTTTTCATATTTATCATTAAAATATCCATATTTTTCATCCAATTTCAAGCAAATTTAAGATATCTACATAATATACAATTACCAATCCAATGGATATGTTTAAAGAGAGGGAAAATAATTAATTAAAATCAATTTTTTTAATAAATGAAAATGTAACTTATTCATGTAGCCGGCTTAAATATTTCATATATAATTAATTATTAATTAATTTCTATTAATTAACAAGATTTTTGGATTATATTATCATTATATATTTTATGATTATATTTATAGAAATTGATTAGATTTTTTTTTAAATTATTTGTTCTCTAATAATTTAGTGTTAATTATTCTCAATAGATGACACTACATGTAGGTTTTCTAGCTATTATTTTTTATAAGATTCTATTACGTATATGTTTTACAAATATTTGAATAATTTATCTTAATTCGAAATTTTATCTCATGTTAACTTTACTTTCAGAATGAAAAGTTCATCAATGAATAGAAAATAAGAAAAAAGATGAAACAGAATTCACATATCAAGAGAAATGAGAACAATTTATGTATTATTTTATTTATCAATGTATTATCATGTTTACGTGTATATTCTAATATTGTTTATATGTGAATTATTATTTATAATAAAAAGAAAATCAAAAATATTCATAAACTTTTTAATTTAATTTCTTATTCCTATTTCCCACTTCTTTTCCTATTTCCACTCATCATTGGTTAAAATTCTATCGAATTCTAAACACATCATGCTAGGAAAATAAAAATAAAATAAGAATAGATAGAATATACAAATGATAGACAGATAGATAGATAAGAATAAAAAAAGAATATGTTTTATTAATTTAATTATATAATAATAAAAATGAGAGATGAGATTTTCATTTTTATTATTAATTATTATTGTAATATATATCTAAAAAATAGAAACGAGATGCGTATAAATAAATGTAGGATGATTGTATTATTAATACAAACGTTGTTGGGAGATTTCAATTAGTCTTTTCCATACAATCCTATATTTACATGTATTATATAAGAAATATAGAAATTATAGTGATATATATAAAAAGGGGGTGGGAAAGTGGGTGTTTCGTGGTCGCGTGCAGCCATAATGCCAATTGCCTATCTCTAAGGGGCATAGTAAAAATTCACTTTTTTTAAAAAAATATTGATGAAATTTTATGACAATCAACCCCTATTTTTTATGATCGGATATTGTTTTAATTGATATTTCTCGTAGGGGGTGTGTGTATAGGGGGAATAAAAATTTCATCCGTTTTGCTCTAACTCACCCCTAAATACGTTTTTTCTTAGAAAAACACCCTTTTTTCAATTTATTAAAATTTCTCTTAGATATGATTTAATTAATTTCATTATCTATAGTTCAACCTTATCTAGGCACTTATATTGAACAATGGTTTTTTCATTTTTTTAAAATTCCAATTCCTTCAGGGTAAAGTTCAACCCTTAATTTTTAACTTTCAATTGAAAAAATAAAACCTTCCCAATAAAATTTTTTAATTTTTTTTTTTTAAATTATTTAAAAAAATTTATATTTTTATATTAAATTATTTCTAAATTTCAAAAAACTTTAATATCAAGAAATTTTAATAATTTGAAGAAAGGGTTGTTTTATATAAAGGTTCATTAATTAATGTTTTTTGAAATTTAGAAATATCAATTAAAACAATATCCGATCATAAAAAATAGGGGTTGATTGTCATAAAATTTCATCAATATTTTTTTAAAAAAAGTGAATTTTTACTATGCCCCTTAGAGATAGGCAATTGATACGAGGGCTGCACGCGCGCACTCACCACCCACTTTCCACCCGTTTTTCATATTTATCATTAAAATATCCATATTTTTCATCCAATTTCAAGCAAATTTAAGATATCTACATAATATACAATTACCAATCCAATGGATATGTTTAAAGAGAGGGAAAATAATTAATTAAAATCAATTTTTTTAATAAATGAAAATGTAACTTATTCATGTAGCCGGCTTAAATATTTCATATATAATTAATTATTAATTAATTTCTATTAATTAACAAGATTTTTGGATTATATTATCATTATATATTTTATGATTATATTTATAGAAATTGATTAGATTTTTTTTTAAATTATTTGTTCTCTAATAATTTAGTGTTAATTATTCTCAATAGATGACACTACATGTAGGTTTTCTAGCTATTATTTTTTATAAGATTCTATTACGTATATGTTTTACAAATATTTGAATAATTTATCTTAATTCGAAATTTTATCTCATGTTAACTTTACTTTCAGAATGAAAAGTTCATCAATGAATAGAAAATAAGAAAAAAGATGAAACAGAATTCACATATCAAGAGAAATGAGAACAATTTATGTATTATTTTATTTATCAATGTATTATCATGTTTACGTGTATATTCTAATATTGTTTATATGTGAATTATTATTTATAATAAAAAGAAAATCAAAAATATTCATAAACTTTTTAATTTAATTTCTTATTCCTATTTCCCACTTCTTTTCCTATTTCCACTCATCATTGGTTAAAATTCTATCGAATTCTAAACACATCATGCTAGGAAAATAAAAATAAAATAAGAATAGATAGAATATACAAATGATAGACAGATAGATAGATAAGAATAAAAAAAGAATATGTTTTATTAATTTAATTATATAATAATAAAAATGAGAGATGAGATTTTCATTTTTATTATTAAGTATTATTGTAATATATATCTAAAAAATAGAAACGAGATGCGTATAAATAAATGTAGGATGATTGTATTATTAATACAAACGTTGTTGGGAGATTTCAATTAGTCTTTTCCATACAATCCTATATTTACATGTATTATATAAGAAATATAGAAATTATAGTGATATATATAAAAAGGGGGTGGGAAAGTGGGTGGTTCGTGGTCGCGTGCAGCCATAATGCCAATTGCCTATCTCTAAGGGGCATAGTAAAAATTCACTTTTTTTAAATAAATATTGATGAAATTTTATGACAATCAACCCCTATTTTTTATGATCGGATATTGTTTTAATTGATATTTCTCGTAGGGGGTGTATGGATAGGGGGAATAAAAATTTCATCCGTTTTGCTCTAACTCACCCCTAAATACGTTTTTTCTTAGAAAAACACCCTTTTTTCAATTTATTAAAATTTCTCTTAGATATGATTTAATTAATTTCATTATCTATAGTTCAACCTTATCTAGGCACTTATATTGAACAATGGTTTTTTCATTTTTTTAAAATTCCAATTCCTTCAGGGTGAATTTCAACCATTAATTTTTAATATTCAATTGAATAAATAAAACCTTCCCAATAAAATTTTTTAATTTTTTTTTTTTTTAAATTATTTAAAAAAATTTATATTTTTATATAAAATTATTTCTAAATTTCAAATAACATTAATTAAAGAACCTTTATATAAAACAACCCTTTCTTCAATTTATTAAAATTTCTCTTAGATATGATTTTATTAATTTCATTATCTATAGTTCAACCTTATCTAGGCACTTATATTGAACAATGGTTTTTTCATTTTTTTAAAATTCCTATTCCTTCAGGGTGAATTTCAACCATTAATTTTTAATATTCAATTGAAAAAATAAAACCTTCCCAATAAAATTTTTTAATTTTTTTTTTTTAAATTATTTAAAAAAAAATGTTTTTTGAAATTTAGAAATAATTTAATATAAAAATATAAAGACAGGGAAATCTTCAGAGAAATTGGGTTTCAAAGATAATGAGTTTACTCTTCAAGACGGATGCATTTTTAAAGGAATAAGGTTGGTAATTCCAGCTTCTTTAAGATTAAAAGTTCTTAAAGAGTTGCATATTGGACACATTGGAATGACAAAAATAAAAGCTTTAGCGCGTTCTCATTGTTATTGGAGGAATATTGATAAAAATATTGAAGAGATGGTCACTACGTGTAAACAATGTTGTCTTAAACAAAATGAACCCTCCAAAGAACTTCTGCATCCATGGGAAGAGCCTAATGGTCCTTGGCAACGAATTCATATAGATTTCTTTGGGAGGATGAATGGTTTATATTATTTTATAATCGTTGACGCTTTTTCTAAATGGGTTGAAGTTATTCCAACTAAAACAACAACTTCAAATTGGTGTGTTAAGGAATTAACAAATCTTTTTGCAACTTTTGGATTTCCTTTGGTAATTGTCTCGGACAACGGACCTCAGTTCACGGCTGAAATATTCAAGGACTTTTTAAAAGAGAAGGGTATCACTCATAAAACGTCTGCTCCGTTCCATCCTTCGTCTAATGGCCAGGCTGAAAGATTTGTCCAAACTGTTAAGAAATCTCTTAGAGCGATGGACGAAGAGAAAGGAGCTAATGAAACTAAAATCTTTCGACTTTTAATGCAACTCAGGAAGGCTCCAAACTGCAAAGGAAGTTCTCCATATGAAATAATGTTTGGACGTTCTATAAGGACGAATTTAGATTTACTTAATGAAATTCAAGAAAGGAAAAGTTTAAATCGTGACCTTTCACTTATGAGGCAATTCCAAATTGGAGATCGTATCCAAGCAAGGAATTACTACAACAATATATCTGAAAAATGGTGTTTCGGGAGAGTGATTGGAAAAGAAGGAGAAGTGAATTATAAATTGTTAATGGATAACGGAATGATTTGGAGGCGCCACATTAACCAAATTATTAAAACAAAATTCAAGGGGGAGAATTGATGTATATATTTATCATAATATATTGTTGATGTGTTTATTGAAAGTTTACGTTTATGTATTGTATGGGTTGCTTGGCAACCACAAAGTAAATAAACATAATAAATGTATTAAACTAAAATAATTGTGCACTTCTTATGAAATTTATTATAGTTATTATTATTTATTTATGTAAATCTTTGATTCAATTGAGACTATCATTTGAAAATATTATATAGGAGATGTTTCATACTTGGCAATTCTTGTAGAAGTGACTCTGTGAAGGCCTCACCCCAGCTTAAATAGAAAAACAAAACTATTCATATTAAAAATCTAATCGGGTAATTACTTCTTTTGTTATAAAGAAAAAAAGAAAATATAATTATAATTAATTATTATATTGGAATATTACTATATAATAATTGATTTCGTTTTATTAATAGTAAGTTTTATTATTTTTTTTTTTTAATATTAGTTGTAAGTATTACAAAAATTAATGATAATAATAATATTAATACTATTAATATTTCAAAATAATTGCCCCCATGAATGCATACGTAACCTTAGTTTCCTATCTCCGAGGGACTAAGTAAAAAATGAATATTTCTTTAATTATATTTTTTTTTGGCAATTAGAAATAATATAACATAAAAATATAAATTAAATTATTTTAATTGCCAAATAACATTAATTTAAAAACCTTTATATAAAACAACCCTTTTTTCAAATTATTAAAATTTCTTTTAGAAATGATTTAATTACTTTCACTATCTATAGTTTACTCTTATATGATGTTAAACATTGGGTTTTTTATTTTTTTAAAAATTCCAATATCTTAAGGGTAAATTGCAACCCTTAATTAAAAATACTTTCAAATGAATAAATAAAACATTCCCAATAAAATTTTGGAGAATATTCGACATCAAAAATTCTAAATTTATCTTCTCCACTCAATGTACCAAGTAGATATATTTTATTAATGCATATTTAATTTATATGTTTGTTGGAGGTTGCTAATAATCCAATAATAGGATAAAATGCAAAAATTATAATGAAGGAAGGAAAATAATATTTGCACAATAAGTTGTGGTCATAGTTTTATTTATTATTTAGCCCAAATTTAAGGCTAGTACATTATTTTATACTTACAATTTATCTAATACTATTTATATTAAAACATGATATTTATAGATTTTATTAATTTATTAAAAAAAATCAATTTAAAAAAAATTGCTATTAATTAAAATTAATTATATTTTGTTGCCATTATTTAAAAAAAAAATATTTTTAAAATTTTAATTTTATTTAATGTTTTTTTTTTTTGGTATTTTCAAAATGTATTGAATAAAATATTAAGTACTAAAAAAAATTAAGTAAGACAGGAACTTAAACTTCCATTCAATAATAAGAATATATAAATTACACGGAAAATAATTATAACTAAAAAGTATAAATTTATATATACGATATATATTGTAATAATAATAATGTATTAATACTGTTGCTTCTATCTTTTCTGCCATTAAACATGTCGAGGAAATTTCGTAGACGTTAAGAAAACATTTGTGCGTTATTTCTCGAATGGAGTAAAGAAGGATAAGATAAAAACAAGACGAGAATGCAAAATGTGTGCGTTCCTGATGAATAAACAAGGCAGAAAGCAGAATGAGCATCTTTCATTATTCTAATAAAAATACAATTGAATTTAAAATTAATCACTATTTTTTTATATTATCTACATTAGCATATACAATTAAAAAAATAATAATTCAATATAAAAAATTAAAATAAAAAATGACAGAAGTTTGTTTTTTTTAATAAAAATAGAAATTAAAATATTCATTTCATTTGTAATATCAATGTCTTAAACTCTTTTTATACTCACACAAATAGACTTTAATTAATTAATTATCTATATTTTAAAGAAAAATATCGGTTTTATTCTAGATTAAAATTATATGAATACTTAAGTAAATTATCATTATAAATGTATATAAAATCATTTACTAAAATAAAAATAAAATAATACTAAACACAATCAAAATAACTAAATGACATCTTAACGTAAGCTTGTTTCTTATTACTTTTCATACTTTTTTTCATCTAATAGTTTTTCCGGAGAAATTGAATAGATTTTTATAATCCACTATAAAATTTAACTTAAGACTAACACAATGGCAAATCATAATAATAGTACCAGTCTCAAGTATGTTTATATGATAATTGGTGTAGTAAATTCTTAAATATACTAAATTGAAAAAAAAAATCTCATGATTTTTTTAAATATAATTCCGTTAAAGGATGAATAAAGTTGCATTTTAATATTTTATATATATATATATATATATATATATATAATATAATTATATATATAAATATATTATATAGCGAGTCACGTAATAATTTAAAATAACTGACTTATATTACTAGTATATTTCAGTTTTACATATATATATTTATAAATATTTTTGTTATATTTTCTATTAAAAATAAAACTAGAAGTAGATATATTTAATTCGTTTTTTAAAAATACAATTTTTATGAATTTTTTTTTTAATTTATATTCTAATTTCGTGAAGAATATAAAATAGAAATAATTTATTTAGTAGATATATAAATGTAGTTAATATTTATAAAACATAATGTTATATTTAAAAAATTAAAATTAAAAAAAAGCAAATAATGTAAAATAAAAAGACAATACAAAAATAAAATAGCATGACTCGCCAATGACCTCACAGAGGTGTTTTTTTAAGCTCAGGATTATTAAAATGTAATAGTACATAGAAATTTATTTATCTAGTTTAATAAATGTATCAAAGTCTCTAAAAAAATCTACAGTCTCAATGAAATTATTTATGCATCGCAAGTATCACAGTTCTCTGTCTCTCATACAATACTAATGCATTCATCCATGCCACTCTTACGGTTCTGCCACTGTTTTAAGCGATTATTTACAGTCTTCTAATCCAAATATTCCAATGAGATCAGACGAGAGGGCTATGATAAATTTCATTCGGGTGTGTATTTTGGTTGCTGTCGTTTTGTCTCGAAGAGCATTGCTGGAAAATCAAAAAATTACAACAAATGAAAATCTTATTAATGACATTCACTCACTTAATATAATTTTCATAAATAAAATTTTTCTTTTAAGATGAACGACAAATGAAATAAAAAAATTGAATGATTTGTTGTTAAAGTGAACGTGAATTTTATTCAGTGGCGCAACCAGAATTTGATCGTGGGGTTGGGGGCAGTGCCGCCCTAACCACAGGGCTAAATGGGCTATAGCCCCAGGGCGCAAGCCTTTTAAGGCGGCAATTTTTTATTTGCGATATAGTAAAAATTTATTTTTCATTTTATTAGTTTTTACTTATTTTTAAATTAAAACACTTCTTAAAATATTAAACTGATTTTTATTTCTTTCAAATGTGCTGAAAAACGATAGAAGAGAAGGGCAACGCGAAATAGGAGTAACACCCTACCGATCGTACTTTTGTTTCAGTCGCATTTGAACTGTCGGAGCTGTACTGGAGTTAATATAATAGTTCCGATCAAGTTCTAAGGATTAGACTAAAAACTGATCGGAACTGTCATTATTGAGATAATCCCCTCAAATCTGGGTAAACATTTATACCCATCTTTTAAATAAGTGACTTTAAAGAAAAGTTACAATAAAGATAACAGTTTATTATAAAAGTAATAAATAGTTTTTTTCTAGTTCTGACATTTTTGTTTTGTATAACTTTTCCGACTCCCATTTGCCATTCTGTGTATTTTCTTAGGAAGAAGGGCGCATTATTTTTAGTAGCCCATGGGCGCCGAATTCCTTAAGACGGCCCTGGTTGGGGGGGGGGGGTTGACTAGCCGCTCCACCTTCCTATGGCGGGGTCCCCCCCCCCCCTCAAAGACAAATTTTCATTAAGATTTTTTTTTTTAAATTAAATATTTAAAAAAGTTTTGTAAATGAAACACTGATTTTACAAAATCTGGCAAAAAAATTTAATTTTTTATTTTATTTACTCGTATTCACAGTTTTAGAAAGAAAATATTTTTTTCTAGCTATGGAATGAGGATAGCTTATACGGTGATCGCAAAATTTTGAAAATTTTTGCTCCGACATTTTTTGAGACCTCCACTTTTCAGACGGTTCTGAATCCAAAACTTCAAAAAAAAATCTTTGAACCGGCCGGCCGGCCCTTCGTTACCGGGATTACGTCTAAACAAAATGAGATATTGTCTTGAAATTTCATATTTAGATGTTTTTTTTGGAAATGATGGGCGGGGATTGGATTGTTTTTGGACAAGATCGGGCCATAAGTAAGGGTAGTTTAAAGAGGTGTCAAAGCACATTTTATTGATTTTCTCAATAAATACCGATTTTAATGAGAATTATCCTACTATCGTATTAAATTTATAGGGAATCGAATTTACTAGAAATTTCATTATATTCATTTTTATCTAAACTTAATAATAAAGGAGTTATTTATAAAAAAAACTACATTAAGATTTCGAAAGCTTTTCGTCCGCCCGTAGTAGCAGGATATTTTGAAAAATTAGTCTTCGCTTCATAATTTTTATGAAATTAGCAATTAATGTATTACTAATACAAATATTTAGAATTTGAGTAATATTTTTATTTAATTTATATTTAAATAATAGCCAAATTTCACAATCATGTAGTAATCTTATATTAAGTCTTTTGTTTTTTTATGATTTAGGAGAAATAATAAAATAATTTCTTATATTAAATTCTGTACGAAAAAATAAGCAATATTTATTTTTGTTAAAATTTTTTAAAATAAAATAAACTTATTTTTTATATTCTAAGTTATACTTTAAGAATTTTTTTTTAAATAAAAATCATTATATTTTTTCTTTTCTATTTGTAATATAGTAAATAATATATAGCAATTTGAATTTTTTTCTCTTCTGGGGGGGGGGGGGTTAAAACCCTAAACCCCTCCCCTGGTTGCGCCACTGATTTTATTCAATTATTTATTTATTTATTTTTGCTTAAAATTAATGGGAAGGAGGTGGGACTGGATTTAAGTTAAAAAAAAATAGAAGAAAAAAGAATAAAATAAAATAATTATCCATACCGCTTGTTTTCGTTCCCAAGTTTTCATTGCCATTTTATATTTTTCAAATTCATGACACCAATCCGAATATATTTTTTGGTAGTCATGAGATTTTCCAGGTGGGGCACATCGATGTGCATCTACTGTTATATTATAACTACAAAGGAGAGCTCCAGCCATTAAACAATCATAACGTCCAGAATCAGCTTCAGCAACAGACAAAATCACCAAACCATGTTCTGATGTTTCAATATATTTATCAGCCCTAATAGAAAAACAAAAACAAAAGATATTTCATTAGCTCAATATTAATGTATTCCAAAATTAATAAATTAACCAAACCAGAGTTCATACCTGAATTGTATTTGATATCGTCCTTTTTCTTTACTGTAGTGAAACCAAGTGATAGTCTGTCCATTAAGTACTTCAGGCATTTTAAGGAAACATCCCAGATGAAGACTTTGTCCCCAAGTCACTACCAAACGCTTTTTAACCACCGAACTATCACAAACGTCGCTTGTCGAATTAGAAACATCTTGTAAGAGCCTAAACAGACAAAATAACAAACAATTAACACAAAAATTATAGAGGGTAGCCCGGTGCGAAGGAATTATACTCGTATTTATTATTACAATAAAAACAGGTTTATTTAAAATTATTTATAAAAAATATCACAGAAGCAAATATAAAAATAAAACTATAATTGAACAACATTTTAAAATAAATACTTAAATGTTCAAATATAATATAAAGTAACTTAAACTAGTTACTTATATAAATAAATAAAATATAATTATATAATATTTGAAATTATATTATTATATTACTATAATATAAATAAGCTGGAGTGTCTCACCACGAGTATCTCGCAATTGGAATTGGATTAAATAACATATATTATATATTTAAATTAAATTTAATTAATTATAAATTAAAATTAATAAATAATATTTATTAAATCAGCGTATGTTTGGTTCTTTGTTGATGGCACCACGTCACGTGTTGGCGCGTGCTTTGCAGTTGTGTTAAAATTAATTCCGGTACTTTCAGCGATTTAATCAAGCTGAAATTCTATATATAGCAGTTTTATACAATTTTTAATCATGTGAAAAATTATCAAACCTATATCTTTATTTTTACGGTCACTTTAGAAGAAAAAAAATCAAAACGTGGTAGGTAATGACCCTCTTCCGGTTGAGCTACATTTCTCAAAAGTTGATAGAAAACTAAGAATTTTGAATAATGCCTATGTACCAAATTTGTTGATTCTAGCTCAAACCGTTTTTGAGTAATCTTGTCTACATACACACACACACACACACACACACACACACACACACAGACACAGACATTTTTCTCAACCTTAGTGAAAATGATTCAGGGACCTTCAAAACGTATAAAAACATCAAAATCTCGAAATCGAAAATTTTCGTGATCGCAATACTATCTCTGGCAAGATAGTAAAAAGCAAATTAAAATTTTACTCTGCATGATTTACACTCCGAAAATTCCCTTACATTTGTATTGTAATTGTAATTTCTTTCGGCACCTTCCTTTCGACATCCTAATCGTTAGGCGCTCGGTGCAGGTGCATTTGAAATTCTTTAAAATAAATAATAAAATAAAAATATCTAATTACCCAGGAGCGAAGGGTTTGCAGGAATTCGTGTCCTTATCCCATCCACAATAAGGATCATGAACACATCGCAGACAATTGTCATATCTTCGTGTGCACATTACTAAATCCATTTGTCGAACACGATGGTCCGATGCTACATAAAGTGCTTTATGCTAAAAAACAACAAAAAGATTAATACATAATATATAGATATAGAAATATATTATATATTTAGTACTTGTTTGGAAAGTTCCATGATACGGATGGGTTCATTTGGAGTCAGATCAAAGACGTCGAGTAGTTTTGAATGAGAATGACCATCAGAGTCATACCATTGTACAACTTTATATATCCGTCCAGTATCTAAAACAAAATATTTATATATTAGAAACAAAATTGGTAAATATGATTGATATTTAATTGATTTATATGATAATTATATAATTTCGATTTCGTTTATAAATAGGAAGATATAATAAATAAAATCCAAATCTAATGATTCATTAAAGTTTCTAGCTTAATCTTGCACAATTACAATTAGTTGATTAGATTTTGAGAAAAAAAACGATTATAAGTCATTTTATATAAAATTTAAATGTATCGTATTCCTAGTGTCTAATTCTTTCCTGGGCAATGGTCAGTGCCGGATTCAACCAAATGTAGTCCTTAAAGCAGTCGAAATCTCAAGGACCTATCATTTAATAATTTTACGAATATGATTTAATTATTCAACAGTTATAGAAACATAACTTTATAAAAGTCCTTTAAGAGAATAGCTAGGGATAGCGATGAATGTGAATTACATCATCAAAATCGTCGTTGCATTTAGTGATAAGCAGCGTAAATCTTTTATGTGTTCTACCGAGATACAGCAGATCGAAATTCGACGATAGACAACAGCAGCGACTACTCCTCCCTCCTTTTGTTTAATAAAATTTAAAATGTATATTTTCTTTGAAATATTGAATTCTAAATTTTTTGATTTGATCATATAATTGGGATTCTATTTTACCTAATACGAGGTACGTCCAGAAAGTAAGTTCCGTTTGGTAATATAATTAAATTGTGTACAGATACAGAAAAGTTATTTATTGCACAAAATTCTACAACTCTTAAACTACTTTTCCAAATAACTGCCGAAATTTTGCAGGAATGTGTCATAGCGTGGCACAAGTTTTTGAATACCTTCTTCATAGAAATTTGCCGCCTGTGTCTTCAACCAGTTGGAAACAGTTTTTTTCAGCTCGTCGTCAGCGTTGAAGTGTTGACCGCCAAGGAAAGACTTGAGATGTAAGAACAAATGAAAGTCGCTAGGAGCAAGGTCAGGGCTGTACGGTGGATGGTTAAACACGTCACAGCCAAATACCTGTAGGAGGTTTTTCGTCACATTTGCAGGGTGTAGTCGTGCGTTGTCGTGAAGAAAAAAGTCTTTCCTTGGCGGTCAACACTTCAACGATGACGATGGGCTGAAAGAAACTGTTTCCAACTGGTTGAAGACACAGGCGGCAAATTTCTATGAAAAAGGTATTCAAAAACTTGTGCCACGCTATGACACATGCCTGCAAAATTTCGGCAGTTATGTAAAAAAGTAGTTTAAGAGTTGTAGAATTTTGTGCTAGAAATAACTTTTCTGTATCTGTACACAATTTAATTATATTACCAAACGGAACTTACTTTCTGGACGTACCTCGTATATCTGTTAATGATCTATTATAACATAGGGCAATATGGAAATTGGTAGACATACTTGTCCCGGAGTAGTAAACAGTAAATTCCAGTGCGTTTCCAAAAAGTGTAGTTCTTAATTTATCTACAACGAGATGAGTGAAGATAACATCGCGTTTATAAAATACTGGCTTCCCATTTTCATGACCAATAGCAGCGTCCATTAATGGATGGGATCGAATAAAATTAAGCACCGTATCTGAAAATAAAATAAACAAAAAAATAAAAAATAAAGATTAATTGAAAGATTTCAATTAGCATAAGTAAAGTGGTTCATCGATAGGCAAGAAGGATTTTAATACCTGGTAATGTTTCGGTGTCGTTGACGCATTGTCCGGGTCGGGGTTCAGGTACGCGATTGCTAAGAACTGGAAGCCAGGCGCTTGAAGACGTCGCTTGTTCTTTGAATTTACCTCGGAAGGCTTGTTGAACTGCATCGAGCGTAAAGGAACAAATTGCAGAGCCCATTAACCCGTTCATGGAGGTTGTAAATACGCCATAAAATCGTGTATCGTCTCCTGGTATTTTATAAACACTCTCTGAGAACAAACCAATGAAACAAAATCAATTATCGTATACAAAAACAAAATTGAATTTGATTTATTTATTTTTTTTTCCACAAAATGACGTCATCTTTCCGGGATATGTTTTGATTGTATTGAATGGAACGAGAGAGAATCAAAGTTTGTTTTGTGTTGAAGTTGCAACCCCTCATTCGGGTACAGCACCCCTCCTAGAATTTGGAGGAACCCTGATTCGGGTCGTGATCTCATCCTCTCGGACATTAAACAAATAATAAGAAAAAAAAGCGATTTATTTATATGAATACACTACAATCGAACGGAAAAATGCATAGATAACAAAAAAAAAAAAAAATTTAATACAAATATTAAATAAATAAATTTGAATTTTAAATAAAATAATTATTAGTATATAGATACATTTTTTTAAAATCAAAATTGTAAACCAGCATTTTTGTTCATTTTAATATATTGATATTATTATTAATAGACAACTCTGTATCAAGTTTTATGGTTTCGAGTCTTAACTATTTTGCCAGTTACACATCTTTTTATTTTTATATTTTATTCTATATTAGTAAATTATAAATTACATGAAATTTATTCTATATTAGTATTTATTCTATATTAGTAAATTATAAATTACATGAAATTGGCTTTGAATGCACCATTGGGTGTGTGGGTAGCGAACCTGCCTCACATTCACATGGTGTCCCGGGTTCAAGTCCCGGGCCTGGCAAGGGGATTTCCCTAGCTGGGGTGTATGGGACGGAGTCAACCCAGCCTCCGGGAACAACTTTGGGGAAAAGCTACTTGATAGCGCCTCCGATCAAGAAAATCAAGGTAAAGGTTGATAGGACCCGTTCTACTGATCATAGGACACCTCATTGATATAACCGACTTGATAGGCGTTGTCCTTGCGTTGGACGTACAAAAGTCAGAGGTTTTTTTTTATGAAATTGGCTTAAACTCATTTTAAACAAAAGAAATAATTTAATCAACAATTTAAAATAATACTTTAAGATTCATAGCAAACAAACAACAATACATAAATAATTATACTTATCTAATCTTAAATAATTTTTTTAAATGTCTTTTTTTTAAAACAAACAAAATATAAATGCTTTTACTTTCAATTTTCTCTTTTTCCTAATTTTAAATTTCAACATTATTTTTAATTATTTATAATCTCATTGGAATTATATATATACAAAACTCTAAGCACACTTTGTAAAAAGAAAGTTATTTCTTTTTTTTATAAGAAAAAAGATTTTTTGAATTCACGACTGAATTAATGTAATTATATTATTACTTTAATTTCTTTATATATATATATATATATATATATTATATATACATGTCATTTATGTTAGCCGTTTTTATTTATTATTATTATTATCTATTAATAATTAAATATCTTTATTATTCATACACACAAATCCTTCTTTCCTTTTACAAATAAATATAAACTGTAGTATAATTCGAAAATCTAAAATTAATTCCTCCATTCTTCTTCCATTGTTCTTTCTTCGTCCATTTCCCCTCTCCACTTCCTTTGATTCGTATTTCCATTTTTTTTTTCTTTCTTTTTCTAATTTCATTACGTTGAAGTAAAATTATATTTACTTTCTGTTCACTATTTTCCTTTTTATTTCTTTCATCTGAAGGGAGTTTTCAGTTTTTTGACCTCATCATCTTCCTTTTGACTTCTTCTACACGAGCCGCCCCGGCTTTGATTTAATTTGTGAAGGATGATCGGTGGGGGTAAAGAAGGGGCGGTTGTTTCACACCTGACAGGCGTTTCTGAATGACTCACTTCTTTGGATCCGCCTTGAATATTTTTTTTCCGATCTACCTGGGCTTGGTTCGTTCTCCCTCGATTTACTGTCTCTCTCTCCTTCTCTCTTTCAGTCCATTGATGTGTCCTCTTCAACTTACTCTTTCCCCTAGTCTCCCTCTCAACCGCCCATTAATGACGATTTCATCTTGCCAACCTTACCCCTTTCAATTTTTAATCACGTTTAAAAAGAAAGAGAAAACTTTCAATTGTATTTTATTTGTAACACGTATTTAATTTAAACCAATCATAAAATATATCATTGTATACATTATACATTATATATAATTAAATAAAGAATAATGGAAAAATTATTTTTACTAAAGTTTATATTTATTTATAAGAGTAAAGAAAAAAATGTGTATAAATATAATAAAGATAATTAATAATAGATTAGAAAATAAACGTTTTGATGGATGTTTTTAGATTATAATTATGGAAGAGAATTTTACTTACTTAAACAAAATTAAATATTCATATCTTGAAAAGAATAATATTATAAAGGAACGGAAATATTGAGTTGATAAAAAGATGTATTTTATGTTCGTTATTTTTGTACAGAATTCTACATAAATAAATAATACAATTCGAATAATTTCTTTTAAAATAAAACATCGCTCTTTTCAGACCTCGGAAGAGACGGACACGGATAAGTAGGATTGATAACGAATAATATAAATATAAAAATTTTTTATAAAATAACGTTTTTCCAATGGACTAAAAAGAATAAAATAAATTAAACTAAATGCGCCCAACGTTATTCGTTGAATATGAAGCAATTCATCCATAAACTTTGTCAAGCTTATAGAAAAATTATTTTATTCTTTTTAGTCCATTGGAAAAACGTTATTTTATAAAAATGTTTTATATTTATATTATTTTATTCTTTTTAGTGCAATATTAAGAGGATAAATTTATTTAATATAACAAGAGAAATAGAAAAAATGAAGTTATACGAAAATTTACAAATTGAATAAAACAAAAAAATATATTAATCTTCCAAAATTGATTTTATGCTATTATTGAATAATAATTATTATATTATATTTATAAATAAATAATTTTTATTAATATGAGATTTTATAAATGTATTTATATATAAATATATACATTTATATATTTATATATATATATTGTCTTCATAAAAAAGGTTATTCTATTGTTTTGTTTCCTTTCTATCGAGGACATATACAATGTATAAAAAAAAAGATATTTTCTCTATACCATCTTGAGGGGAAGAAACCCCTCCTCTCTCATTGGTGATACAACTGATTAATAAGAATTCATCATTAATTTTAATGCTATGAAATATTTTTTAAATACGTTCAAAATGAAAATGTATCCTGAAATCAATATTTATGTTTCAAAATCCGTTGAAAAAAAATTAATCGGAGCAATACCAAAGGAGTTAGTTACTAAAAGTAATTAATCGCTAATTAATTACAATTAATTAATTATAATTCAATTCTATTTCTTCTATACCTTGTAGGGATCCATTGAAATATCTATAAAAATTTTCAAAAGTTTATCTCAATAAAAAGTCGATGAAAAATCGATTTCAATTTGTCAAAAGAGCGAACAGACAGACATAGAGACGCCAAGTGAAGTTAAGAAAAACGTTATAAAATAAGAATAATTAAAATCTCTCGTGTTAGACTTAGCGAGGAAGTCTTAGTTAAATAAAAAGTGGATAAGGATATGGAGAGAATTACTTACGTATTTCGTTATAGTAAAAGGGAAATTCGCCAGGTTCCGAGCAATTGAGTCGAGCCTTTAAGTAAGTTGCCCAATTTTGATTGAGAATATTTTTTCCGCCGGTGTCCGTTTTACAAACGCGAGCCACTCGTGAATAAACACTTTTTCCACAATTGATATACTCGACGGCCGTCTCACGGAAGAAGAAAAATACATGCTCGCCGATATCATAAGACCCGACAAAGTTAGGCTCTGAAATAGAAAGAAAAGAAAAGAAATAAAAAATTAGATCGACAATGTACAATTTTTATTTTTATTTTAATATTAATAAAAAATTAGGCATTACAAAAACACTCATCTAGAAAATATTTTTTCACAAAAGAAAGAGAAACAAACCCACGATGTAATTATAAAATAATATTTTTTTATTTAAAATGAGGTTCGGTTAAATCCTTATGCTGGGAACTTTTTTTTAAATTATCATTTATAAGCTCAGGGGATAATAAATTCTAAATATAAGTCAAATATATACAATATATACATGTATTTAGTATTTTTACACTATTGTATATTCATATACCGTCGGTTTGGAAGAATACCGTCACAACTCAAATTTAATAGATTCAGGAAAGGCATATCAATGAGGTGTCCTATGATCCGTAGAATCCACCTTTACCTTGATTTTCTTGATCGGAGGCGCTATCCAGTAGCTTTTCTCCAATGATGTTCCCGGAGGCTGGGTTGACTCCGTCCCATAGACCCCAGCTAGGGAAATTCCCTTACCAGACCCGGGACTTGAACCCGGGACACCATGTGAATGTGAGGCAGGTTCGCTACCCACACACCCAATGGCGCCTTCCTCTTCCACATAATATATTGACAATAAGTAATAGTTTTATATAAAAATCTCAATTATGATAATTTTTGAGTTGTGACGGTCTTCTTCCAAACCGACGATATGTCTTCATATATTAACTCTATGCCGTTAAAAAAATCAGCAACCACATTCCTCCAACTGTCTTTATTCTTAACTATCTTCATCTACTTATTATTTTGACTAAACTTTATATATATTCTCACTCCGTCGTATTCTTGTCTATCTGGTGATCTTTCCCCATTTAGTTTCTCCATAAACAAATTTTCTACCAATCTTTTGTAATTTATTTGAGTCACGTGTTCCGTCCATTACATCTTTCTCGATTTATGATTATATGTATGGGAATGTATCGAAGCCATGTAATTTCTAATTGTGCAAGATCCATCATTCCTTTTGTCGATTCATAAATGCATCTTATACTCTAAAACTATTTTCGTCCCTTAAAATTATGGATCAAGTTTCACATCTAAAAATGTTTTTAAAAAAATGAATAAAAACTTATGTACTATGTTGGTGCAAAATTAATTAAATTTAATAAATATGTGAATGAACTAGTATATGCAATATTTTTTACAAAGTATATTTATTTTATTTATTAGTATAAAAGTTATAATGTTATTTAAGTACATATTTACCTGCTGAAGAAGAACATAAAAGAAAAAAATGAACCTGTCTCTTTAAGGTGAGCTATAGTGAAAGGGTCGTAGGCAAAAAAAAAAGATTAAAAAAGAAGAAACTGCTTGGTAAAGCACTGCTAGTAAAAGAACACTAATGTTCACATTTTGAGACCTTCAACTACAATGATGGGGAGGGATTTGAGCAATTCTGAAGTCCATTTCGCTAATCACAATGCTATTCCGAAATTGCTGGAGCGAGATATAAAAATGCCAGGGTGGCTATTCACTCGATTTTCAAGATTGCCCGGGGTTTTCCCCTCCTAACCTTCCTTTAAGACTTTTCTCCACTTCCCTATTGAACTTATCAATATTCTTTCGGCCTCTCATTTTAATGGTTTGGTTAATTCACGAACAAAATATCTATCATTTAAAAGCTAAAGGAACATTATCTATATATAACATACTTTTTTTTTTATTCACTTTTTAAGTAAAATATTAAAAAAGATCATGTCATTAAGATTTATTTTTTTCATTCAAAAACCAAAAAAAACTTATTTATTTCAGTTCTCTTGTAATATTCTTTTAAGTATTAAATTTCGAAAAAATAGCTTTGATATTTCTATTCTTTTATTTTAATATTAATTTATTCATCCGTTTGAAAACAAACGACGTAAGAATCACAGTAAAAAATATAACGGGGTTAAAATCATCATGCCGAGTGAATTTCAAAAATATGAAAATATATTACAAGGGATGAAAATTGACACCCCTTTCATTTTATAGGATATTAACAGTTTAATAAGCTTCAGTCCAAACTTGAACCCCATTATTAAATTATTTAATCGTTTTTATTTTAATTAAAAATAGTATATATATATATATATATATAATTATTTTTCATGTTTCGGTTAATCATATCAAAGTTTAAATAATTTTCATCATATCTTCCTAAGAAGAGAAGAGGAGTTGAAGAAATATATATATATATATCTAACTCAGCTAATTTTATTTTTATTAATATTACGGGGTTCAAATCAATTAATTAGTATTTCCAATAAATTAATTATAATTTCAATTTTTCAAAGATTTTTCCCCTAAATATCGAGGATTTAATTAATAATAAAAAAACATTTATTTAAACGAAATAAAATTATTTAATTTACAGAATGAAAATGTAATTTTAATCAAAACACTAAAAAAATAACGTAAGTAATTAATTAATATAATTTATATAATTTATAATTATAATTATAAGTATAATGATACGATCGAAGATGCGCTGAAAACATCCCTTATTTATAATTATGCGCTGGAAATATGGGAAATTTTCAAATTGGACCGCCGATTGGACCATGTTCCCAGCCGAATTTTAAAAAACCAAGACCACTTTACAATTACACTTTTTTAAGTTCTACTCGAATCCAAAATCAAAATTTAAAAAATCGATAATTTTTGACGACAGACACACAGACATAGATTTTATATACGAAGTAAGAGTTCGTTGAAAATATAACAATATAGATATAAAACAAACAAACAATATTAAAACTAAAAACTTTTGAAAAAATATTATCTTAGAGTAGGGTAGAGATATATTCAATTATTTTTCTTAAATTGGGACTAATTTTCTAAAGGAAATTATTTTCATGATATCTGTCTGCCAAAATATTATATAAAACAATATGTAGATACATTATTTTTATTATTATTACTAATATTAGATTATATACCATTTCAAATAATATATATTTACGACTTTTTTAGTAAGATCTTCTTGAAATGAAATTTTTATCATATTTCTAGACTCCACCCCTTTTATTCGCCTTTTACGGCAAGCAGAAGATATAATACAGTATCTGTCTCGGTTTTATATATATATATATATATATATATAATAAACATTATATAATTTAATATCATCTTGATATCATGGTAAATAAATTTTTATATTTTGATGATATTATTAAAAAATATAATAATAATATTTCAGAAAACAGACAATAAAATTTCTCTTTATAGAAAAGAGGTGTAATTATATGTTTACTAGTTAATTCTTCGAGTTGAGGTTTAAACTGAGTTTAAATTATTTAACAAAAATATAAACGAAGCTATTAGACAAAATTATATATGATCTTTAACGAGATTTGACGCTTGCATCTAATGCATTATATTTCCTGGTTAAATTCCCAATCATTGATTCCATTTTCAGTGGAATTATTCCAAGTTTAGTTTGTGTTTCCTTCATAGTAATAATAGTACATATAATATCACCATGTCATTAAACATACAATAATCGATCCACTTATATTATATATTCTATGATTTTGTTGTTCTATTAATTGAAGAGAGCAAAAAATATTTAAAAATAGATATTTATTTAAATAAAGGCGCAATTGGGTGTGTGGGCAGCGAACCTGCATCACATTCACATGGTCCTGGGTTCAAGTCCCGGGTCTGGCAAGGGAATTTCCCTAGCTGGGGTCTATAGGACGGAGTCAACCCAGCCTCCGGGAACAACCTTGGGGAAATACTGGATAGCGCCTCCGATCAAGAAAATCAAGATAAAGGTGGAGAGGACCCGTTCTACTGATCATAGGACACCTCATTGATATAACTGGCTTGATAGGCGTTGTCCTTGCGTAGGACGTACAAAAGCCAGAGTTTCTTTTGTAGTTCTATTAATTAGGAATGTGTGTACACTGGAATCTTATTCCATTTCAAGGAAATTTTTTATGAATGAACGGAGAGAAATGAATGAAGATGGAATAAATTAAGAAAGGAGGATTAAGAAAGGAGTTTACGTTTTACTTTTTATTTATAATAATCAAATATCATTTATATTATTTATAATTTAATCTAAAAAAACATTTTAATCAATATAATATAATTTAATATTATTAGATCAAATTTATTTGAAATAAGATATTCTTTAATTATCATTTTAAATGGATATCAATTAAAGAAAAAAATTATTTTAAAAAGTTTCTTCCTTCATAATTGGTCCTTACTTCATATGTTCCTTACTTATGAGTATTTTTTTTTTGGTGAGGGAATGATAAATATATTTCTTTCTTTCTAAAATATTATTAAAATAGATATTTTTAATTTTATTTCGAAATTAAATTAAAAATTTTAAAATATTTTAAATATAAAAAACTATTAATACAATATCAATTAAAAAAGTATATGACGGAAGGCAAATTTCAATATGGATGATGTAGTTGGTGACATCATTTAAAAATTAAACTTGAAATTAAGAAAAAGTATAATAAGATAAGATATTTATAACGGAATTTTGTAAATTAAACCACATATTGATATTTGTTATTGTAAATTTATTCAAAAAATACAAACATATACACAACGTTTCGATTGCTGCTTCTGCAATCGTTATCAAGCGACCGCAATGTTCGAGCGTCCAGTGACAAAATTCCGTTATAAATAAAAACAACCACCAAAGCTTTAATAATTTAAGATAAGATATTATATATATATTTATATATATACAATCTATGTATTAAAATAATAAACTAATTGATTTCAATTTTAATTTGGTAATAATAATAATATTTTTGAAGAAATTCATTTATTTATTTAAATATTTATTTTTCATAGTCCTGATTCTATCTATATATAAATATATCTGGTGAAGCTCGATCCCGATTGGATATATGAATTAGATTATATTTTAATAGTTATTCGATTTTCCATTTAATGTTCCACAAATAAGTTAATAACATTTTCAAGAAAAGAATTTAAACTATATATATATATAAAATATATGTTAAATAAAATGATTGGTCTCTTTTTCATCTTACTGATGAAGGATTTTATTAATGTTTGACAATTATTGAATTAATATATCAAACTTAATTCAATTATATTTTTTATTTAATTTTATTGGCTTCTAGGATCAATGCTATTTTAAGCATCCTATCTATTTATTTACAATTAATTATTAAATATTAAATCTGGTGAAGCTCGATCCCTCGGAGAATCAAGACTATGAAAAATAAATATTTAAATAAATAAATGAATGTCTTCAAAAATATTATTATTATTACCAAATTAAAATTGAAATCAATTAGTTTATTATTTTAATCCATATATTGTTATAAATAATTTATTATAATAAATTGTATTATATGTTATTTTATGATGTTTTATTCCTTATTAAATTATCGAGTAGTATAATTGTTCTTTATTGAAAGAATTTCATATTGAATAAGTATCTATTCTCATCAATATAACTTAATCAAAACAATCTAAAAAAAAGGACAACGCCTATCGAGCTGGTTCTATCAATGAGGTGTCCAAAGATCAGTAGAACGGGTCCTCTCCACCTTTACCTTGATTTTCTTGATCGGAGGCGCTATCGAGCTGCTCAGAGCGCCTAGTTTAGTATAATATTAATCCTATTTTTTGAATGAATGAATTATATTCTAATGATTCCAAAGGGGATAATGACCAAGGTAAATAAAAAATTCCATTAAATGATGAAAATACGTGTGTATGTGCATGTTTGTGTGAGTTTTAATGTGTGTGTGTGTGTGTTGAAGGAGTGCACTTGTATAGTTAAGCTACATTTATCTCGATTCACAAGCGATTTCGAGAATCCAATCTTCTTCCCTTAATTCTCAAGTCTTGGCTGTCTCTCTTAAAAACTATAAATCGTACCCTAATAGTACTTGAATAGCCTAGTAAATGTATTTACTCCAAATTATTTAGTTAATCATGAAGTTAATGAATTGTAAAAGTGTAACAACGAAATGACTAATTCCATTATACTTAATTGTTCTTTAACTTTAAAAAAAAATGAAATGGACATAATTAATTTTTATCAATAAACGAAATCGAATTAAAAAAAAATTTAATGAAACATTTACAAAGTTTGATCATAATAAACGAAAATCATTTAATTGATAGATATAGATTTAAAATATTCCAAGAAATAAATATAATTGAAAAGATATAATTTAATATAAATTGTTTCAAAATGATATTTTTAATGACTTCTCTTATTGTAATTTATACATATACTATAGAATTATTTTATAAATCAATAAAAATAATTATTAATTTTTAAATATAAATTAAAATTATAAAGTGATTAAAATGTTAAAATATTTAGTTATATATATATATATATAAATTCATTCATATTTATATAAACTATATATATATATATATATATATTCACATGACTATTATATAATTATATTCATATAATAAAATTAATATTTTATATTATGTAAAATATAAATGAAAGTAAATTTTATTTATCTATTTTTTTAAATTATTAATTATATTTATTTCTTTTTATTCTAAAATTAAATAGATATAATAGATATATGCTTTTTAAGTGTTTTTTTACTATAATTTACATATGTAATGAAACACCTGTATTAGTAACCAACATTATAATATATTTTTACTATTTGCGATCACAAAAGTTTTCGATGTTGAGATTTTGATGTTTTTATACGTTTTGAAGGTTCCTGAATCATTTTTACTAAGGTTGAGAAAAATGTCTGTGTGTGTGTGTGTGTGTGTGTGTGTAAACAAGATTACTCAAAAACGGTTTGAGCTAGAATCAACAAATATGGTACATGGGCATTATTCAAAATTCTTAGTTTTCTATCCACTTTTGAGAAATGTAGCTCAACTGGAAGAGGATCATTACCTACAACGTTTTAATTTTTTTTCCTCTAAAGTGACCGTAAAAATAAAGGTATATGTTTGATAATTTTTCACATGATTAAAAATTGTATAAAACTGCTATATATAGAATTTCAGCTTGATTGAATCGCAGAAAGTACCAGAATTAATTTCTTAACACTGCAAATCTCACGCGCCAACACGTGACGTGGTCCCACTAACAAAGAGCCAAACATGCGCTGGTTTAATAAATATTATTTATTAATTTTAATTTATAATTTATAAATTAATTAAATTTAATTTATATATATATATTAATATAATTGTTAATTAATCCAATTCCAATTGCGATATAGTCGAGTGGAGACACTCCAGCTAATTTTATTGATGACTAGCTGGTCAGAGCGCCTTCGGCGCTCTTCACACCTAGACGGGGGCTCCGCCCCCTGTACCCCCGAGTGGTACATAGTATTTGATGGTTGAAAGTAGTAAAAGGTTTTCATCCATTTTGTTTCAATCAGTATATTACATAAAACATTCATTTCTTTTTGTGTTCTTATTTAAAATATATTTTAATTTAATCAGTAAATTAATTATATATATTATTATTGTATATGTTATATCTATCTATCTATGTGGCTCAAATAACCCTAACTATTTCTGAAGATGCATAGATGTCATGCAATTCCTCGTTATGCAGTCTCCGCCATTCCCCGGTGACCTCATCTTTCTTTGGCCAATAAATACTCTGAATCTACTCTCATCTCCCAGGGTGATAGACCATGCGTCCCACCCATATAATGCAACAGGCAAAATAATTGTTTTAAAATATTTTAAGCCTCTTTACTGCATGATAACAGGCGTTTCCCTATTGCAACCTCCATTTAAATTCTTCTCAAATATTATTATCCTTCGTGATTACATTCAATTTTTCTACATATTCAAATTCTACATTTTGTATATTAAGATTTTGTGTATGTTAATACCTGTCCTCTTTGTTACTAAATATTTTTTCTTATCACTATTAATTTCAAACCTCCATTAATTTTTCTTCGCTATCTGTAATTGCAATTGCCGAATCTCCTATTATATTGAAGTCGTCTGGGTAACTTAATATTTTACAATTGATTTCCGCATCTTACTCTTTCTTTACTACCTTCAAGACAAATTTAAAGATCAAAATTTGAAAAGTTTAGCCGGATCGATTGAGTCATGTGTATGTTTTACTAAAGTCTACAAATAATTAGTGAACAGAAATATTGAATTCTCGGTTTTTTTCTAATATCTGTCATAATAAAAATATCTTAATTAAATTTGATCTATTTGGCCTGAACCCGCAATGATATCTCCTAATATTTCCTCCACCTATGTTTCGTAAGTATTGTATGTGTTATAATAGAGAATAATATTTCTTTATCATTTCATTTTGATATTTTGTTTTCATTGCTTGATTTTTATTGAAAATTTTTAATTATAATGAAATTTGAGAAAATTTAAAGTTAGAGAGACTTGAGACAATTTATAAAAATAAAATTAACATAATTAAGGTTATAAAACTATAGATAAATTAACAATATATACATTCATTAATAGTATTAATTTAAATTAATTGATTTATTTGTTTTTTTATTATTAAGTTCATTTATTAATTTTTTTAGATCATAGTTATTTTCCTCCCTTAAAAGAAACTTATCTAATTCTGTCGTGCTAGGGGATTTGAAAATTATTAGTCACAATATGAAGATTTCGCTTACAGTTTCTGTCATGTCCGACCTCCATCCAACAGTTATTTTCTCTCAAGTTTCTTGCTTCTCTTAATCATGTGATCTATATATTTAATTTTTTTTTGATTCATTGTAATAAAATTTAAACAAATAAAATTTTCATTTTGTTAATTTATATAAATTTCAATTTAAACTGATTGTGAGTGATACGCCTTGCCAATACTCTGAATACTTTGTGTACAGAAATATTGAATGTTCTTAGTGAGATTTGATATAATGTTGTACGATTTGTCCTAAATCTGAATTAGAAGAAAGTTATAAATTGCCTCCTTTTCCAGCCCAATTCATTTACCCACCCATGTTACATTCATACACAATAACCGAATTTATTAGAAAGGGAATCTATTATAAGTAAATCTATTTATTTATTTTTTAATTCATCTTAATAATTAACTTCTTTAGGAGGAGGTGGGGATAAGGGTGTCGGGGAGGGGGGCAATCCTAATGTCATGATTGTATCGATTGCCACAGCTAATCAATATTTCCATCGCTCTCGCATTCAAAAGCAATATCGTTGTGCCATACCCAATATAACCTAAAGCCAATATGTCAATGGTCATTGTTTCAAAAAAGTTGCCTCTAATGGTGTCATTCGTCACTGACAGTTTTGGTTAGCATTTATATGTCATCCAGTTAGGGCTGTGGATTTCAGAACACGGATTAACGGGAAAACTAGCGGGTTGGGGGGTCTCCAATCCATTTTCCACCCGTATTTTCATCGCCGAACCCATTTCCAACTTGGACACCATTTATCTTTCTTTTTTTTTAATTTAGAGTTATCATAATTTTTCCTTTCCGATAACAGTCTATTATTCCACACTATGATTTATTAGAAATTCATTTACAAGAATGATCTAGAGATATATGAGTATATAGATAAATAGATAAGTAAATTGTATCTAGTGATTTAATTAAGTGGAAAAAACAATTTAAATATTATTAATTATCATATAGGTTTAGATTGTTTAAAGGCGCCATTGGGTGTGTGGGTAACGAACCTGCCTCACATTCCCATGATCCCGGGTTCAAGTCCCGGGCCTGGCAAGCGAATTTCCCTAGCTGGGGTGTATGGGACGGAGTCAACCCAGCTTCCGGGAACAACATTGGGAAAATGCTACGGTTTGAGCTAGAATCAACAAATATGGTACATGGGCATTATTCAAAATTCTTAGTTTTCTATCCACTTTTGAGAAATGTAGCTCAACCGGAAGAGGGTCTTTACCTACAACGTTTTATTTTTTTTCCTCTAAAGTGACCGTAAAAATAAAGGTATGTTTGATAATTTTTCACATGATTAAAAATTGTATAAAACTGCTATATAAAGAATTTCAGCTTGATTGAATCGCAGAAAGTACCAGAATTAATTTCTTAACACTGCAAATCTCACGCGCCAACACGTGACGTGGTCCCACTAACAAAGAGCCAAACATGCGCTGGTTTAATAAATATTATTTATTAATTTTAATTTATAATTTATAAATTAATTAAATTTAATTTATATATATATTAATATAATTGTTAATTAATCCAATTCCAATTGCGAGATAGTCGAGTGGAGACACTCCAGGTAATTTTATTGATGACTAGTTGGTCAGAGCGCCTTCGGCGCTCTTCACACTTAGACGTGGGCTCCGCCCCCTGTACCCCCGAGTGGTACATAGTATTTGATGGTTGAAAGTAGGCCCCGGACTTGTAAATGGCACTTCCGGAAACTTTATGTGTATGGTCTGTGATTCACACGTGAGAAGTTTAGATGGCGCTTGTGTCATATTTTTTTTAATTTTACCGCCTTTATGAGGTTGTTGATAATCATACCACGTGCATATTCAGACCACAACACCTGTCACAATTTAGCTAGCAGACATCAGCAGATATGGTTTATAATGTAAGTATAATTTTATTATTATATTAATATGTCTATACATATTTTAATTAATTATATATATTAATTACTTATGTATTTTAATAAATTATATATTTTATATATATTAATATTTCTTTATATATTTTATTTACATGTTTTATGTATATAGATTTTAATTAATTATATATTTCAATTGCTTGTGGTTTGATCTACAGCAACATAAATTAAATTTAATTTTAATTAATTCTATATACGAGGTAGGGTCAAAAAGTTCGCGGAATTGGTTATTAAAAATTTATTAAAAATATTTATAACATTCTTACATTATTTCCCTTCAAAATACTCTCCTCCTGCACCTACATATTTATTCCACCGTTCATATAATTGTTGGAAACACTCTTGAAAGCCGTTTTTTGAAAGTTCCTTCAGCCGCTCCGTCGCATTTTCAATCACCTCTGACGAATCAGCAAAACGATGTCCCTTCAATGCCATTTTTAACCTTGGAAACAGGTAGGAAGCTGTCATCTACATCAGCCATTTCAATCAAGTCCCTGGACAGGGTCACTCTCATTTCCTTTTGCTCAGGGGATAACATTTTTGGAACAAAATGCAAGCAAACACGATGCATGTTCAAGTCATTATGAAGAATGCTGTGAACACTCCCATGTGAAATACCAACTTCAGAGGCAATATTATTGATGGTTGTTCGTCTGTCCGCACGCACAATTTGTCGAACGCGCTCAACATTGTCGTCTGTAGTGGAAGTGGAAGGCCGCCCAGTCCGAACGTCATCATCAATTGTTGTGCGACCGTCGCGAAAACGCTTATGCCACTCGTAAACTGTTGTTTTCTTCATCGCAGAATTTCCGTATGCTTTTTTTAGCATCTCAAGAGTCTCCGAGGGTGATTTCTCCAGCAACACACAGAATTTAATATTGCCACGCTGCTCTAATGACGACATTGCACAATCCGACGAAAGAAAGAAACTACGATCTACAATATTAAACACCGAACGCACGGAACCAACTACAACTGCCTGCTAACCTCAAAAGCACATTCACTACCAGTTATGCCAACCTCAAACAAAAATTTCCCTTTCAGCTAAGAAATACTTGACTATAAGCGACCATTCCGCGAACTTTTTGACCCTACCTCGTATATACATCATATATATAAATAAAAAATATAATAAAATGTTGAAAAATATATATTATATTTTTTTATAATCGTCCAATGTATTTTTTTAAGCAATTTCTCATTGGAATTTTTGTATTAATTTTTCAAATAAAATACTATTTACCTTATTATAATTATATACATATATTATATTATATTATATAAAATTAACAAATGTATAATAATTTAATATTTTTGCAGAATCCAGGTTATGCAAAATGCAAAACAAATGCTTTTCCTAGAGGAGAATGGGGTCCCATGTTATGTTTTCTCACCAATGATAATCTACGTGAAAAGTGGATTTATCAAATAGGCAGTGTGGATTTGCTAGGAAGCTCATGGAGTAAAATAAATTTATATTTGATTTATTATTAATTTATAATTGTTATTAGTTTATTGATTATTTAATTACTATCATAAAATAAAAATATGTAAAAAAGATTTTATTGTGATTGTTAATATTTATTGTTAATAATTTATTTTAATTTTTATCCTACTTTAAATAAATATATTACATATAAAACATTACTCTTTTCATTTATATGTGTAAATTTCCTAGCTTCAATTTAAAAATTGTGAATATTCCTGTTAAATGAAAAATTATTTATTTGGAGATAAAACCAACGTTTCAGCAAAAATATCAAAAAATAAAAATTTTTTGATGAAATGTCAGTTTTATCTCTAAATAAATAATTTTTCATTTAACTGAAATTTTCACAATTTTTTTTCATTCCAATTATTCCTTCAAAAAAAAATTACATTTAAAAAACCCAATAAGCTCCCCCCACCCCAAAAGATTTACATCAGGTAGTTACGAGGAAGGTCAATAGATGGCGCCAAATACTAAATAAATTCAAAAAGCCCACCACTCTCCCCACCCACTTTTCCATCAAGTTGCTTCGGGTAATACCTAGACGGCGCCAAATAAGGCTTCAGAGCAATGTAGGGGCGTGTCCAGTCTTGTTGATGGTCTGTGGTTGAAAGTAGTAAAAGGTTTTGATCCATTTTGTTTCAATCAGTAAATTACATAAAACATTCATTTCTTTTTGTGTTCTTATTTAAAATATATTTTAATTTAATCAGTATATTAATTATATATTAGCGGACCAGTGTAAGAGCCCTCACACGCAAAGAAAAGATTGAAAAATATAAGATATAAGAGGCACTGGATGTGACGTCAAAAATGACGTTAAAAATAATAAAAAGTAAGAAATAAATTATTTTTTCACTTTTCTCAAAAAGTATTTCTTGTTTTCCAATGAATTTCACGCTATTAATAGATTAGCCCGAGGACTATCCGATGGCATTGGAATAACCCAAATCGCATAAGACGTTTAGGAGTAGGGGATTAAAGATATACTGTCTTTTAAATATATAGATTCAAAATATTTATATACTATTCATGAGTTTAATAAATTAATAAATTCTATATATTTCAAGGAATAAGAGTGATTTTAGTAACATTATTCTCATCTGTAACTAATTAATTAATTATTAATTAATTCCCTACGGTTTTATTCGAAATAACTATAGAAATTTTATATAATATTAAGAAATAATTAATTTGTTTGTTTGTTTTTATTATTCTATTTTAAGTGTTTGGTGAAATATATTTTGTCTGATTTAATCCTGGGGGAGGGGGGTTGACTAGCCCACCTTCTTATGCCCCCCCCCCCCGGGCTCTTTCAAAGACAAATTTTCATTAAGATTTTTTTTTTAAATTAAATATTTAAAAAAGTTTTGTAAATGAAACACTGATTTTACAAAAAAAATTTAATTTTGCATTTTATTTACACGTATTCATAGTTTTAAAAAGAAAATATTTTTTTCCAGCTATAAGTAAATCATTTTAGCTTTCCTCATGGGATGAGGATAGCTTATACTATGGTCGGAAAATTTTGAAGATTTTTGCTCCGAGATTTTTTGAGATCTCCAAACTGCAAAAATAAAAAACCTTTGAACCGGCCGGCCGGCCGTTCGTTACCGAGATTACGTCTAAACAAAATGAGATATTGTATTGAAATTTGATATTTAGATGTTTTTTGGGAATGATGAGCAGGGATTGGATTGTTTTTGAACAAGATTGGACCATAAGTAAGGGTAGTTTAAAGAGGTGTCACACAAAGCACATTTTATTGATTTTCTCAATAAATACCGATTTTTATGAGAATTATCCTACCATCGTATTAAATTTATAGGGAATCGAATTTAGTAAAAGTTTCATTAGATTCATTTTTACCTCAACTTAATAATAAAGGAGTAATTTATAAAAAACTACTTTAAGATATCGAAAGCTTTTCGACAGCCCATAGTGGCAGGATATTTTGAAAAAATTAGTCTTCGTTTCATAAATTTTATGAAATTAGCAATTAATGTATTAATAATAAAAAATATTTAGAATTTGAGTAACATTTTTATTTATTTTATATTTAAATAATAGTCAAATTGGAAATTTTCACAATCATCAAGTAATCTTATATTTTTATGATTTAGGAGAAATAATAAAATAATTTTTTATTTCTTATATTAAATTTTGTAAGAAAAAATAAGCAATTTTTGTTTTTGTTAAAATTTTTTTAAAATAAAATAAACTTACTCTAAGAATTTTTTTTTTCAAATAAAAAGAAGGATTATATTTTTTCTTTTTTATTTGTAATATAGTACATAATATATAGCAATTTGAATTTTTTTCTCTTCTAAGGTTTTAACTCCCCCCCCCTGGTTGCGCCACTGATACATATAATTAATTCTATTCATGATTTTGAAATTATATTTGGTTCCCCTCTCCCCACCCAAATGTCTATTAATCTATTTTTGGAAAAATCAATTTTGATTTCTATTAATATATAATCTTTACTATAATTATAGTACATTTTAATATATTATCTCTTTTCTGGAGAAACAAAGAGAAATGAAAATATTATTTTTAAATTTTTATTTTATTTAAATTCGACATATTAATATAATATATCGCTTTAATTTTTTATTTCTATTGCTAGATGAAGATGTATTCAAGTTTTCGAGATGGTCCAATACTTACCAGCGAGAAAACTGGTGAGTAAATTATTATTATTATTATTCATAAAGTTAATTTATAAAATATATAAGAGTTCTCTATAAAGTATTTATCTCTTGATTTTATTAAATAATATAATAAAATTTCTTCGACATTGGCTTAAGAATCTCTTTTATTTAAAAATTATCTTTTAAATTTCTAAATATTTTTATTAAAGATCACTATAAAAAGAACCCAGCTTCCCCCTGAAGCTATGAAAATTAAATTTAAAAAATACAATATGCCCTGGGCAGATAATGTTGGTTTTCTATGAAGGGTGGGTGGTAAACAAACCCCTTTATATCGGCGATAGAAGGAGACGCTTTTCATTTAGAAAAGAAATTGGCTTCCTTTAGAAACAGAATTGTTATCGAAACAATTGCTTTAAGCCAAAAATGCTATATTCTAAATTTAGTGAAAATCAATTACAAATTAATTTTTTAGAAGTGGATGGGTAAAATATTTTTTTTTTTTTGATATTTATCGAATTTAGATTGAGTAAGTATGTGTAGGTTTTTCAGATATATTTCATAAAAAAAAAAAAAGTAAAAAATTAAGTAAAATTTGATAATATGAAATATAGAGTTAAGAATATCAAAATAAATATTTTAGTTAATATAAAATTAAAATTACTAGGTTTCATTCATGATTACACAGATAAGATAAGCAAATATTTAATTATTAGAAGACGTCTAAGACATTAATGATTTATTTCATTTTTCAATGTACTATGTAAAACTAAGTTTTCTTTAGAGAAGTAAAGTTCTAAGAAATGGCTTGTAACTCAATAGTTCAAAACAAAAAATCGAAAATAAAAATAAATTACGCTTCAAACTGCAACCTCATCTACCCTATTCTCCGACTTCTTTTTTTTTGCTAAACTTTAAAAATTGTTGAACAGAAAGTTATTGTTGTACTATTCAGTTGAAATATTAAGTCTGCATTATCCATGATTTGTTTTTCCACAATTCCGATCGTTTGAGCCGTATTGCTTCACTCAAACGTTGCATAACTTCCTTGTAGTATTCCTTATTATTTTTTTAAGTAAAATTCGAAGAACACACAAAACGTGACTAACTTTTTCAATTGTCAAAAAACTACTAATCCAAAATGGCTGATAATGTCAACCTATGAGAAACATATGTGCACCAACATAACAAAAAAAAATTCGATAATCAAATGACACAGCCCGAGAAAATTCAAAATTTACCTTTTCTTTTGAACATACGTCGTACATTCATACTCAAATAATATATTATTTAAATTGAAATTTACATTAGCATAATAATAATAAAACAAATATAATATTTTAATTTCATAACTACTATCTTCACACTGATTATGTCACATGACGTAGGTAAACAGGGACTAGTATATTTGGTTATAGGTGGATTAAATATACAACTAAATGTGATGTTGGGGTTCAACTGTGAACTGATTTTTTTTCCAAACAACACTTTTAGAAATTCATAAATTAAATTCCATGTTAAAATTAATTTTTTTGTGGGTATATTAGTAAACCTCATAAAAATGATTATATATATTGCAAATTTTAATGATTTGTTTTTAATTAAAATCATTGAAATATTTATCGAACCGCAATTTATTTGGGTTGATAGAAATTTCTTTCAATTAGGGACATTAATATATGTGTTGTGTATGTATGTGTGTGTGTATGTATGTAGACAAGATTACGCAAAAACGGTTTGACCTAGAATCATGAAATTTGGTACATGGGCATTATTCAAAATTCATAGTTTTCTATCTAATTTTTAGAAATGTAGCTCAACTGGAAGAGGGTCATTACCTACAACGTTTTAATTTTTTTCCTCTAAAGTGACCGTAAAAATAAAGGTATATGTTTGATAATTTTTCACATGATTAAAAATTGTATTAAACTTCTATATATAGAATTTCAGCTTGATTGAAACGCTGAAAGTACCAGAATTAATTTTTTAACACTGCAAATCTCACGCGCCAACACGTGACGTGGTCCCACTAACAAGGAGCCAAACATGCGCTCGTTTAATAAATATTATTTATTAATTTTAATTTATAATTTATAAATTATATTCATTTAATTTATGTATAATATAATTGTTAATTAATCCAATTCCAATTGCGAGATGGTCGAGTGGAGACACTCCAGTTATTTTTTTTATTATTTTAATGATTTTTTAAACTGTGAATTTCCAATAATTATAGAAATATATAAATTCTCTATTGTATTATATAAAATGCGCAAACGATAAAATAAACGTTCTTTTTCACCTATTTGGATGTATTTAATTGGAATCGGACGACATTGCATATTTTGTAGGTCCTGATTAAGGTAGGTGGAAGTGGGAGATAAGCCCAACCATAAAACTAACCCATGGCTAAAGCTTAATTATGAAAGACTGTAGTAGCCAAGCCTATTTTCTCTACACTCGCTGCCATTGATTTTCAACCAACTTAATCAACGAGATATCTTCTTTTTTCTTTTTTATCGTTTTTTTCTGCTTTTTTTTATTTCTATAAATCATTTATGGGATTTTATTATCATTTCATTTGGGCTAATTCAGCGCCCTATACGTTTTAGGGAAATGGCAAACCCTGTTAATTTTCTTGGCCCCCGCTCCTCATAAAAAAAGTTTGTTACTTTATATGCGGGGAAAATGTTGGACTTTAAATTAAATCCCCGCATATCCCACCCCTTCTTAGAGTATAATTATGTTTTTTACGGTTAAGTAATTCAGTTGACCCTGGATCAACCGAGCTTTACATTATTTTGAACCGGATCCTCACCTTACCTTTACCTACACCATTCTATTTCACTTTTTTTCTCTCTCTCTTTTGTTTTTGTTCCCTTTGTGATTGAGCTTCCTTTCTCAGCCTACTAACGTCACACAACGAAAAATATAAAAATTATAATTTTAAATGCAAATAACTTTTATATATATATATGATAAAAATAATTAAAAAGAAAAATATTTGAATAAACTCACAATGGTAAAAAAATAATATAGAATATTTGTATTTTAATTCACTTGCAATATGAAAAAAAAATATAATCCTGTTAACGCGGAATAAACAAAAGAAATTATTAAATTGACGGATTAATTTGAGCCAATAGTTTCCATCGCGTAACTACCATTTTAAAAAAAAATCTTAAAAAAAAACCATTATAATATAGAATCTATTATATTAGATAATAGATATTATTTTAAAAATTTAATCAAAAATATATAAATAAATATAAAGAAATAAATAAAAATATAAAAAATAAAAAAATAAAACAAAAAGTAATAATATATACCAGAGGTTCCCAAACTTTTCTTGTTTGCGGCTCCCTAAATAATCAGATTTTTTCCGAGGCTCCCTTAATAAATTTTTATTCCCTTGAAAAATTGTAAAACTTTTCTTCCCTCCATCGGAAATGTTTCAGAGCATCACAAGATCATTTGGCCTTTTTTTTAGAATAATATTGAAAAAAATTTAAAAATAATCAAAAATTTTCAAAAGTTTGCCCACAAAATCATTTTACCTTTTTTATTTTAGAACCAAAAATTTCAAGTATTAGAAAATTTTTTCGCGGCTCCCTTATGACGTCATTGAGGCTCACAGTTTGGGAATCACAATAGAAAATAAAGTGAGATAAATATATATATATAAAGAGTTCAAGAAGAAGGGGTGTTATCCTTTCTTTCATAAATTTACTTATATGTTGAAGGAAAGAGAAACTCTTGATATTTAAAAAATAATAATAATAATAAAATTTATTTTTATTTTTATTTAGTATGATATATATTATTCATTTGGATTATTACTTTCAAAACAATTCTAAATAATAAATGCCTCTCAAATGGATAATTTTGTAATTTATGCATATTTTACTTTATTTTATTTTATTTTGAGAATAGAGCAGTGATTCTCAACCACTGTGCCGTGGCACTTTAGTGTGCCGCGCGATTACGAGGCTCTTAAACTTTTTTTCTAAATTTGTTCAATTTGGTTCTAAAAAAAAAGATAAACCGTTTTTTCGAACACTTTTTTCCAATATGGTAAACTTTTACACTTATTTTTTTCTTTGTGTGCCGCCAAATTTTCAAACCGTTAAGTGTGCCGCGGTAAAAAAAAAGATTGAGAATCACTGGAGTAGAGGCTAAATAAATAAAGAAAAGGAAATAATATCAACTGAAAAATTCTTTATGTCGCGTGCCGTTTTTTCACTCACAGCTTCAAAGACTTATATAATATATATATAGAGGTTGACTATAAAAGATATTAAATCCAGAAATTTATATATTAAAAATTAATATTTAGTACCGGGACCCCGAGCCTCGGCTCGGTACTTAAGTTAAAAAAAATGATTCATTATTTTTTATATACAATTCTTTAATTATTTATTACAATTATTAAATGTTGCATCATTGCATCAATCTTATTAAAATGATTGGAACTGGGGTCCTCAATAATACAAACAAACAATTTTAGCTAGCATAATAAGATTAATCCAAGTAATATCGTCTATTTCTATTCGACACTATTTTCAGTTATGAAATGAACAGTCAGTAGAGAGTAAAAAAATTGTAATTGAACACCGCCGTTTTTTAAAATAATTAAATTATTTTATAGATTATAAAATAAAAATTATTGTATTAACATTAAAAATATTGAAATAAAAAATTATAGTTTGATTTAATAAACTAAAATATTATAAACATTTTTAGTGGGAATTTTTTTTCTGAATTTAACACCAAGTTTCAAAATTTTCTATTCTTTATGCATATGATTGATTACACGTATTAAAATTTAAACAAAATCAAATATTCTAATTTTTAAATTTATATACAATTTAATATTATTTTTTCGAGACTAATGGCAAATACCGGTGGCCCTAGTCAGAGCAAGAGAAGACTCCTTTTGGTAGCGGCCCAGTCGATGATGTTATATGGATCGGAGATTTGGGCTTTACAACTATATTTTAAGTGAAAAAATGATTTCTTGGTTATATAAAAATTAAAATATGATTCTTTATATCTTTATTATACAGAAAAGTAGGCGTGTTAATATAAAATATATACCTGGGACACCGAACTATCACTCGACCCTTTAACCAATTTATACAATTTATTTTTATATACTTTAAAAATTTTACAATTTTTTAATTATTTATTATAATTGTTAAATGGGATTTCTAAAAATGACCCATTAAAAATTTGTTTCCTAAAATGTTTCAAATTAATTAAAATAAATTGTATAAATGTTCATTTATAAAATCTATATATCTGTGAGTTTGTTTTTCGATTTTTTAAATTTTGATTTTGGATTCGATTAGAGCTTAAAATGTGTAAATGTAAAGTGGTCTTGGTTTTTGTAAAATTCGTTTGGGAACATGGTCAAATCGGCAGTTAAAGTTGAAAATTCCCCATATATTATAACTACTGTAATTAGTATTATTATAATGTAAAATTATAAAGAAATAAGTTGACCTGTGGCCAGGTCCGAACCGACCGACGGTTTGAAATAAATTAATTTCCAGCTACAGAAACAATTTCAAATAATTTTCATATATCTATTAATGTAATAAAAAACAGATATGGATACATAAATAATAAATATAAACATTTTTAATTTTATTTTATTTATAATATATATGCAAGACCAGGCTGTGACGTCATGCATAGCTGGATGACGTCATATAATTTTAAATCAAGAAAAAACTAATAAATATGATTTTTTTCGAGGATAAAACCAATACAAAATGCATGATTCGTGGTGATATATAAAAAAATCTCCTTTGGTGTGAAAATAACCCTTTCCTTCCTATCGTCGATCGCTAATACTACCACTTCCGGTTTCCGGAATTGCACCAAAAGTTGATCAATTCATTTTACTGATGCATTAAGTAAATATACCAAATTTCATCAAAATCGGTTGAGCCGTTCAGGCTGTACACATCTATACGGACGGACAGACGGACGGACGGACAGACGGACAGACATGATGTCTTAAAAAATAAGTTGACCTGTAGCCAGGTCCCAACCGACCGACGGTTTGAAATAAATTAATTTCCAGCTACAGAAACAATTTCAAATAATTTTAATATATCTATTAATGGAATAAAAAACAGATAGGCATATAACATAAATATTATTAATTTTATTTTATTTATAATATATATGTAAGACCAGGCTGTGACGTCATGAATGGCTGGATGACGTCATATAATTTTAATTAAGAAAAAACTAATAAAGATGATTTTTCTCGAGTATAAAAACAATGCAACGTGAATGATTCGTGATGATATGTAAAAAATCTCCTCATGTGAAATTTGGTGTGAAAATAACCCTTCCCTTCCTATCGTCGATCGCTAATACTACCACTTCCGGTTTCCGGATTTGCACCAAAAGTTGATCCATTCATCCTACTGATGCATTAAGTAAATATACCAAATTTCATCAAAATCCGTTCAGCCGTTCAGGCTGTACACATCTATACGGACGGACGGACAGACAGACGGACAGACATCATGCTAAAAATACTTTTTTCTGTTTAGAAAATGCATGATTCGTGGAGATATGTAAAAATCTCCACATGTGAAATTTGGTGTGAAAACAATACCTCCCTTACTATCGTCGGTCGGTAAAAATGTTTAGACATTATTATAGACATTTTCATTCTGTAAATTAAATAATTTTATTTCATTTAAATAAATATCTCTATTTTTAAATATTTTTTTCTCTCTACATTATTTATCTAATTCTCACAATATATTAAGATCATACTGGGACCCCGAGACTCGGCTCGGTAATTAAGTTAAAAAAAAATAATTCATTATTATTGGGTTTGGCTGGTAATATTAATACTTGAGACACCGAGCTGATATACAATTCTTTAATTATTTATTACAAATATTAAATGTTGCATCATTGCATCAATCTGATTAAAATGAATGAAACTTGGGGTTATTAGGTATGTTTCTAAGTGCATGAATATTTTTTTTTTTATTGGAAGAATGATAAATATATATCGTAATTTATAATTATAAAATATTATTAAAATATATATTTTTAATTTTATTTCGAAATTAAATAAAAAATTTTAAAATATTTTACATATAAAAAAAAATATTAATACAATATCCTTTACAAAAAGGCGGGAGTCAAATTTCAATATGAATGTCATTTGTCCATATATAAATTAATAATAAATAATATTAATAAATATTAAATTTAATAAAAGAACAATGAATAAATAAATATAAAATAGTAATTTATTAAAAAATAAATATGAAAATAGATAAAAAAAAAAATAACAAATTTATTATTTTTATTTTTATTTTTAAATATCGATGCTCGAGCCAAGCTTCGACCCTTCAAACTCCACTCGGGCTCAGTCAAAACAGTCTCTCTACCCCCTAGACCAGAGGTGGCCAACCCAAATGATCTTACGGGCCACTTTGGAAATGTATCATAACTTCGCGGGCCGCATATAAAATTATACATACCCATATTAGATTTAGACCCATTATAGATATTGTTTGGTGTGACAAATTTGAAAAATAATGAATTTTTATTATGTTTACTATTATTTTTACATATAAACATATATAACAGGGGTGGCCAACACGTCGACCGCAAAGGCTTTAAAAGTAGCCCGCGAAGCCAAAGTTGGACAATTTGTTATAACTTAAATAAATCTTTGAAATTCTTTATTCTATAATTTAATCGTACAATAATAAATTATTTGTGAAACAGACATACTGTTTATATTTATCCTGATAAGAAAGTAATACAAAGTAGTAATACCGAACGCGCTCTGTCGCGCTAGTTGGTAGCTGTGTGGCCGTGTGTCTCAAATTGGTTTTTCTCTGTAGCGAACATAGTCAGGGCGCATATCAGTATCAGTGTGTGTTAAAAGACATTATCTAACAAATTATAAAAATTACGAAGAAGATTATCCACGTGGTACTGCGTTAAGAAAAGCAAAAGTGTAACAACTGAAGGCACAATAACTGCACAACCAAATAGTTTTTCAAAATACAATACAAATTCGAAGACAGCTACGATTGCTTCATTCAAAGTTGCTGAAACAACAAACCGTTTCAAGATGGGGAAATATGGAAAGAAGCACTCATTAAAGCTGAAGAAGAATTGTTTCAGAATTTTAAAAATAAATCTGAAATAATAACATCAATCAAAAATATGTCGTTATCGCGAAATACAGTTATGCGTAGAACAGAAGGAATGAGCCGAAATCTTGAAGACATTTTACATAAAAATATTAATAAATGAGTTTTATTATCATTGCAGTTTGACGAATCTATGGATTATACCGGTACTGCACAATTATGTGTTTTTATTCGAATTGTTTTCGATGATATGTTGGTTACAGAAGAATTATTAACTATTATTCCAATGCATGATGATGATGAAAAGTTAAAAATCTATATTTTATAAAATTAAATTTTTATTTGAATCTTTTCTAAAATTTATTAAACTTCATTTAAATTAATAGGAATAAATAAATTTACAATTAATTCTTGATCGAGGGATGATTTCGGTGGTGAAGCAGGTCAACGTCTTCGACTGGAAAGGGAATGCGAACTGAAGCGCTCGAAACTCACCGGCAGCCAGGCCAGGAGGGAGGATGGGTGGGGGGAGGGGAGGTGAGAAGAGGTGGCGGAGGGGGTCAACATGGCGGCAAATCTTTTCAATCTGTCAAAATTCAATAATTAATATTTAATCAACGAAGCACCGTAAAATTATATAATAGTAGTGAAAATTAATCTACATTTCATGATGAATCGATTCGTATAGGTTTTATCTGTTGTTATGAGGCAAGATTTTTGTTGAACTGTTAAAATAAACCAATATTAAAATTAATTAAAAATTTCCATTTAATGATACAAAAAATCAATTTTATTTAGAATCTGGCTAAAATTATGGTCAATGGATTGGTCTTGGTCACAATTTACAAGATTTAGGCAAAAATTTTAATAAAATGAAAAACATTGATTTGATTGGTTTTTTCTAATTCTCCAAAGCGTTCTATAAATATGAGTTCCAAGTTTTTACTAATATGAAGCGTAGGAGAGGTGGGTCCTCTCAGAGGCATATAAGACATGTCTCACTCGTGAATATAACGGGTTTTGCTAGTCGGAGAATTGACGTGATCTGGATATATTTGAATTACCCCCCGAAGGGGGGTAATTCAAATATATATAGGAGACTCTAAAGAGTCTCCTATAAGAGACAAGATTTCAATTTTTATTCTTTTTAATGAAGCTATGCTAGGTATTCTCCTTCATCCAAATAAATTTGATTTTTTGAATGATCAGGGGTGGGGGGGGGGAGACTAAGAGTAAGGGAATGGATGGAAAGGCGTCAATGGGTAAAGGACATGATTCCTCCAGGTAGAAGAGGGATTTAGAAGAAATCATGAGCTCACGTGAGGGCAGGAACGTCAATCCCTGAAATAGAATTCTTTTCTACTGGGGTTATAGAAAAGAATCTACTCGCTACCCGGGATATTATTTTTAAATTTAATAAAAAATAATTTTAGATCATAATCATCCAATATGTTATTACATCTTTTATATACCATATATTTATATTTTTCTTATCCCGATAATTTATATACTTATTATCCAAGGGCTTCCCTTTCTCAATACACCCATTAGTCCTAGACTACTCTACTCTACCCAAATTTCGTCTCTACCTCCCCCTCCTCTCATATCATATCCATTCCAAAATGAAGTATTTATTTTAATTGAAGTTATAAATTTTAATGAAAAATATCAGCCCTTCCATTTACAATTTTTTTTTTATTAATATTATTATAATAATTAAAACTAACATATCTTTCATATATCTAAGAACATATATAAATATATTATTGATTTAAACTTTCTATATTTTAGTATTTGACTATATAATTAATAATATATAATTTTTTTCCCATTTTTTAGCACTTTATTACAAACATATTATATATTTTATTTTTTTATTCTTTGATCAAAAATAATATATATATATAAAATATATTTTTTTATTACATAATAAATAGATAATCGTATTATTATTTATAAGATAAATAAATAAAAATAAATTCAATTGAATTAAAACGATTGTGTCAAGATTCAACATTTCAATTCATACTTGTTCGCTCAATTGAAAAAGAACACAAATGAACTGTTACTTCATACTGATGTAAGATGGTTAAATCGTGCTACATTTTTAGCAAGATTTAGAGAACTTCTGCCACAAATAACCTCATATTTACAATCTAAAGGTGATTCATATCCGCAATTAAATGATCAAGAATGGCTTCTTGATCTTGCTTTTTTCTGCAATGTTACTGAAAAATTAACCAATTAAATTAGCAGCTACAGGGAAAAGGTACAACAATAATACATATGATTAGCATTTTTAGTCATTTAAGGAAAAATTAAATATGCTTGCAATACAACTAAAGCGTCGTAATTTAAAGCTCAGAAACTTGACAATTTTCTTCTTTTCTGCTCTTATGCAATGCCAGGATTCATCCAAATAAAAATTGTATGCTTAAAATTTGTTTTGTTCGTTTTTATTTCTTAACATTGTATTTTTTAAAATTTTAATAAATATTGTTAGAATTCATAAAAAATATCGTCGGCTTAGATTGCAAACCTGCTAACTCATATTCAGCATATTTTGCACAACTTTCTTAAAACACATAAATTTTTTGCTTGTCACGTGATTTCAATTAAATAGGTGCATAATAGCGGTGTTTCATAGCCAATGTAAGGTGTTTTTCTCTTTCTAATAGTGTGAAAATGTAATTTTTGACCAAAAGTGAAGGTTTGCAATTAAAATCGGCGATATAACTTCTTTAATTATCTTCTAAAATTTTAAAATTATTTGCCCATATCCATAGACTATAATTTATTGTAAAAGTAGCCCCTAAAAGCTAAAAGTTTGTCCACACCTGATATATAATATATTAATAATGATACTCAATGCACATTGTAAAAAATATATAATACTAAAATAAAATTAGCTGGAGTGTCTCCACTCGACTATCTCGCAATTAAAATTGGATTAAATAACATAATATATTATATTTAAATTAAATTTAATTAATTATAAATTATAAATAATAAATAATAAATATTAAACCAGCGCATGTTTGCCTTTTTGTTGATGGCACCACGTCACGTGTTGGTGCGTGAGATCTGCAGTGTTAAAAAATTAATTCTGGTAATTTCAGCGAATCAATCAAGCTGAAATTCTATATATAGCAGTTTTATACAATTATTAATCATGTGAAAAATTATCAAACATATATCTTTATTTTTACGGTCACTTTAGAGGAAAAAAAATCAAAACGTTGTAGGTAATGACCCTCTTCCGGTTGAGCTACATTTCTCAAAAGTTGATAGAAAACTATGAATTTTGAATAATGTCCATGTACCAAATTTCATCATTCTAGCTCAAACCGTTTTTGCGTAATCTTGCCTACATACATACACACACACATACACACACACACACACACACACACACACACACACACATACACACACACAGACATTTTTCTCATCCTTAGTGAAAATGATTCAGGAACCTTCAAAACGTATAAAAACATCAAAATCTCAACATCGAAAATTTTCGTGATCGCAATACTATCTCTGGCGAGATAGTAAAAAGAAACAACGAAATAAAAAAAATGAAATCATATTTATTTCACTAGTGCGATATTTGTTTCATGAGGGCGCACAATATAAATCTCGCGGGCCGCTAAAATGTTAATATCGGGCCCCATGCGGCCCGCGGGCCGCGGGTTGGCCGCCCCTGCCCTAGACTAATATATTTAGATAATAAAAAAAACATTTTTTACTGTATTAGCAAGCCGTATTCTTTTTGATGTTTTTGTTTATTATTTTTTTGAGAGAGATTAATAAATATATATATATTTTATTAAAAATAAATATTTTTAATTTTATTTCGAAATTAAATAATACATTTTAAAATAGTTTAAATAAAAAAAATATTAATACAATTTCAGTTAAAAAATAAAAATGGATGTCATGTGACGTCACCCATATATAATTTTCAATTAAGAAATAAATAATAAAAATGTACTTTTCCTGAGATGTGATCAATAAAACTCAATTTTTCTTTATAAATACTATAACTAGTGTGAATTTGAAAAAAATCGTTAGAGCGGTTTTTGAGAACCGATGGCTAAACAAACAAACATAGAAACAAACAATTTTAGCTAGCATAATAAGATAAGATTTATTACTGAAAAAAGAAATTCAATTTTTTATTAAAATTGATTTTATAAAGAATAAAATAAATTTTATTTGAAAATAGATAAGTATTAAAATAAATTTATATGAGCAGTAGTTTAGTATTCTAAAAATGCCTCTCTCTCCCCGTATATATGTATATATATGGTGTATATATTTGTATATTGCTTTGTTTGTGGATTTATAGGAATTTAATTTTTTTAGTTCATGAACTGGAAATATTGAGTTGTAAAAATTTTGGGTTATGTTCAGAAATATTGTAACGTTATAAACTCAAATTTTTAGGAATGTCCTCTCCGACATTTTTAGATATACATCTCTCTTTGTTCATTGACTATGGACTATATAAATATAGCATCAGCATGTATATATGGTGCGCTATCTTTTATCTCGGTATGTGAATATTGAATAACTTCAAAATAACAACCGATTTTCACACACACATATATGAGATATATTTATTCATAAACATGTCTCTACAAATCAATCGGTTGAAAAATATAAAAGTTGCTATGTTTACCTACCGATATAAAAGATGGTGCTCCCTATATATATATATATTTATACTACTGAGCTAGAATCATGAAATTTGGTATACGGGCATTATTCAAAATTCGTAGTTTTCTATCAACTTTTGAGAAATGTAGCTCAACCGGAAGAGGGTCATTACCTACCACGTTTTGATGTTTTTTCCTCTAAAGTGACCATAAAAATAAAGGTATAGTTTGATAGTTTTTCACATGATTAAAAATTGTATAAAACTGCTATATATAGAATTTCAGCTTGAGTGAATCGCTGAAAGTATCGGAATTAATTTATTAGCACGACTGCAAATCACTCGCCAGCACTTAACGAGGCGCCATCAACAAAGAGCCAAACACGAGCTGGTTTAATATATATTTATTAATTTTAATTTATAAAACATAATTAACACACAAAGCCTAACATACAAAATGTAGAATTTGAAAATGTAGATAAATTAATGTAATCACAAAGGATAATAATAATTAAGAAGAATTTAAATCGAGGTTGCTATCGGGAAACGCCTGTTATCATGCAGTAAAGAGGCTTATCTCATCTAAATTATTATCAAAAGGAATCAAAATTAAAATATATAAACCAATTATTTTGCCTGTTGTATTATAGGCGTGTGAGGCATGGTATATATCCTGGGAGATGAGAGTAGAGTAGAGATTCAGAGTATGGGCCAAAGAAAGATGAGGACACCGGAGAATGGCGGAGACTGCATAACGAGGAATTGCATGACCTCTCTGCATCTCCAGACAAAGTTAGGGTTATAAAATCGAGAAGGCTGCAATAGGCAGGACCCGTGGCTAGAATGGGAAGAAAAAGACCAAGGACACGTAGGAAGGGACGTAAGAGAGATGGGAGAGGGTAGGAGTTGGATGGATATGGTTCAGATAGGGACACTTACAGAAATGTGGTTGTCTATATTTTTTATAGTATAGGAAATATGCCCATTTTATTTTTTTAATATTTATTTATTTGTTTACTTATTTATTTATGAATGTATTTAAGCGAAAATGTTGCCAGGTGGTTAGCACCCCAATACTATTTATAGATTTCTCCCATATAACTTGAAACGTGGAGATCTGTGAAAAAACGCATTAATCGGTATTTCAATGACATTACTTTCTAAAATTATAATTTTTTTTTTCGATTAAAAATTAAAAATAAATTATGTGATGGTTTTTAACTATAAAAATAGATAAAAACTTTGTAAAGTGGCTAGTAAGAAAGCTGCGAATGAACATAGGCCCCAGGAGTGGTTTACTTGATTTCGTTTCTAAAATTTCAATTTTAAAGATGCACCACTCTCATCAAAAATTTGATGAAATTTTGTGACTACTGAGCAAGATGAGTACAAGTGCAAGTTGTTAGGGAATATTATAAAATATTATATAAAATTATTATAATAAATATAATTAAAAAAATAAAGAATATATATATATATATATATATATATATATATATATATATATATATATATATATAATTACAAATATATTTATTTAATATGACAAAGTAAGCTTCTTGTGAAGAAATTTGATCTCCCTTTTTCTTTCAACTTTCAATCTACCTTTTGATGTGAAACGATTTTTTTTCTTAGAACCAGAAACTCTTGGAAGGAATTTCAACATTTCAAAGGTAAAACGGAATATCATACAACACTGCTGGGGTTTCTTATTACGTGGATGAAGTATAAAAAAAAAAGAAATATTAGAATTCACTTGAGATGAAACTTTTATTAATCTGTACTGATTTATTTTCAACTATTTATTTGGATTGTATTTGACCATTTTTAAAATTAAGTCCACCCTAAAAGGCCCAAACAAATTATTTAATATAATTTTAGAATAGGTTTTATTAAACACAAATTTATTTATTTTAATCAATTTTAATTTGTTAATTGTTTTAATATTAATAATTAATTAATTAATTTATTGTATTCAGACGCCATTGGGTGAGAGGCTAGCCTCGCTGTCTCATATTCACATGGTCCCGGATTCAAGTCCCGGGGCTGGCAAGGGTATTTCCCTAGCTGGGGTGTATGAGACGGAGTCAACCCAGCCTCCGGGATCAACATTAGGGAATAGCTACTTGATAAAAAGTAGCGCCTCCGATCAAGAAAATCAAGGTAAAGGTTGATAGGACTCGTTCTACTGATCATAGGACACCTCATTGATATAACCGACTTGATAGGCGTTGTCCTTGCGTAGCACGTACAAAAGTCAGAGGTTTGTGATATTTCCTCAAATTAATTTTATTATTTATTATATTATGTATTTAATTCTGCATTCATTATATATGTGATCCTCTGATATTTATTTTAACTTTATATATATAGGAGTATATATATAGAGAGAGAGAGATAATTAAATTAATTCTTCTTTCTATTGGAATAATTCAAAATCGCTGGACTTTTTAATAGTAACCAACTAAATCCACCTCATTCCTCTTTCCTCTACACTCCCCTACCTTATAAAATATTGAAGTGATCTTGAACTTTCAGGTTTGCCTTCCCAACCATTTGGAGATAAATAGGAAACTGGCTGCTTTGTTTCTGACAGGTTAATTAATAGCACATTTACCTACCGGCAACAAAGCTGTCGCCTCCACAACAGCCCGAGCAGACACATACAAATACACACACACACATACATATCTATATATATAACCATACAATCAGAAGCATTCATTGCAAACAGGTGGTGGACACCGTGTTCACAAACACAGTCCACTTAATAAGCCACCCCCCCTATTCCCGTTTACTCCCCTCAATGGAACACGTCAAACAAATAATAAAAGACAAATTCTAGCTCCCACCCATTTTCTTAACACCATTTTAAATGAAGAATAGACTGAACCACTTATCACTTGAATCAACATCAAAAAAAAACTTTTCACACCTTTTAGAAATAAGATGCATTCAAATAAACGGGTGAATGCCTTTGCCCTATGAAATTGCTCCAACCCTATAAATATAGTTTACTTTCGGAACAATAAAATCTTCAACCACGATGATTAATTGAATATAAAATGTAATATACGTTATACATTATTCACAACATAAAAAAACCTCTGACTTTTGTATGTCCTACGCAAGGACAACGCCTATCAAGTCGGTTATATCAATGAGGTGTTCTATGATCAGTAGAACGGGTCCTCTCCACCTTTACCTTGATTTTCTTGATCGGAGGCGCTACTTTTTATCAAGTAGCTATTCCCCAATGTTGATCCCGGAGGCTGGGTTGACTCCGTCCCATAGACCCCAGCTAGAGATATTCCGTTGCCAGGCCCGGGACTTGAACCAAGGCTCATGTGAATGTGAGACAGCGAGGCTAGCCTTTCACCCAATGGCGTCTTTATTTTTCACAACATAATGACAATAAATAAAATTATAAGATATATAGAAACCTTTAATAATAATAATAAAAGAAATAATTAAAGTGAATATAAAAATGAAGATTTAATTTTTTAATGAAATTATTAATAGAAATGGAAATATATATTTTTCATCTTTCTCTAAGATATATGATTAAATATAATTAAAAAGGAAAATACAAAATATCCTGAATGATTTAAGTCTTTTATTTAATATTATATATATATAAGCTAAAAGGGTTTATCTAATATTCAATCTAAAATTTCAATTAGTTTAGAAAGGCTGAGAAGATAATTTTCCTCTGTCAATTTTCGATAATTCGATTTACAGCATAAAAAGTTTAATCAAAACCATTGAAGTGAATTTGATTGAATATTTCTTCAATAAATATATATATATATATATATATATATATACTTGATAGAACCTTCTAAATAGAAAAACTAAGAGAATTGTGCAGTATTTTGTAGAACAAATCCTTAAAAGTGTCGTTTATTATTTTCATTGAAATATTTCATTTACTGTATCATAAATCAGTATTTATATATAAAAGTGAACATAATTTTATGTAAACAAAAAATATAAAATTAAAACTGATCTTAAAGAAAAGATCCTTTTTTTATATATGTCCCCGAGAGAAAAAACAAACAAAGCATTGACCTTTTTTAACTAACACACCTGGTATATTCGAGATATATGGAAAAAAATGCATTAATATTAACATGCAATCAGGGACAATTTTGCTCATGCTTTCATTATTTATTTGAATGAATAATGATCATTATACCTAGTAATAAATCTCAATATTTTATTTATTAATAAATGTAAATACATATAATACAATTATGTAAATACAACGTTTAATTATCTTTCCATTGTCCGGTATGTTTATTCAATTCAGACATTCTTTTTTTAGTTGGTATATATAATTATAAATTTGGAGATATAAACATGGATAATATTTGAAAATAATGATAAATAATCAGCAGGTAATTAACGTTATTTGAAATGAAAAAATTACCTGACTTGTTATATTATTAAATTCACTTTTTTACTTTGATTGTTTTTTTTTTTTTTGGAATGTTTATGATTTGAGACCAAATGAAGTGGCATTGATTATAATTAACAAGGATGATTTTGGGAATGAAAATGAAAATTGAAGAAAGGGGTCAATTTCGTCAGTATTGGATGAGGGAGGGGAAGGGGTTGAAAATGTTTAAGTCTCTTGACATGATAAATGACATAATGACAGATGGGATTATACCATCTGCTCGATAGGATTGGAAGTAGTGTTGTGTATCCTCTCCAACTATTGATAGAGAGTTCAGAGACAGCGGATATTTGAATTGGACTCCTTTCATGTCAATAGTTATCATAAAGCTATTATCATGTCAAGTAAGAGGGAACAATTAACAACTGAATGTGGTATACGAGTATTTATTCTACTACTAGGAATAGAGAATACATAGAAATTAAAATAATTATCTTTGGCATAGATATAGGAATAGAAATAGAGAATATATATTCAATATGAAGTAAAAGGAAAATCAATTTGCATGAATTTTATTATTAATAATAAAAAAAAATTCCTTTTGTTAATTCATTAAGTTATAAATGTATTTATTTAATTATTAAACGAAGTTAGAGTTCTCTTTAACTCTGATATTTATTCATTTATTTTGAACTCAGTTCATAAAATTTTAAAAATATAAATGATGAACAATAAATTAAAATATTTAAAAATTACACGATTTATACAACGATATTTAAATATTAATATATTCATTTATTTTATTAATATTAATTTAATTAGAAATACTATTTAATTTATTAAGTCTACATATTTATTTAATTAATTTCCCAAGATAGTGCTCTGTTTTAACTCTATTTTTGTTTCTTTTTTGTTTTGATTTATTAATTTATGCATACATATATATTTATAAATTTCTGACAGTTCCTGGAGCCGGAGGCAGCTGATGTTAAATTTAATTTTATTAGAAAAATTTGTTCTTAGCTGCAATCGAACGCCGCCTTCTTGTGTAGAAAATTGCTGCCCTACACTCTCGGCTATCTGCCTCCTTATATAGTATATAAATAACATCTCTAAATAAATATTCTTTGAAGTTAATGTATATTTTAAAGTTCGGTGTTGTGTTAGTTAATTTTTATGTATATATTTGTGTTTTGAAGTGAGTTGGTTTGTTTAATGCTATCCAATGGAATAATAGGAACTCTCTTAAATGTTAATGTATTCTAATGATAAAGAAAAAATATCCATTATAAGAAATTTTTAATATTTTTAATTTAAATTATTGATCATAGTTAATATTTTGTGTTTTTTATTTTAAATAAAAATGAAAAAAATTGTATTATATAATTATTGTATTTGTATAGATATTTATTTATTTATTTTTAATGTTATCCTTATCAATTTATGAATCACATTGATATTTCTGTTTACTTAGTCACTTAGGAAATATTGAATCTTCTTGTACTGAATTAAATATTATAATTTGTCAGTGAAATATAAATAAAACTACCAACGATCGGGTGACAGAGGTACTCGTAGGCTTGAGAGAGGGGACGCCGAGGTCTTAAATATCAGTCGGAGCGCAACGAGAATTTATCCAGTCGCTCCGAGAACAACTTTATCGAAATGAAAGAAAAAATAAATTCCTATTTTTTCAAATCCTATATATATATATATATATATATATATGTCTATTTACAATTATCTTGACGTCCCCACACCCATTTAATTCGTGTTACAAAATGAATGCCGCAATGGATAAAACGGAAATATAAAAAAAACATCTTATTTGCATTAGATAATTTCGGAATATTATCATCATTTATACAAGAGAGTGGGATAGAAATATTAAAATTGATAAAATCGTGATTTATGACCCTTTTAAGTGTTTTGTTTCCAAATTCAAAAATCTGGAGTGTCTCGACTCGACTATCTCGCAATTTGAATTGGATTAATTAAAATATTTAAATCGAATTATATTAAAATTAGAAATGAATATAAAAAAATAAATGCAAAATAAAGAAACAGTTATATTTAGATAAATAACGTAATATATTATATTTAAATTAAAATGTTAAAAAATTTAAAAAATTAATTCCGGTATTTTAATCGATTCAATCAAGCTGAAATTCTATATATAACAGTTTTTTACAATTTTTAATCTTGTGAAAAACTATCAATATTATATCTTTATTTTTACGGTCACTTTAGAGGAAAAAAAAATCAAAACGTGGTCAGTGTTCCCTCTAATTTTTCGTGACCTGTGTGCGCACTTTTTTATATGTGTGCGGTGTTTTCCAAAATAAAAAAATTTTTGTGCGGCAATTTCAAAATGCGTATATAAAAAAATACAGTACACGAAAAGTAGTAATTTTCAGTTCATTTGTACATAATATGTACTTATTGACGTATTAGCGCGATTTTACATTTCACTTGTACTACATACTCTCAAAATCCAGTTATATCAATATATAATATAATATAATTTATGTGGCTTCCCTTCCCATTAAAATGAAAAAGTTTATTTAAATACTTACAATGTAAAAACGTTGGAGGTTTATTCGAATTTGAAACTACATTTGATGCAATTTTTGCCGACCGACGATAGTAAGGGAGGTATTGTTTTCACACCAAATTTCACATGTGGAGATTTTTACATATCTCCGCGAATCATGCATTTTCTAAACAGAAAAAAGTATTTTTAGCATGATGTCTGTCCGTCTGTCTGTCCGTCCGTCCGTATAGATGTGTACAGCCTGAACGGCTGAACGGATTTTGATGAAATTTGGTATATTTACTTAATGCATCAGTAGGATGAATGGATCAACTTTTGGTGCAAATCCGGAAACCGGAAGTGGTAGTATTAGCGATCGACGATAGGAAGGGAAGGGTTATTTTCACACCAAATTTCACATGAGGAGATTTTTTACATATCATCACGAATCATTCACGTTGCATTGTTTTTATACTCGAGAAAAATCATCTTTATTAGTTTTTTCTTAATTAAAATTATATGACGTCATCCAGCCATTCATGACGTCACAGCCTGGTCTTACATATATATTATAAATAAAATAAAATTAATAATATTTATGTTATATGCCTATCTGTTTTTTATTCCATTAATAGATATATTAAAATTATTTGAAATTGTTTCTGTAGCTGGAAATTAATTTATTTCAAACCGTCGGTCGGTTGGGACCTGGCTACAGGTCAACTTATTTTTTAAGTTTTTTAAAAGTTTCAAAAATATATAGGTGCAATTTTATTTACCACATACCCTCCAAAAGTATAAAAACACCAAAATCTCGACATCGAAAATTTTCGTGATCGCAATACTATCTGGCGAGATAGTAAAAATTCAAGAGGGTTAACTTTTTGTTTTTTATTTATTTATTAATATTCGAGAGGATTGTCTGTAATTTAAAATTATATGATACAAGCTCAATTAATAATAAAATAAAAATAATAATAATAATAATAACATTATAGATTCCAAAGAATTTTTATAGGTAATAAAAATAAAACTAAAAACTTTATATAGTTGTATAGTGAAAAAAGAGGAATTTATAAATATTCCATGTAGAGTAAATTATTTATTATATAACCGAGCACGTTTTCAAATACCTGATAAAAATAAAAATAAATAAATCAAATATGATAAAGTGTAGGTAGATGAATTTAAGATTTATTGGAATCGTGAAGGTAATTTTTGAATAGAACGGATATCGAAAAGAATGATAAAAATAATACGAATGATATAAATGATTAAATTTCAATCAATGGATTTGAAGAAAAATTTTTCATACTTGCAATATTATTTGTATATTTATAAATTTATGTAAAATTTAATTAAAAGAAAAACTAAGTAACAGTAAAATGCGGTTTATGAAAATAACCCGGCTTGTGGTTATGCAACTGGGAGTTAAACCAAGCAATGCCTGAACCACACAGCTTATCCAACGACCAGGGACATTTATTTTTAATTAATTCCGAGTATAATCATTATACAATGGTTTAAATTTCAAACTTAACTAAATTTAAATCAGAATAACCTCCTCTGTCAGGATTCACTTATTATACGTAGATATTAATATGCATTTTAAATTAACATTGCATATTAAATTGATATTCTATTATATACATTTTTTATAAATATAGAAATTCTTGGTTCAGTAGATAATTAAATTTCTCGTTAATGAATAACTCATCAGTAAATGTCCCCAGCACTCAATTTGCCCAGAGCCAACACTACAACAAAAACAAAATTCATAAGCCCAGTGTTATAATTATTTTGATTAAATAATAGTCTAAAAATATATAAATGTAAGTTATTAAAAGAAAAACTTTTTGATAAATACAAATAATATTAATAAATTTAGGTTTATATACAGTAAATTATTATTGATTATTTATATATGAATCGTGGGTTCTTATCTCCTGTAAATTGGCGTAAATCGTTTCAGTATGTCTTCATTACTTAGAAATTAGCTGGAGTGTCTCCACTCGACTATCTCGCATTTGAATTGGATTAAAAATATGTTATATTTAAATTAAATTTAATTAATTATAAATTATAAATTAAAATTCATAAATAATATTTATTAAATCAGAGCATGTTTGGCTCTTTGTTGATGGCACCAAGTCACGTGCTGGCGCGTGATTTGCAGTCATGTTAAAAAATTAATTCCGGTACTTTCAGCGATTCAATCAAGCGAAAATTCTATATATAGCAGTTTTATATTTATATTGATTTATATTTATTTTTAATCATGAGAAAAATTATCAAACCTATATCTTTATTTTTGCGGTCACTTTAGAGGAAAAAAAATCAAAACGTGGTAGGTGACCCTCTTCCGGTTCAGCTACATTTCTCAAAAGTTGATAGAAAACTACGAATTTTGAATAATGCCCATGCAGCAAATTTCATGATTCTAGCTTAAACCGTTTTTGCGTAATCTTTTCTACACGCATACACACATACACACAAACAGACATTTTCTCAACCTTAGTGAAAATGATCTGAAACCTTCAAAACGTATAAAAACATCAAAATCTCAACATCGAAAATTTTCGTGATCGCAATACTGGCGAGATAGTAAAAATAGCTTTGATCTAAAAAATAACTATTTTTATTTGTTCTTTCTATCTTCTTTCTCTTCTAAATATGTCTCTAGAAAACTTGAAAGTTCTTAACCGCAACACACACACACACACAACCACTTTCTCCAACCCTATCCTGATCTATTTCATACTATTTATTCATATATATTATGTTATTATGGTAAATAATAGAGAAACATTTAAAATTATAATTAAATTAAAGTATATATATATCACTTTAATAAAATTATATTTAATATAGAAATTTATCTATATATTTTTGAATTTTATTTTTGAATTTTTGCAGTTTCTTTATATTCTATTCAATTTATTTATTAATCCACATATATATATGTAAATATTAAAGCATATTATTTATTTTAAATATATATGAAAACCATCGTATATATATGTGTATATGATATAATGGTTTTCACGGTTGAAAATGAGATAATTCACTAAGTAGATTAGTCCTATCAAAAAATAAATGTTAATTTATTATTATTGAATATAAAATAATTAAATACTCACTGTCAAGCCATTTGGAGTCATATTTGAGGGTGCGTTTAAACATATATTCACGTCGTCCAGTTGTTAAATTGTGTAAATCCGTTCGAAAAATGACTGTGTCGGCTTTTGTAAATTCGGCATTGGTCCCACTATATAATCCGGGAAGATTTCCGGGATTGCCATGCTCCACCCAGACAGCAGTAGAATTGTCGGCGGGGTCGTATGGACACTTGGCGATTCCCATGCCCACCCCTGGGACATACTCATGCCGGGGTAGGTGGGTCAGGTTCGACTGTAACAAACAACCATCCAATCTATTCATCCTATCATGAAACTTTTAACTTTAAATTAAATTGAAATCCATCAAAGATTAACAAATATAAATATAAAAAAGTTTTATAAAATAACCTTTTTCTCATGCACTAAAATGAATAAAATAATTATTCTATAAGTCTTACAAAGTTTATGGATGAATTGCTTCATATTCAACGAAAAACGTTGGGCGCATTTAGTTTTATTTATTCATATGAAAAATCAAGTCAAATTTTTTTATCATGCAATAAAATTGATAGGTTAAGAGCTAAGAAATTAATCTTTTATCATTTTTCACTGTAATATACTTATATCAAACTATGTAACCAATTTTATTTTGTCAGACTTATAGAAAAATTATTTTATTCTTTTTAGTCCATAAGAAAAATGTTATTTTTTATAAAATTATTTTTAGATTTATATTATTTTATTCTTTTTAGTGGAATTTTAATTCGATAAATATATTTAATATAACAAGAGAAATAGAAGAGAAGATGTTATAGGAAAATTTGCAAATTTAATAAAACAAAAAGAAAATATTAATCTTCTACAACTGATTTTATGTATTTATTTCTGTTAAGTAAATGTTATTATTGAATAATAATTAATATATTATATTTATAAATAAATAATTAATTAAAATGTGAGATTTTATAAATGTATATAGGATATTGTACTAATATTATCTTCTTAAAAAAAAAGTTTGATGATGTTTGCGCCCAACTTTTTCTTTGTATATGAAACAATTCATCCATAAACTTTGTCACTCTTATAGAAAAATTATTTTATTCTTTCTAGTCCATGAGAAAAACGTTATTTTTTATAAATTTTTTTTTATATTTAGATTTTATATGATGATTACCCTAAATCTGATATTTCGTTTAAACAAGTTATTTTGTATTCAGTTAAATATGTAGATAATAATTTTCATAAATCTGGTATAGTCGATATTCTCGAACTTTTAGTTTATGGATAATTATTATACCGTTATACCCACCACACCACTCATAGAACACATATCTCGTTTCCAATTGTAATGTAAACCCGTGATTTAAAATAGAACTATATAAATATTATTTTTTTTCCAAAAATGAATTATTCCTATTAAAAACAAGAACCCTGGAAGAGTTTAGTGACTCTTATGATTTGATTGGTGTTGCTTTTCGATTTAACCACCGATTTCTGCTTGATATTAATTGTTTCAACTCGAATCGATAAACCACTTTGATAAGGCCTTCCCAAAACAGAATCCATTTCAATTCTGATTTATCGAAAATGTTCTGTTTGTGAGTAAAAAAAAAAAATATAAATTACGTAAAATATGAAAATGTTCAATTTTTAGTACACACGAAATTTATTGGTCCGAGTTGATCTCTTTTGTTAGTTAAATCCATACTAAAAAACAATGAATTATTGAATATAGATTATTGATTTAATTTGGGAAATGATTTAATTGATTAAAATAATTTATAATATTTATAGGCTAATTAAAAAAAAAGAAAAGATTTTTGAAGAAAAGCAGGTTGAAAAATAAAGTGAAAAGCTATTAACTTCAGGGTCACTTGGAATAACCACCAGTCATCATCCTCCTCATATTGATTGATGAAGTTACTTTGAAGTGAATTTAATATTAGCTCATTTGTTTCGCAAGTTAATTTGCGGGTAATAGAGGAACCTGAGCTTTCAACGGACGGTCGCCCAATCACCCCTTTCCATTAATAACATTGCTTGAAGAGTTATATAGTAAAAGAGAGAGGTCGAATGAAATTCAATTTGTTTTCTTATTTGACAATATAGATATATTTACTGGTTTATTTGGTTATCTTTATTTTATTTTTCAATCTAGTATAAAGTAACTGAAATATCTTTTTCATTTCAATCAACGCGAATCAACTTCAAACTAAGAAGATTGAGTAATTAAGTTTTTTAAAAATAATGTAAGGTAAATGTACCAGTGGTGGACCATGTTAAGAGAAATTTTCATTAAAAAACACTATTATTCTATAATAAAAGTGAGAATAACAACAAAACAAGTGCTAACATATTGTACAACTATTTTTAATTATCACTACAAACAAACATTCGGTTAATTATATTTAAATATTTTTTTTTAATTTTTTCCAAAACGTATTTTTTTGTTCTAGTAGTGGGCCATCAGAAAATCGAAAGTTTCAGTAGTGGGCCGCATTTTAATCCAAAATAAATAAATGGAATAAAATGCACTAAGGATTGGTTTTATTAATATTTGTTATAATTTTTTATCATTTTTTATAATTTAATTTAATTATTCTTTATATTTACAGTTTGTTTCTTTATATTTATAATTCTTATCCATATATATTTAAACGCGCGGTTTTTAAATAAGAAAGAAGATCAGTTAATGCAATCGAAAAGAGAAAGATAATGACATTAATATAATTTATAAAATATATTGGAAATTTTAGTAATATTAATTGCACTTCGAGCAATTTTTAAAAATGGGCTATCAGTTACTCCAGGCTATTTTCAATGTCGCGAGCGCGCCTCAGTTGAATATTTAAAATTGCTTTGTCATTAAAAAAATATATATATATTACACACAAAACAAATGCAGACGCTTTTGCTTGTCTAAGATCCTCAACACATTTGAATTTTTGCGCATGTACGTGACTAATAGTAGGCGTGGCCTCGCAAAACAAGCGTGTCGCCGTATCGGCGACAGTGGAGTGCAAAGGGTTAATATAATTATAATTATTCATACTAATATAATAATAAATATATTTTATTAAATTTATTATTATCAGTAATAAGATGTTTAAATATAATAAATTGTTGTTGATTTTTAATTTCATAAAATAAAATTATAAATTTAATAATGTTTATAAATTGTGAATTAGCCTACGTACACAATTTATTATCAGCATAAAATTTAGTTATCTAAAGGAATCTGATGAAAATATAATTTAAGCTGTAAAGATTTAGTGATTGGCCATGTTTATCTCAGTATTTGGCCACGCGGTCCACTACTGAATAAAATTGTTCTAGACACTTAAAACAAAAAAAAAAAAATTAGCATACATCACATTTATTTTAATAAAAAAAACGATTTTAGTAAAAATAATTTTAATCGTATTTTTTAGTAATGGGCCACCCCGGTCCACTTCTGAAAAAATGTAATATTTGTTTCAGTAAATGAGCACCCCCTTAATAATTTATAATCATCACATAAATTAAATATTTCAAACTGATTAATATAATTTGTAGTATCAACTATTGAATTGGATTTTTGTATTGAAATTATTAGTAAATAAAACATAATCGATTGAAAATAAAGTGAAGCATATCCTTAACGTTTTGCATAAGAAACGAACCTTAAAATGCAAGAACGCTTGCCTCGTGTTTTAAAAAATCCATAATTATAATATATTTAATGCAGCGATTGGTCTGTTTCATTGTTAAGCAATTCGAAAAAGGCTCTTCTCGATATTGATCGATATCTCAAGTTTAATTTGAAATTAAAAAGCTTATTTTGATCAAAAATCTATCAAATGGTCCATTACTGGTACAGTGGTCTACAACTGGTACATTTACCTTATAATCATTTATAAATCATGTTTAGACTATAAAAAAGAACAAATTTTTTCATATATATATATATATTGTATATACATCTAAAGAGAAAGAATGAGAAGAATAGAGAGAAGTAAATAAAATTTACAACATAAAGATGAATACTATATAACAAAAAATAAATAGAAATAGAAATAAATAATAAATATATTTATCAATTTAGCTATAGTATTAATATTAAATTAAAATTATTTATTTTTGAGAACAAAAAAAAATGTATTATTTAAAACTGAATAATATAGAAAGAGTAAACACAATAAATTCAAAGGGGATGATGAAACTTACATAGATAACCCAATCCTTGGGACTGTGTGCATTGGTGCCGCACATGTAAAGTCGAGTACCATCTCCCATCGGTTGAATCACTCGGATATGATTCCTACAATCGAAAAGCTGTAAAAAAGAAACATTAATATAATTAATAAACAAATCACATATGGTTATTTTATTAAGCTAGTTTTTAATACTTTTAATTCTTAAATAACTTCCGTTTAAAAATTAAATTAAATTTTATTATATCTAATTAAAAAAAGATTATATGATGTATTTCTATTTTAAATTCTAAACAACCTTCGCCATCTAAAATTGAAAAATAGAATAAACTTCATATCAAGATAATACCATTTTTAAAAATTAACACCTTTATAAAATTTCTTATATTAAGTATATAATATATATGCTCCTAAAATTAATGATTGTTCTATTTAATGTTAAAATATAAAATTTGGTTGAATTTAAAAAATTGGATTTTTTTTAAACATAGTATCGAATCCATGAGACGGAATGCCTATCTTAAGGGGTCTCTAGGAAATGGTAATTGAATCCATGGATTTATGCCTGAGATCCAACTTGAACGTTTGCCATAATTTATACGAAAATATGACTAAGACACTTTAATTATATAAGAATAGACATTATATTAGGTTTATTTTATATAGGATAATCTGAAAGTTTTCTATTAATAATTTCAATTTTAAATAAATAAATAAATAAAAGTACGAGATTCCCTTTACTATTAATTATTTGTTTATAAAATAAATCTTCTTTTGCAATAGATGAAAATATTTATTAAATTATATAGATAATTGGATGATTAAAACTATTTAAATTATTCAATTTTTCAAATAACAAATCGTATGCTTCTAAATCCGTGTTATAAATCAAATAAATGAATGAAATTAATGTACCTACAGACTTTCAACTAAATAATACGTATTACTTCGGGGGTATAGGGGGGCAGAGCGCCGAATGCGGTCTGAGCATTTTATCTATTATTATAATAACAATGGATTATAATTATTATAAGTTCACATTGGTTTACCATGATGAGGTTACGTTGCGTGAGGTTGTTAATTTTGGAAGTTATAATTTTTCTCGGTTAATATATAATAATTAATCAATTTTTATTTTAATTCAAATTATTTAGTATTTCCATGAAAATGAATACACGTATTCGAATTTACGTGTTGTGAATTAATTAAGGGTATGGGGATGATATGTTTATAAAGAATAAATACAGTGTAGGGTGATATAGTATGGAGAATGGTTGATCATCGTGTATTATGGAAGGTTGAATGTTGAATGGTTGCATCTTTCTTTCGGAGCTGAACTACTAATTCGTAAAAAATGTGTTGGGTAGTGCTGAGTTGAGACAGTAATGAGGACTTTTTAGGGGTTTTCGACGTGGGTGAGCCAAGATTGGGTTGGGGATTTTTGCAAGTTGAACTCGGAGGGTTGGAGGTCACGTCCTATGAATCTGAATAGGCATCAGGGCGTAGCCACGGTGAATGTTAATGGTGGTTAAAAGTTACAGTCTCCTCGGTGCACCCGTTTATCTCGAAAAGATGCAAATACCCCAAACCACCCTCATCCGCGTGCCTTTACTTCCACTCCACTCACTAATAATATTACCTTAAAATACTTCCTACATTATTTCTATTAATTATCATTCTTCTTCATTATTATCTGTAATTAAATAGGGCCACAAAGACATCTCAATTAGAACTTAGGATGAGATAAAAGTATTCAATTTTTTTTGAATTTTGATTTTAAATGATCCTTATATTCAATTGAAATAAAAAATAGTCTTCCAATTGGACATTTTCAATTGAGAAAAAATATAATATGAAAACTAGAAAAACAAAATATAATTGAAAATCAATAATATTTCAGCTTTTGCAATCCTTTTAATACTTGACTTTAATTTCTATGTAAAAATTGAGATATGTTATGTAATAAATTGCTTAGTAGTATTATAGTTTATATATGTATATGCCCAAATGCTCTAATGTCTATCGTATAGTATAGTATTGGGTTTTTTCGGCATGATGCTAATTTTTATGTTTTAATTGTCTTTGAAAACTTAATTGAGATATAAAAATAAGCTGGAGTGTCTCCACTCGACTATCTAGCAATTTGAATTGGATTAAATAGCATATATTCTATTTAAATTAAATTTTATTAATTATAAATTAAAATTAATAAATAATATTTATTAATCCAGCGCATGTTTGGCTCTTTGTTGATGGCACCACGTCACGTGTGCAGAGTTAAAAAATTAATTCTGGTACTTTCAGCGATTCAATCAAGCTGAAATTCTATATATAGCAGTTTTATACAATTTTTAATCATGTGAAAAATTATCAAACATATATTTGTATTTTTACGGTCACTTTAGAAGAAAAAAAATCAAAATGTTGTAGGTAATGACCCTCTTCCGGTTGAGCTACATTTCTCAAAAGTGGATAGAAAACTACAAATTTTGAATAATGCCCATATACCAAATTTGATGATTCTAGCTCAAACCGTTTTTGAGTAATCTTGTTTACATACACACACACACACACATTTTTCTCAACCTTAGTGAAAATCATTCAGGAACCTTCCAAACGTATAATAACATCAAAATCTCAACATCGAAAATTTTCATGATCGCAATACAGTTCTAGAATATGTATTCATTTTCATTGAATATTTTTTATAGTGTCTAGTGAAATTATAATTTCAATTTAATAATTCTAGTTCGATGAAATGAACAAAATATATTGTAAATTGTAGATTGTAGAGCGGGAGACATCGCTATCCTGTAAGTAAAACCAGGGTTCTAGGCAATTTGAATGAACCATTTATATGCCATTAACCACGTCAACGGCAGACAGCAATATGCTAATCTATACAAGCCTGAATTTAATTCGACATTATAATTTCTAATAAGGATATATAGGTAGTTGTATGCGATCCTACATTATCATCCTTGCCAAATGTAATCTTATCCGAATGGATGGATTCAATTACGTTTCTCCGATTGATAAATAAGACATGATTCCAAGTTTTATGATTCTATAAAAGAGAGCGACATAAAAACGCCATAAATTAAGTCTTATTGTTTTTTTAAAGAGGGGGTGTGTAGGACCTCTGTTTTGTAACTATGGCAACCTAGACAACGTAAAATCATTTATATGTATTGGATAATAGGAAATTCTATTAATTCTATTAAAAGATAGCTATTTCAGAAATTTTTAGTTGATCACTAACAATTCGAAAATCTATCACAGCATAAATGCTTAAATCTTAAAAAATATAAATATAAAAAAATTTTATAAAATAACGTTTTTCCAATTGACTAAAAAGAATAAAATAATTTTTCTATAAGCTTTATGGATGAATTGCTTCATATTCAACGAAAAACGTTGGGCGCATTTAGTTTAATTTATTTATATGAAAAGAAATTAATCTTTTATTATTTTTCACTGTAATATACTTATATCAAAGTATGTATCAAAATTTAAAAGAATTTTTATTAAATTTACATATTATCAATCAAATTCAAAATTCCTTCTCCCCAAAAAATATTTTTGTATTCTCCAGTGATATTTGTATATATATATATCTACTTGATAAGTTTAATTTCTTTTGAATGGTATGCCATTACCTTTCATTTTGAAATTCATAACAAAATCTTGCTTCTTTTAGAAGTATGAAATTAGAATAGTCAGTTGAATTCTATTTTTCATTGTGTCCCCTGATCACCAATTCTCCATGCCCTGATTCATCTATCCCTACTTGATTAGCCAAGATGAACCGATTTATTCTTGAATGGGTTACGAAGCGAGAGGATCGACGACTTTGTTCATTAAATTTTCATTTAATGAGTAAAGGACCTGAGAGATTGCGAAGTTAAACTTAAGCCTAGAAGATTAACTTGATTATGGAAAGGAAAAATTTACCAGTTCTTTAGTATTTTTTTATCCTCGTGACTTCTCAGGTTGACGAAACTCGTAATCTAATCTAAATAATAGATTTATTATGAAATCTATAATCCCCTCCACTCCCCCTCCTTTCAACTCCCCGGTGACCCCATCTTTTTTTGGCCTACAAATTCTTCGCAGAATCCTATTCTCAAATATTCTAAATCATAGGTTCCCAAACTTTTTTTGTGTCGTAGACCCCTTGCCATGTTTTTCGGTTTTGGGTAGACCTCCAAAATTAATTTTGATTTTTTATAAAAAAATTTTACCATTTTTTTGGAGCCTTATTGAAAAATCAAAAATGTTTCAAAAGCCATGTCGGAAAAACGATTTAACTTTTTTTAAGAGACATAATCAAAAAATCCATGTCGGAAAACAATTTACCTTTTTATTAGAGCCGGAAAACACGTGGACCCCCTAGACCCCCGTAGACCCCCATTTTCATTTTATGGACCCCAAATTTGTTATTTGCTGCCGTGGGCCCCCTGGAGGTTAAAATAGACCCCCAGGGAACCTATGCTCTAAATCTACTCTCGTCACCTAAGGTCATAGACCATGCCCCACACCCATATAATATAACCGGTAAAATAATTGTATTCTTTGCTCTGCTGAATGACAGCATATAGATATCAAATTTTAAAAAATTAATTTCTGAGATATGCAAGAATATTGTAATGTACTTTCATCGAAATCGATTCAGCCAATTTTGAGTCTATAACGTGAAAATTTCCAGGCAGGCAGACAGACATTAAAAGTTCTAAAGTCACTCTTGGGTTTTAGAGGTCATGAAACGCGAAAATATGCAAAAAAATTTAAATTCACAGCAATGTGCAGACAAAAACGTTTATATATATATATATATATATATAAATGAATCAAATTTACGAAAATATATATATTTCATATCAATAGGCCTACTTTTCTTTCTTTCAGTGCATTAATACATACGTTTAAGGAGTATATGTTTCATTAGTCTTTTATGTTCTTTTAAATTATTTGAACGGTAACTCGGTAAACCAGTTATTAGTATTAGACTATTCGATAATTAGGAATAATTTTTTTTAATGATCGAGCGGCGGCTAGGTAAACCAGGTACTATTATTATAAGTTAGAACACACTTAATATTATTTTGTTTTTTGTGACTTTATACTGTGAAAATTTTCTAGATTGATGGATAAATTGTTCGAAAAATGATTTATAATGAAAAATTACCCCACTTACCAAGCCACACAATTCAATTTCCATTAATTTTCCTTACACTTTGTCGTCTCTCTTTTTTTTCATTTTTTTTTTTTTGGTATCGTTAAGCTATTATATTTAAATTAAACTAATCTTGAAAAAGCATATTTAGTTTATTTTACAGAATATATTTAAAATAAAATGTTTTTATAGAAGATAAAATTCTTTAAATGAATTTAAAAAATGTGATTGGTTCGAAATATGTTACAAGCCTTTATTCGTGAGAATAATCCCAGGATTATTCTAAAAACGCTATGTCCTATTCTATATGTAATTAAACTGGTCACAGATATTGTTCAAACTGTTAATTACAAATGCGAATATGATATTTATATCTTTTAATTTAATTTTATAATTTTTATTTCGCCATTTTTATACGAATGAATTAATTTAATTAAAAATAATAATAATAATAATAATTTTAGGGAGTTTTCTATTGTATCTAAAGAAAAGAGAAGGGGTGAATGATTAAAATTGTACGTATTGTATATTGGAAGTGTATGTGTAGAATACTAATAATAATAGAAAAAAAAATTCTCCATCTAAAAAGTTTCAATCTCATTTCAAGGAAAAACATATAATTTAATTATAATTAATGAATTAATGAATTTTTTTTTTTTTTGATTTCTAACTCACAAGGGAATAGAAAAAAAATATGTTAACATCAAGTACTTATTTTATGATTTTGGAGCGTACCATTGGATATACTATATACTATAAATCAGGGGGGAGTTTAATTAATGAATGTTTAATTAAGCGTTTCGAGGTCGTTGTCTGACTTCATCAGTTCAATCAAAATATTTCTAAATATTTAACGGATTTCCATTTGTAAAATTGATTATAATTGAATATCAATTGTCATTTTATATTATTAATTGTATTTTTTTTTTTTATAAAATAAATAAAGGGGAGGAATTTTCAGGAGAGCAACCCTCCACGTTTCACACACACCTGGCAATTTTATTAAAATAATTTATTATTATTATTTTATTTAGATTAACGCGTTTCACTGATCTCAAATCTTTTTATCATAAACCATATTAATTATTTTAAAAAATACTGGTGGGCGCGCAAGACATATTTAATAAAAAAAAAATAAATAAATCATTCAAAAATATATATATAATTTATTTTTATCACTCAATAAAAAAAATATTTATAAATTTTTATTAAAAACAATCATAAATTCTTGTTTATATGGATATAAAAAGTATATTGCATAATATTTCCATATGGTTAAAATAAAATAATGTAATTATTTAGTAATATAATAAATTCTTATATAAAAGAATTCAGCTTATTCTTTAACGAAAATTGAAATAAATAAATAAAATATATGATTTTTTATTCATATTACTCAATACAAATTTTCATTTATTTTTATTTAACATTTATCTCAATGAATATAAAAATAATAAAAAAATTTAATTAATTGATTGATTTATCTATTTTTAATTTATTAGGGAGAAAAAAATGGCATATATCGTTTTAAATATAAAAATTTTAAAATTTATAAATGGGATTGCAAGAAAAACACTAGTTTTTAATGTATTGGACTACAAATCTTAATTATCTTTCAAATTATTCAAATTGTTATATACATATATATATATAAAACCTCTGACTTTTGTACGTCCTAAGCAAGGACAACGCCTATCAAGTCGGTTATATCAATGAGGTGTCCTATGATCAGTAGAACGGGTCCTCTCAACCTTTACCTTGATTTTCTTGATCGGAGGCGCTACTTTTTATCAAGTAGCTATTCCCCAACGTTGATCCCGGAGGGTGGGTTGACTCCGTCCCATAGACCCCAGCTAGAGATATTCCCTTGCCAGGTCCGGGCCTTGAACCCGGGACCATGTGAATGTGAGACGGCGAGGCTATCCTCTCACCCAATGGCGTCTTCTATATATATATATATTATGGAAGGATATTTCCGGGTTATATTTTTTCTATCTGTGAGATTTGAGTCTCGGCGTTTCGGTACCCATTTTGTTGGTATGTTCATAATAATTTTTAGAACAGAAGTTTTGGGGTTCTGGGTTTTTTGATCAAATCAATGTTGTTATTTTGGGTTGAATGGATCGGTAATCTTTGACTTAATGCATTGTGGACCTCGGAAGAACCCTCGACAATAGCACTAAAACATGTCCAACTCGTAGCACATTTTCTTCGAAATTCCCTAGAAAACTGAGCTAAAATGGGTACCGAAAATGGAAGCCTAAACGAACATACATATACCATATATCATATATGTATATATGTATAATATGTGATGGAATAGTAGTAAATAATATCATGTATTTTTGAATAAATAGAACATAATAGTTAGAAAAATTTTATCAATTCTATTAAAATTGATATCGTAATTACATTTGGAAGTTATTTCTTTTTTAAATGTTCAACTTTTTATTTTATTGGAAAATTAAAAATTTAACTTGCAAATAAATTTTTTCTTATCTAAACTATAAATGTTCTCAAGTTTAAACAATAATTCTTGTAAGGGGAACATGAATGCATGGTTTAAGTATATTCTGGTGAACTGTAAATGATTTACATTAGCTGTAGATATAAAACGAACTAATCAAGCATGATGAATCGAACGTGCTAAATGCTTCAAGGGAAACCGAAAAGCAAGTTAAGAATCCAAGTGCATCAAATCTGCTTTATAATTCGAGGTATAAAGTAGAAACGCCTTAAAGGATCTGATGTTTATGTTTTTTTTTTACCAAAGGAAATAAATATCAACCATTGCAGTATCACTGAATTTATCAACTTTATTAGAAAATAGTTTTTCGCAAAATTCCCCAATTCAATCTATAATCATTTGAATTTCATATTATTGATGAAATGAGAATATTTTAATAATTTAACCACTAAAATAACCTTGATTGATAAATCTAATTTCTAATCAAAATGCCGATAAACAAAAAGCTTTGTAATATCATTTACATCCTTTGAATATACTACATGGACTGAAAAGTGCCGGGATTTATCAATAGATGACGCCACTAGAAAATGAACATGAGTCATTTCGAGAGGCTCATCTGTCACTAGTTTATGTATGAAGTATCATGCCATTTCGTCCATTCGTTTACAAGATACAGTCGTTTGAGTGACGCTACTTTTGCCTTCATAAGAAAAATGAAAAAAAAGAATATGGCGTCTTGATAAACTGTTGTTCTTGAAGGAGCAGATGTGGGATAACATTCCTGCAACCACTGCAATGATTGTTCACAAGTTTTTTCCCATTTTTCTTATGAAGGCGAAAGTAGCGTCACTCAAACGACTGTGGCTTGTAAATGAATGAATGAAATGTCATGATACTTAATACATAAACTAGTGACAGATGAGCCTCTCGAAATGAGTCAGGTTCATTTTCTAGTGGCGTCACCTATTGAAAATCCCGGAACTTTTCAGCCCATGTAGTATATATAATTAGAGAATTTATTTATACATTGTTAAACTTATAACATCCAACATATAAACAATTAGAAATGTGCTCATCATTAAGTAATATGAAAATAGACGAAAAGTAAGTAAATAAATTAAAACTAATCAAGAGGGTAGCTTTGTGGTTATAATCTTGGCCTTTTGAACTTGGGGCAGAGGGATCCAACCTCGCCCAAGTTCATGTTTAATAAAAAATAAAACAATATTCAATAAAATATAAAAATATATAAAATATAAAATAAAAGAAAAAGAAAAAGATATGTATGTTAAAATAGTTAAGGGTCGAAGCAAAAAAAAAAAAAATTGAAAATGTGGATTATTTTGGATTATTTTGAAATGTGACAACACAGCTCACAATCGATCTTCGCCCGAATAAGTAGTGTATCGATGCATAAAAAATTATCCTCGTTAGAAAGGTAGAAATGATTAGTTCCATCGAGTTATTCGCATCATAGAAGATTGTTGGGCTACTTATTTGAGCCTCTAACTACACTCAGCAATTCACAAAGCACCCTCCTTTTGGCTAAGCAAAAGCTAACTTGGTGGTTCAATCCCAAACAACCACTCAAGCAAGACAAGCTGATGCGTTTATTCCCTTATTTCCCTTATTACATAGGCATGACTCATATCTCCTCCCTTTCCTAGGAACATTAAATGATACTTTCTAACAAAATTGTTTATAAATCGAAACAAACTTGAATTTAAGTATCCAAACATTTATTGTCCACACAATAATTAATTAATAAATTAATCATTCTAGCAGTAAGTGATAAATAAAAAAGTGATATGAAATAGATTAAAAAAAAATATTGAAAAATAATATAAAAATATTAAGAAATAATAATATATCAAACTTCATTTCAAATATTATGCACATAATTATTATTAACTATCAAAATTAGTAATAGAGTTATAAAATAAATTTATAACTAGCTGCTCAGACCTCCTTCGATGCTCTTCATACCTAGACAGGGGGCTCTATTTTAAAACCACCAAAAAAATGCATTAACAAAAAAATAAAAAAATGAGCAATTACTCAGTTATTGACAGTTTTACCCAGCGATTGACACTTCAAGTTCATTCTTTGACAATGCATCCGAGACTGTCCATAATCGAAAGTTGTATATAAATGATAGATATTAGAGTCTTAAATTGGAGGGATTTTTAACCAAGTGTCATACACTTACTTAATCACTGTCATACACCGGTGCCTTTACCTTATATAGGTCGCTCTTAATACCTAGACAGGGGGCTCTGCACCCTGTCCCCCGAAATAATACATAATATTTGGTTGAAATTCTGTATGCCAAAGGTTTTCATTCATTTCGTTTCAATCAGTATATTAAAAAATTCATTTCTCAGATAATACCCCTATTTTAATATTATAATTAAATATAAAACTTTTAAAGTACTTTTTAAGTATTACAATTACACTCATATTTCTGAATTTAATACCAAGTTGATTATCAAAATTTTATAATTTATTTGCATATGATTGATTACATGTGTTAAAATTTAAACTAATTCAAAGATTCTAATTTTTACCGACCGACGATAATAATATATATCAATGTCTAATAAAAAAAATATATTATTTAGTATTTTATGAAGTGAAAATAATTTTTAAAACCTCAATTAAAATGACTGAATTATATTACCTTTGTTTTTTATTCTAATTTAATTACTCTATTATTAATTACTAAATATATATATTATATAAAAATTAAAATATGATGATATAAAGTTGTTTTAAATTTTTGACATTTTTAAATTGGGTATATTTTTACCGACCGAAGGGAGGTATTGTTTTCACATCAAATTTCACATGTGTGTTTAGTTTTTTGTTAATTTAAAATTATATGACGTCACCCAGCCAGCGCCTCCTTATATATTATAAATAAAATAAAATTAAAAATATTATGTTATATCCATATCTGTTTTTTATTGCATTAATAGATACATTTAAATCATTTGAAATTGTTTATGTAGCTGGAAATTAATTTACTTTAAACCGTCGGTCGGTTCTGCGCCTGGCCATAAAGAATCTACTCGCTATCCGGGATATTATTTTTAAATTTATTAAAAATTAATTTTAAATGTCATGAAACTTATTCAATTTTTTCTTATTTCTTCATAAATAAAAATAATAAATTCTTCCCTCCTTCTCAAGTAATAATTATGTTATTTTAAGTTATTTATTTTTTTAATATAAAATTTGAAAATAGATATATAGCAGGAGAAATGTTTCAATGTTAAAATACAAAAAAGAAGGAATGAATGGGATGACAAAGTTGGTTAAATTGATTTATTAAAATAATTCGTATTAATTTATTATTATCCGTCGTATAATACGTAGTATAATTAATTTGTATATTAATTTCATTTAACGAAGGCGAAATAATATAATTTATTTTGAAAATAAAGTCAAAGGCAGTTGAATCTCATCCATTGGAGGTAAGCAAGAGATTGCTATGCTGTCCCCTTCAAGGTCACCGATAAGCAAAGCCAATCGACATGGCGGCGAATTTATAAATGGTATATAATTAATATATCAGTAAAAAGTTATCAATCATTGAAAAAATTAAATTTTTATTTGAATCTTTTCTAAAATTTATTAAACTTCATTTAAATTAATAGCAATAAATAAATTTACAATTAATTCTTGATTGAGGGATGATTTCTGTAGTGAGGCCGTTCAACGTCTTCCACTGGAAAGGGAATAGGAAGTGAATTCGCTCGGCAGGCAGGCAGGCCAGGAGGGAGGGAGGGTGGGTGGGAGGGAGGTGAGGTGGCGGAGGGTTCAAAACATGGCGGCAAATCTTTTCAATCTGTCAAAATTCAATAATTAATATTTAATTAACGAAGCACTGTAAAATTATATAATAGTAGTGAAAATGAATCTACGTTTCATAATGAATCGATTCGTATAAGTTTTACCTGAAGTTATGAGACAATATTTTTGTTGAACTGTAAAAATAAATTAAAAATTTCCATTTAACGATACGAAAAATCAATTTTATTTAGAATCTGGCTAAAATTATGGCCAATGGATTTGTCTTGGTCACCATTTACAAGATTTAGTCAAAAATTTTAATAAAATGAAAAACATTGATTTGATTGGTTTTTCTAATTCTCCGAAGCGTACTATAAATATGAGTTCCAAATTTTTACTAATGTGAAGCGTTGGAGAGGTGGGTCCTCTCATGAGGCATATAAGACATGTCTCACTCGTGAATTTACGGGGTTTTGCTAGTCGAAAAAGTGACGTAAACTGGATATATTTGAATTAACCCCCCCCCCCCCCCCTAAAGAGTCTCTTATAAGAGACAAGAATTTCATTTTTTTTTCTTTTTAATGAATCTATGTTAGGTATTCTCCTTCATCCAAATAAATTTGATTTTTTGAATGTTCAGGGGTGGGGGGGGGGGTAAGTGTAAGGGAATGGATTGAAAGGAGTCAACGGGTAAAGGATATGATTCCCGTCCAATGCAAGAAAGGAATCATGAGCTCACGTAAGGGCAGGGACGCCAATCCCTGAAATAGAATTCTTTTCTACTGGGTTTATAGAAAAGAATCTACTCGCTACCCGGGATATTATTTTTAAATTTATTAAAAATTAATTTTACATTTCATGAAACTTATTCAATTTTTTCTTATTTCTTCATATAAACAATAAATTATTTCGTTCCTTTTCAAGTAATAATTATGTTATTTTAAGTTATTTATTTTTGAATATAAAATTTGAAAATATAAATTTATCAGGAGAAATGTTTCAATGTTAAAATACAATAAGTTGACCTGTGGCCAGGCGCAGAACCGGCCGACGGTTTGAAATAAATTAATTTCCAGCTACAGAAACAATTTCAAATAATTTATTGATTAGATATTAATCAAATTTATAGCCTATGTTCAAATAGAGGTATATAAGAATATTGTGATGTAATTTCATAGAAATCGGTTCAGCCAATTTTGAGTCTATAACATCTTTATTTTCCGAACCGACAGAAGAAATTATTTTCAAACATGAAAAATTCTAAAATCACTTTTGGATTTTAGATGTCATGAAACGCGAAGATAAGCAAAAATTTTTAAATTTTTAAAACCTTTTTTTTATATATATATAATTAATGAATAAATTTATTGTTGAGTATTATCAGAAAAATAGGTAATACAAGCCTTGATGACTACTCCCTCATCCTCAGCTTATATATTACCCAAACACCCTATAATAGCAATTATACTCCCATAGACAGATCCTACGAGGAGTAATACAAATTATACTGATACCCCACCTACGCACGTGTATAGGGGAAACGAATAGGATTTCCATCATCCACTCACCCTTCCTTCCACCTCCTACTCCCCCCTACTAAAAAAAATACCAGGCAAAAATGATTTCCGCTCAAAATAAACATGATTGCTAAAGGAATGGATATTCGTTACATCAAGGATCACGCGAAGGGACCATTAATGTCCCTAAAGGTAATCAATCAAACGGTAGACCCTAATTAATAACTTCTTAACCAATCGACTTACGCCGATAACCACTTCTAGTTATTGCTCTAATATCTAATATCCGATTTTTTGTCATTCTGTCAACGGGAGGAAATCATTCCGAAAGGTAAACCCAGGTGACTCCATGTCCATTATCCATCGGTTATTCATGGCTTGGTTCAGACCGGAGGGAAAAATTTCCAAGTCATAGTAGAGTAGAACTCGAATTGTATTATACATCCTTTAACATGTATTTACAAAGAATATATCATAAGCACTTTGATAAATAAATAAATAAATTTATTTTTCTATTTCTCTTTTATATATCGGGAAATGTCATTCAAAATGCATTGATATGAAAATTAATATCACTTGGCCAATATAATTATTTATTTATACATTAAAATAGATGTTAAAATGATAGTACTTACTTAGTCATTAATCAACAACTACTTTACTTTTTTTTATTATTATTTATTTATAAATCAATTATAAATATATGATGCATTCCACATTATAATAGTTAATTGACAATTTATAATTTTTCCAATTTTATGTTGTTAGTTATACCCATTTTTCAATCAATATTTTAAAATTGTTATAGAAAAAGAATAAAAAAATAATAATAGTAATAATAATAATAATAATCTTCATTAGAATTATAATTGTGTGTATAAAATTAAAATTCTCTATTAATACATATGTTTTTTAAGTAAATCTTATGTTATTATACTAGCAAAAATTGTATATATATTATACATAAATATTTGTATTTTTAAAATATTAAACCGCTCGAAGGATTTTTTTGAAATTCACACCGTAGATAATTTTTATAAAGAAAAATCGATCTGTATTGGTATGCATCGGTAAAAATCATCTTTATTAGTTTTTTCTTAATTTAAAATAGGAAATTTAAATGACATCAGCAACTACGTCATACAGCACTTCCTTAAAAACAAAATATTATAACTAAAATAAAATTTAAAATATTGATGTTATATCCATATCTGTTTTTTCCATTGCATTAATACGTACTTTAAAATTATTTGAAATTGTTTCAGAACGTTTATTAGTTTTTTCTTAATTTAAAATAGGAAATTCAAATGACGTTAACAACTACGTCAGACCGAGCACTTCCTTAAATACAAAATATTATAAATATAAATAAAATCAAATTACGAAATATATATTATGTTTTATCCAAACGCCATACTTTTCTGTCTTTCAGTGCATTAATACGTATGTTTAAGGGGTGTATGTTTTATGACTATTTTTTTTTAATTTACGTTCTTTTAAATTATTTGGACCCCGGCTCGGTGAACCATGTATTGATATTACCACCAAACCCTATAATAAGGAATCATTTTTTTTGAATGATCGAGCAGTGGCTCGGTGAACCAAATACTAATATTAAAATTAAAAAAAAATATTTTAAAAATAATTTTTATTATTTTATTCTTCGAAAATTCAATCTTTAATATTAATGTTCAATGAAATGATACATCTACACAATGAGAACCCCCATAACTAAAGAATACCATATATTTTCAAATCAATATTCTTATGAAGTTATTTAGAATATGGATGTAGACAAGTTCATTAAACCTTTTGTCTCATTAAAAGAAAAATTTATTTTTAAAATTTCTATGAAAAATATATTAAAATATTTTATATATTTAATTATTTTATTTATTTTTTTTTTGTTTTATTTATTTTTTTATTAAAAAGAATAAACATGATAAAATTTTTGTTTTGTTGATTTAAGACAAAATAAATTTTGAATGTTGCAATAGTTACGTCCCTCTCGTTTTTCTCTACGATTTATTTACATGGATTTGTTTAAATCCAAAAGATCAGTTCAAATGAGTATATCGTAGGGTGGCAGGGATGAGAATGAAGAATAAAGGGATTCTCAATTCATATATTACAAACAAATCGAATATATGCAAAAATTGTCTCCGTTGCGTTGATTTTATCCATGTATTTGTTTTATTTAAATTTTCGTCATGATCCAGAAATGTTTATTGTAGAATAGGGTGGACGCCCTTGAATTTTGATTGGCAGCCTTCTGTAAGTGTGACACACCTTTGCTATTATTTTCAAACAGTTACTTGATAAATTTTCTTAACATCGTAAAATTTTCATTAAGAGGATAAAAACATACATTTTCAAAAAACTAATCCTTCTATCCATCTTTCTCTTTCAGCGGAAAGTGCCCTCTCTCTCTCTTTATTTGTTTATATCTTTACATCTTAACTTTTTTTTATTCCTCCGCCCTCGTGTTCATTCTCTCTTTTTCTAAGACACCCTCAGACAGCTGGCAAAGTATTTTTTCCATTTGGATTTTTGACGCTCACCGCCCGGGCATCAAAGAAGAGAGGCAGTCGCTGCCAGTTCAACACCTTCAGACAAATGAAGATCCTTGCTGCAGCAAACTCATCTCCTTTTTCCCTTTTTTATCATTTAAATCACGTTTGCTAGATCTTTTAAAGATCAACTCAAAATTTATTTATCTTACCATACATTGAAAAAATGAAAACCCAAAAATGAAATAAATACAATATAGCTAAATCGAATTAATTGAACTAATTGTTATATATATATAATTTTAAATATGCTTGAAGTGTGTGTGAAGCTATTAATTATAATTTAAATTTTAATTCTAAAGATGACAAGTGGAATTGAAAAAAATAATAATATCTAGATATTAATATTAATTTTAAATATATTTATAATGACAATGAACTTGTAGGTACTTTTTGGTATTTATTTTGAACCTTTGTCCAAAAATATAATAAAAGGGGACATCACACATAAATTACTCATGCATTCTTTTTATTTAATTGAATTATATATATGCATACAAACAAAATATAATAAAAGCAAAATAATCACCCTTTTCAACACAATAAAAGGATAATCCATATATATATATATATATATATAATATTATTTTTATTAATTAATAAAGAAAAATTAGAAAAATGAAATGCGGTTTTGAATTGAATCAAATATTTATATAATGCATTTAAACAAATGAAAACAATAAATAATCATTTAAATAAAAGAGATGATAGGAATGAAAAATATATAAATACTTATATTTAAATCAAATATATGATATATATATATATGAACAGGTTGAAGAGAAAATATAATTGAAAAGAAAACGCCCTTGGAATAGAAATATAAAATAAACAGTGTTACTTTTAATTTTTTTACTAACAGCCTTTTAAACATGAAAATGTTTAGGTCTTATTTTGCATTCTATATAATAATATTAAAGGGATAAAAAAATAATAAAGATAGGAGCGTATGGTTGTTGGTGGAATGAATGAAAGTGCGGGAGCAGTGTTACCAGGTTCTCCCAACTGTTGCTACTAATAAACATTAAGTTTAATATAATATAGTATTTTATTTATATTATTATAAATTAAAATACATGAAAATCTTTTTTTTTTCAATTAAAACTTTTAAAAAAAAAACATTTTTTAGATTAAGCAATAGTATAATAAATACAATATATTTTTTAAAGAAATTATAATATAATAGATATAATAATTTAATTGTAAATAATAAAATTATTTACAATTCATGAATTATAAAACAGTTAAAATTTTTAAAAATTTTTAAAGCTCAGATAATGCATTTATTTAAGCCTCATCAACTTCACTATTGTACATTTCTGAACTACAAAATTTCTTTAACATTTCTTTCGTAGGTTCAAATAATGTATAATGTTGATAATGCATTTATTATTATTTATAAATTACTTATCTCTTGAAATTTTTCATCGTTCATATTTTATCACTTAAATTTAAAAGTTTGTGAATCCCCCCTAAAGAAATCCCCTAAAAAATCTATCCCCTAGATTTTCTCTAGGCCGTCTAAATTCTACTAAATTTAGGGGAAAATCCTCTAACCTGCTGTGGTAACACTGAGAGACATTCAAAGGAACGTATTTCGGGGATGATCGGTTGTTTTCGGAAGCTGCCGGTTTTAAGAAATGCTGTTCAAACTCCTGCGGAAGCGGTTTGACGGTATTTTTAGGGTGAAAGAGGATTGTCAGTTCCCTTTTCTCCCTTCGATGCTTAATCTATATCCAAACGGACATAGAGGGTCATGATCAAGATTGGAAGTTTGTCCACAATTCTTATTTGAAATCTACCCCCCCTATGTTGTTTAATTTAGGAAATGTATGTATGGATAGAGAGATTCAGAAGGGATGATATGTATTGTTCTTTATCCTCCTCCCCCCCTTGCCAAAAAATATGTTGTATGTGTAATAATGCTACAGCAGATGCTCCAATCCCAGTTTACTGAATTAAATAACTATAGAGATAATTTTCGAAATTGAGAAGAACTTTTGATTTAAGTAGTGAAGGCTTGACAAATGCAGTATGGTGGGTAATATAATAAATTTCATTCTCATTTAGAATTTAATTCAGGATGGTGTAGTTCGGAGTTAATTTTCCCTGAATTATTTACCCTTTTGATGATAAAAAGCGTCAAACTCTTGTAATAGGTACTGATAAGATTATGTGAAACAATCAAGATCTTGGCGAGGATTGTTCCTGGCCAATCCTAGTCGTTCGAAATACATTCGTAGATTTTCTATTCAAGTTTAATTTAAACATCTATCTATCTCTCTCATTCTCTTTTGCTTAATAGTAAATAAACTCTCCTCCAATATATCCAGTTTAAAATTAACCAAAGACAGTTATACTCCCCTGGAATGAGAAATTAATCAATAGATAAATAGAATAGATAGTAACGATTTAATAGACATTAAAGTATCGTCTTCTTCTTTTTTTTAAAGGTGATTATGGGTTTCAGGAAACTTTCAATGAACCTGGTGGATTTTTTCGTATAATAATCCACTCATATAGGAAGTTAACTTTTGCAGATTGAATGGCCGAAGCACACTCCAATTTTGTTCCACTCCAGTGTGTAAGATTTTTAACTCAGTAAAAAGAGCTGAGCTCAAATCTTAAGGGAAGCGTTTCTCTCATTTTTCATCATTTTCGCTTATTTTTTCGATAACCATGAATCCTGGGATTCGGGCAAATAGAAAACACAGACCACAATCAATCAATAGAGCTGCGTGTAAAGACCTCGAGGACCATTCAAAAGCAATAAATCAACGAGATTACCGTTTAGGGAATATTCGCATCCCAAATGCGATAGACAGATAATCTCAGATGTGTATTTCTGATTTTTTTAATAAAACTATATGACCTTCTATATTCACTTTTTAAAATAGATAGGAAAAAATATTACTTGCTTTATTATGAAATTTTTTAAAACTTATTATATAGAATATTTAAAGGGAAAAAAATTTAATTAATTAATTCTTCTTTTTTAAATTATATTTATAGAGGGTATAAATGTCTTCAAAAGCTTTTGAAAAAATTAAAAAAAAAATCACTTTCTAAATCTCTCTATCTCGAATATTTTCAAAACAAAAAGAATAAAGACTTAGTTGATGGAGTTAGTAGTAGGAAATCTCCAAGTCGTGTAGAAGAAGTTTCATTTTATTATATTATTTGTTTTTTTCTTCGCATTTGTGAGAGAAATACGAACTGATCTCCTATCACAATATCTAGTACTAATGGACAAATTGAAATCCCTTTCATTCCTAGAAGAAAATCCAAAGGAAAATATACTTTCTTCGTAAAAATGAAAGTTTTTGTTTTTTTTCAAAAGCCGAAATTAATAATGACATTTGAGATAAGGATGGTTTTTTTTTTGTTATACCAACGCGATAGTTATTCTTTTACAAAATTACATTTATATATATAAATGTATATATATATATATATTGACAAATCTAAAGTTCGAAAAATTGCAAGAATCGATAAAATCTGTTTTCAATTTTGTTCTTATCTATTTCATTCTTGACAGTAAATTAAGAAAGGGACATTCCAAGTGATTTTCGTTGAGATAAAGTACAATAAATATCTATCATGACTTTTTCCGATTCCCTTTTTTTGTTCTTTCCTAAAAGAAAGCGATCACATTTCAAAGGATTATTTTTCTTTTTATTGCTGTTTAATTAAAATATTAACAAATCTATATTCTAAATAAATAAAACTTTGACAATGAGCGTTGAAGAGATCTTCAAAGAAAAAAAAAGAGGACAAGATTAGAGGGTATGGTGAGGAGGAGGGTCGGGGTGGAGGGTGCCCGTTTGCTTTTGAATGGCGCTTGGGAATGACAGAATGACTACAGAACAAGAAGGAGAATAAGAAGCAAAAGAAGTAACGTATCGTAAATCCTAATTTATTTTCTATCTTCAAAGCTGATCTCATAAATCAATTGTAATATTTCTTTGGAATAAGAATCAACTCATGGTCTTAGACAGGATTTTGGATTCGAAGGAAGAAAGTTAATTGAAATTTTCTCTTATCTCCACAAAAATAAAAAAATAAAATAAGAGAGGAAAAAAAGAATAGTTTTTGGCTGTTATCAATCAGATATATATATATCAAAGTTTTTTATTTGTTTGATCTTAAATTATATTATTTGATATGAAAATCGCAGGTTTATGTTATTCATTTCCGATTCTTTTATCAAAATATTAGTTCGAATCTGTTTTGGAATTTGAAAAAAATACTTCTAGCCCAATGTAAATTATATGGAAATTTATAATGTATATATTAAATTATATCTCTCTGTAATTGGAGAGATTAAATAAATTAATTAATTAAAGTAATAATTTGACACATATATATGCAAATAATCATTCAATGATAGATAATTATATTTCTAAAAGTTTAATCATATCATAATTGATAATAAACTTTTTGAAGGCTAGCATAGAAAATGAAGCTGAAAACTTTCTTATCATTCCAGTGAAAACATTTAATAGTTTATCAACTAATCTTCTCCCTAATCTACTTCCTAATCATTTCCCTAACTCTACAGAATTAATATATTTGTATTTGCAATCACCAATTATTTGAAATTATTTGGTTAATTAAATTAAATGCAAAAAAGTTCAAAACCACCTTCATAAACAATTGAAACTTGTATACTTATTACTTATTACTGTATTGATATTTTATAAGAACAAAAACGATGTATTTTTATAACGTTTTTCTTAACTTCTCTGTCTCTCTGTCTGTTCGCTCTTTTGACAAATTGAAATCGATTTTTCATCATCTTTAGATTGAGATACACTTTTGAAAAATTTTATAGATATTTCAATGGATCCCTAGAAGGTGTAGAAGAAATAGAATTGAATTATAATTAATTAATTGTAATTAATTACCGATTAATTACTTTTAGTAACTAACTCCTTTTGTATTGCTCCGTCCGATTAATTTTTTTTCAACCGATTTTGAAAAATAAATATTGATTTCAGGATAGATTTTCATTTGGAATGTATTTAAAAATATTTCATAGCATTAAAATGAATGATGAATTTTTATTAATCAGTTGTATCGCCAATGAGGAGTTTCTTCCCCTCAGATGGTATAGAGAAAACATCTTTTTTTATACATTGTATATGTTCCAGATAGAAAGGAAACAAAACAATAGAATAACCTTTTTTTATGAAGACAATATATATATTTATAAAATATACATTTATATATATATACATTTATTAAATCTCATATTAATAAAAATTATTTATTTATAAATATAATATAATAATTATTATTCAATAATAAGATTTACTTAACATAAATGCATAAAATCAATTTTGGAAGATTAATATATTTTTTTGTTTTATTCAATTTGTGTAAATTTCAAATGCGCCCAACGTTTTTCGTTAAATATGAAGCAATTCATGGAAAACAATATTTTATAAAATTTTTTTTATTTATATTTTTATTGTAGTATAGTACCTGATTCACCATCCCTCAGTTCTTTAAAAAAAAATTTATGAACTGTGAATATTATTTCAAAAATATTACACGTATGCCTGTGAATATTAATAAATTCGCTGGACGTCACTAGTGTGTGTGTGTGTGTGTGTGTGTGTGTGTGTGTGTGTGTGTGTGTGTGTGTGTGTGTGTGTGTGTGTGAATATCCTCCTTTCTACAATTTCTCTTCTAATCTGTCTCTATTTGTACATAAAAATATCAATCCATTGATTCTGCTATCTCAGTTCAGAGTATCTATCTCTCCATGTTCGACAATCGCTCTTGGTTTTCAATTTCTAACCAGGCCAGGGAAGTGCAAGTGTTTCTACTAATTGGATAAATTAATTAAATGGTGGGACAACAAGAAGTATTTAACAGTGGCGTTCGAGAGCGTGACGACCTTAGGTTCTATCTCGCTTGAAGCTCCATAAAAGAAAGAGAAGCCCAAAAATGGAAATAGACTCATCGAGAGCTTGGAGTGATACACAGTGGTCCAAATCACAAAGAATAATATTCAAAAGAAATATTATTTAAAGTTTCTTCAATTATATAATTGTTCATTTGAATTATTATGTTGCTAACTTCGTGGTATTATTTGTTTTATCTCAGAAAAGAGTTAATGAATAGTAAAGAGAATTATTTTTAAAAATCAAATAATTACTATTTATATATGGTAAATAGGTTAATGTCAACTTGAATCATTGTAATATGTTCATTTATTGAACCTGTTATTAATTATTTTAATTAAATAAAACGAATTAAAATTATTGAAATGAGACTTAAACAGATCGAATCTTCACCCCTAAAATTTCCTAATACGTAAATTTCATAAAAAAAAACAAGTTTTAATAATAGAAATACATGTTACAACTTTTACTAGTACATTAAAAGTAGCTCTATGTAATATAATATATTAAAAATTAAAAATGACATAATCGTAAAATTGAATAAATTCATTTTTGTTTTTGATTATTTTGATCTATTCATTCAATTTTAATAATAATTTTCTTTTTCAAATCGCTTCAATGGCAATGGAATCTTTTACTGCTAGCAAAAAGTTTTATGTTCACACTTAATTATCTAATTTTTTGTAGTTTAGTGATAATAATAGGCAATCGAGGGAGGTTCCTATAGAAACTCTCTGAGGCGAGGTCAAATAAAACTCGCCAAACTTTCTTTCCAAACATCTAATTTGTTGATTTGCATAAAATTCAAATTAGCTATAATGATTTATATTTCCACGCTCGCGAAAAGAAGCAAACAAATTTTCTTGATTCTTCTAGGCTGATTAAGAGAAAAAGTAACTCTTCGGTTAACAGAAGACAGTACCATAATGCTCCAAGGAACTTCCCCGTCCATTGCTAGTTATAGATTTTTTAATTGCCGCAAGTTTTGAATAAAACATTTGCTTGAAAATCAATAAAATGTCATGTTGTTAGGAACAATGAATCAAAGTAAACAGTCCGATCTTCCAGACATGTAGCGAAGGGTGCCTTTTAGAAAATGATTTATTTAAAAAAAAAGAAAAAGAGCCAATGGGAATAAATAAGCAATGATTGGATTTTTTTAATAAGATGGTACTAAACAAAGGAGATCTGGCCATCATCAAAGAATGATGATAGGGCAACACCCTCGATAATATATACTATTATTCTTGGACCTCTCGTTTATTTACTTCCAATAGTCAAGGAGAGTTCATTTTGTTTGATTTTTTACAACCACCACCATCATCATAAATGTTACCCTAGGCAGGTGATGGGGGCATCTCCCTCGAAACCATATCTACATATACTACTATACTATTATATCTTTGGCCTTTCTTTGGTTTTATTTATTAACAAAGAACGGATCAATTATTCAACTATTTATTTTGCACAAATTGGTTTATAATTAATATTATCGCATTGATTTCAATAAATAATCAATCGTCATGAAATGAAAAGAATACTCAACTACTGATATTTTCAACGAACTTTTAGTTCGTTTATAAAATGTTTATATGTCTGTGTGTCTGTCGCCAAAAATTTTCGATTTTTTTAAATTTTGATTTTGGATTCGAGTAGAGCTTAAAAAAGTGTAATTGTAAAGTGGTCTTGGTTTTTTAAGATTCGGTTGGGAACATCAGTCCCATCGGCGGTCCAAGGTGAACATTTCCCATATTTTCAGCGCATAATTATAAATAAGGGATGTTTTCAGCGCATCTTCGATCGTATCATTATAATTATAATTATAAATTATAATAAATAATAATTTATCTAATTCTGCCAATCTATTAAGTTCATAGAAATTGGAATTAATATATTTATACAATTTTGTAATAAATAGGAATAAAAGTTCATTGATAGTAATGCTTCCTAGCATTCCCAGATGTTTTTTTTTAATTAAAATTATAAATTTTAAATTTTTTTTAATTAAAATTATAAATTTTAAATTTTGGAAAATTGTTTTAAAGACTTTGTCTTCTTGTTTATTAAAAATAAAACAATTTAGTGATTAATTTAATTGAATGATTAAAATATTCATTTATTATTTATAACCATCACACCAAGAAAACTTGAAAAAAATTATTCATTTCTTATTAAAATCAACATAGAATATTTATTTTAGAAATTAAATTTATAGCAAGTGATTACTGAACATTCAATCTCGGTCCACTGAATTCATCAAGTTATTGGCCACATATAACATATTCCTCCAACTAACTCTATCTTGAGCCATTTTCATTTATTTAATTCCTATGTTCACTCTATTCCCGGAGATCTGCCTTTACCTTAAGATTGTCAACCCCTAAGCGCTTTTGGCCTAACTACCAATCTATTCCCAATTAGTTTGTCTTTAAAAAATTTTCGATTTTATAATTCTGACTATGTTTTGGAATGCATAGAAGTCATGCAAGTCTTCATTATGCGTCATTCCCTTTTGAATTGTTGTTTTTTTTAATCCTATTCTCGTCCTTGATGTCATGAACCACGCCTCACACACATACAATAGAACATAGTTATATAAATTTTAATTTTTTTATTTATAATATGGGATATATATATATCTTATCTTATTATGCTAGCTAAAATTGTATATATCTATATATCTATATATCTATTTATCTATATATCTATTTATCTATAACCATTGGTTCTCAAAAACCGCTCTAACGATTTTTTTCAAATTCACACTAGATATAGTATTTGTTGGAGTTTTAAATGTGTTTAATGAAAATGCACTGTTCGAGTTTGAATGTGTTTTTAATACAAGGTGAACATTTACTCTAAGGTCATAATATAAATATATATACAGGTAAGAAGGTGCAGGGTTACCAACTTTAATATACTTTAACACACCCCCTTCAAGTGAATAATTAAAAAATATAAATAATTACAATTTTACAATATAAACATTTTTTTTTTTTTTTTTTTTTTAATTAATTCATTTGCTTGAGTCTTCTCATACAATCTTCTTGCTTGACCTTTGAGACGGTTTTCGTGAGAAAATCAGCAGGCATACTTTCAGTGCTTAAATACTTTAATTTTATTCTATTTTCTTTTATTAGGTTTTTTATAAAATGATGTTTAATGTCAATATGTTTAGTTCTATTTTTATAAGCATTGTTTTCTGCAATGAACTTAGCACCTTGGTTATCACAATATATTGTCGTGCATTTATTATTTTTCTCGATATTTATTTCTTTTAGAAAATTTTGCAAATATATGGCTTCTTTGGCTGCTTCGCCCATAGCCATGTACTCTGCCTCCGTGCTTGAGAGTGCGACTGTGTTCTGCTTTTTGGAGTTCCATTGGATCACACCCCCTTTAAACGTAAAAGCGTAACCTGTTATAGATTTTCGATCTATTATTGAGTTCCCCCAATCAGAATCAACATATCCACATAATGGAGTACTCGACCCGTCAAATTTTAAACCAATATTTTTGGATCCTTTTAAGTACCTTAAAACTCTTTTTGCCGCTATGAAATGTTCTTTATCGTAACAGTTGTTAAATTGACTTAAAAAGTTCACCGCATACGTTATATCTGGTCTTGTGCTGATTGATATATAATTCAATGATCCTATTAATGATTGATAAGGATATTTATTTAAGTTTTCTTTATTTTCGGATTTATACAATTTCAAATTTTTCTCAATCGGAGTTGAAATTGTTTTGCAATCTTCCATGTTAAACCTTTTTAACAATTCATCAATATATTTGGTTTGATTCATACTTAAGACGTTTTTATCTCTATCGTATTCAAACTTTATGCCTAAAAATTGATTTATTTCTCCCATGTCTTTCATGTTAAAATCATTAGACAAATTCTTTTTAAATTCATTAATATCCTTTTTATTTGATCCTATTACGATTATATCATCCACGTAAATGATTAATATTAATACGTTTTTATTATTATTATTATTATTTTTAATATATATGCATGGATCACTCTCCAATGGAGACATTCCTAAATTTTTTAATTTTATGTCTAATTTTTTGTACCATTGGCGTCCGGATTGTTTCAATCCATATATAGCCTTTTTTAATTTTAATATATTTTTCCCTTTTTTAAAGTCTTTTATCATTTGTAATGCAATCTTTTTTATATTTTCATTTTCATTTTCGACTAAATCTTTCAATATGTCGTTAAACCCTTCAGGACATTCCATGTAAATGTTCTCTTCCAGTTCACCATTTAAATACGCTGCCTCCACGTCCATTTGTTCAATGTACCACTTTTCTTCTATAGACTTAGCCATTAGTGTCCTCACGCTGCTCATTCTGGCGACAGGTGAATAAGTATCAAAATAATCTATAGAATAAGTTTGGCTATATCCCTTGGCGACTAACCTGGCCTTTTTAGTATTATCATTTTTGGTCGTTAAGACAAAACGACTACCCACTATATTTTGATTTTCGTGTTTCCTGACCATTGTCCAAGTATCGTTTTTAATTAATGTAATCATTTCTTTCCTCATGGCTGTTTTCCATAAGTTCGAGTCTTCTTGCAATAGTGCATCTTTAATTTTCAGTTCTACATTAAGTCCTTGGACCTCTCCTTCGGTCGTTTCTATCGAGAGTTCATCTTCTGAACTTAAGACATCACTGTCTCTAGAGCTGGGAATTGTTTCTTCATCATTTTCACTTTCGGATTTTTTGTATTGATAGACTTTTCTGGGTCTTCCCCTATTTCCACTTTTAATCATTTTAGGACGTCCTCTTCCTCTCTGTTGGTCAATGTTATTTTCGTCTATATCACTTTCTAAAGATGCATCATCATTATGTTTATCAATCATTATGTCCAAGCTGTTGTATTTTGAATTTTCTTCTAATAAATCATTATATTTTAAATTATCTCCATTTTTATTATGAAATTCGTTTATAAATTTAATATCTCGAGTAATATGTACCCTTCTGGTCATGGGATCATATACTCTATAAGCTTTGCTTTCCTCGCAATAACCTATAAAAATTCCTTCAATTGTTCTTGAATTTAATTTATTTTTATTATTTTTATTTAAAAAATGTACTCTCATACCAAAAGTTCTTAAATGTGAGACATTAAATTTTTTGTTTGTAAGGATGTTATAAGGTATTTGTCCTTTTAAAGATGATGTTGGGCTTCTGTTCCTCAAATAACATGCAGTTATTACTGCTTCTGCCCAAAAGGAATGTTCTAGATTTGCTTGTATTAACATACATCTCGTCATCTCCAATAGGGTCTTGTTCATACGTTCAGATAATCCATTTTGTTGGGGCGTATAAGGAACTGTTAATCTTCGCTTAATTCCTGATTTTTTTAAAAAATTATTAAATCTATTATTAATGTATTCTTTTCCATTATCTGATTGCAAATATTTAATCCTTTTATCTGTCATGTTTTCAATATAATTTTTATATTCAATAAATGCTTCAAAAGCTTGACTTTTGTATTTTAGAAATTTAACTTCGCAATATCTGCTTGCTTCGTCTATAAAAGTAATGAAATATTTATTTCCACCGATAGACGTGGTTCTAAATGGTCCACAAATATCTGTATGGATTATTTCCAATATTTCTAAATTTTTCTGTGAATTTGAATTTTTAAAAGGTGTTTGAGATAATTTTCCTTTAATGCATATTTCACAATTATTTAAATTTTCATTTAATATACTTTGGTCTAAACCGAAAACTTGATCTGATTTGGTTATTAGTTTTAAATCTCTTTCATTTAAATGTCCGTATCTTTTATGCCATATGTCTAATTTTGATAATTTATTTTTATTTAAATAATATGAAAAATCATTTTTATCTTTATTTTTAATATTTTCATTTAAATAATATAATCCGTTCTCCTTTTTCTTAGCTGTAAACATTAGTTCGTCATTATTCGTTATAAATGCATTATGATTTTTAAATAAAACTTCAAAATTCTTATCAGTAAATGACCCGACAGATAATAAATTCGTTTTTAATTTGGGAACATATAGTACATCTGTTAATTCAATTTGTCTATTATTTATGTTAATAATCATATCACCAATACAATCAATATTTATTTTACTGTTATCGGCTAGTGTTAAACAATTTAGTTTTGGATGTCTTATATTTTCCAGTAATTCTTTATTATTTATCATGTGATTTGTACAGCCAGAATCTAAAATCCAATCATTTTTATCATCAGTGACTTTTAGGGCTAACATATGAGTCGACTTAGATGGACATTGAGAAATTTTATGGCCTTCGCCCTTACAACGGAAACATATAATTTTATTTTTAATTTCATTATTTAAATTACTAAATTTATTATAATCAGTTGACCTTTTATCCCTATTGAAAAAATTATGTTTTTTATTCGTATTATATTTATTATTATTATTTTCATTATATTTATTTAAAGAATTATTTTTGTAAGGATTATTTTTAAAATTATAATTTTTATTAATAGGTCTATTTTTATTTCTATTTTTAATAAAGTTACTTTGATTTGAGGAATCGCCTTGACTTCCCCGACATTCAAACTCTTCCAATAATTTTATTTTTAAATTATCTAAAGATGGCAAAGTGTCCCTTGTTTCTATAGCACATCTAAAATTTTCATATTCGTCTGGTAGACTATATAATAATATTATACATAATAGTTCATCATTTATTATAAATTCAATATCTTTTAATTTTTCTATAATTTCACAAAATGTATTTAAATAGTCATCCATATTATCACTTATATTCATTTTACTTAAAATTAGTTTCTTTAACAAATAAGCCTTTTTGGCTGGACCTTTACTTTCAAAGGTTTCCTTTAATTTATTCCATATTTCACTTGAGCTATTTAAATTTTTAACTATCCTTAATTCTCTAGGTGTTATTGATAAAATTAGATCAGACTTAGCTTTTTGGTCCAGGAGATCCCATTTTTCAATCCCTTTCGTATCTTTTTCATCAATATTTGACCTTTTTTGGTTTCCGGAGACTATGTTCCAATATCCATTTTTTACTAGGATGGCTTCCATCTGAATCTTCCAGGTATCATAGTTGTGTCGGTGTAGTGGTTCAATTTTAAGAAATTCCATTTTTTAAAAAAATCCTTTTAAGATTAAAAAATATTTCCAATTATCACCCAATTACCCGCAGTGTTTACCTGGGCCCATAACCTGTTGGAGTTTTAAATGTGTTTAATGAAAATGCACTGTTCGAGTTTGAATGTGTTTTTAATACAAGGTGAACATTTACTCTAAGGTCATAATATAAATATATATACAGGTAAGAAGGTGCAGGGTTACCAACTTTAATATACTTTAACAGTATTTATAAAGAAAAATTGAGTTTTATTGATCACATCTCTTGAAACTTACAGCTTCATTATTAATTTCTTAATTGAAAATTATATATGGGTGACGTAAATGGCATCCATTTTGAAATTTTACTCCCGCCTTTTTTTAATTTTGTATTAATATTGTTTTTATATTTAAAATATTTTAAAATTTATTATTTAATTTCGAAATAAAATTAAAAATATTTATTTTTAATAAAATATAAAAATATTTTAAAATTCATTATTTAATTTCGAAATAAAATTAAAAATATTTATTTTTAATAAAATATATATATATTTATTAATCTCTCTCAAAAAAAAACAACAAAACAAATAAATGTCTTTGAAAGATGGTAAAAATATCTTTGTAATTATCAAAATATCATAGACCAGCGGTAAGAACAATTGTTTTTACTCCCCCATTTTTTTTTTATCTATTTTCGTGATTTATTTATTCATTGTTCTTTTATTAATTAAGTTTTAGATAGTTTTATAATTTTTAATATTTTTTCAATAAAATATTATTTAATACATTTAATAATTGTAATAAATAATTAAAGAATTGTATATCAATATTTTTTAAAGGGTAGAGCGAGCTCGGTGTCCCAGGTATTAATATTACCAGCCAAATCCAATAATAATGAATCATTTTTTTTAACTTAAGTACCGAGCCGAGGCTCGGGGTCCCGGTATACATATTTATGTATTATTGAGGACCCCAAGTTCCATGCAATGATGCAACATTTAATAATTGTAATAAATAATTAAAGAATTGTATATCAGCTCGGTGTCCCAAGTATTAATATTACCAGCCAAACCCAATATAATAATGAATTATTTTTTTTTAACTTAATTACCTAGCCGAGGCTCGGGGTCCCGGTGTGATCTTAATATATTGTCAGAATTAGATAAATAATGTAGAGAGAAAAATTATTTAAAAATAGATATTTATTTAAATGAAATAAAATTATTTAATTTACAGAATGAAAATGTCTATAATAATGTCTAAATATTTTTTCGAGCGACAGCTCGGTATCCCAGGTATTAATATTACCAGCCAAACCCAATAATAATGAATCATTTTTTTTAACTTAAGTACCGAGCCGAGGCTCGGGGTCCCGGTACTATATATCTTATCTTATTATGCTAGCTAAAATTGTATATATATTTGTATATATAACCATTGGTTCTCAAAAACCGCTCTAACGATTTTTTTCAAATTTACACTAGATATAGTATTTATAAAGAAAAATTGAGTTTTATTGATCACATCTCTTGAAACTTACAGCTTCATTATTAATTTCTTAATTGAAAATTATATATGGGTGTGACGTCATCAATTTTACTTCAATTAATATTTTTTTTATATTTAAAATATTTTAAAATAAAATAAATTTCGAAATAAAATTAAAAATATTTATTTTTAATAATATATATATATATATATATTTATTAATCTTAATTAATTAATTATTAACAAAATAAAATACGATTAGTTGATTCCCGCTTTTTTTTAAATGAATTGTATTAACATTTTTTTATATATTTAAAATATTTTAAAATTCATTATTTAATTTCAAAATAAAATTAAAAATATTTATTTTTAATAAAATATATATATATATTTATTAATCACTCTCAAAAAAAACAAAAACAAAAACAAAAAAAACATATAATTCTTGCAAAGAGATTAAAAATGTCATTTTCATCATCTAAATATATTAGTCTATTGGGTAAAGGCACTGTTTTGAATAGTCAACTTAGCAGGATCGAAACCGGCGGAAAAAAATTTTTTTTTTTTTTATCTATTATTTTATATTTATTTATTCATTGTTCTTTGATTAAATTTAATTTATTTTATTTTATTTTATTAATTAAAATGATGCAACATTTAATAATTGTAATATTGTAATAAATTTTATTTTTTTTATTTTATTAATTACTTATTAGTCATTAACTAATAATTTAATATTAATTCAAATTTTTTTTTTATTTTTTATAAATTTTTATTATTTAATTTTGCTTTTGTTTATATATATATTTTAATTAACTAATCTTATCTTTTAATGACACTCATATTGAAATTTGACTCCCGCCTTTTTTCAAAAGATATTGTTTTAATATTTTTTTTATATTTAAAATATTTTAAAATTTTTTATTTAATTTCGAAATAAAATTAAAAATATATATTTTAATAATATTTTATAATTATAAATTACGATATATATTTATCATTCTTCCAATAAAAAAAAAATATTCATGCACTTAGAAACATATCTAATAATACATATTTATGTATTATTGAGGACCCCAAGTTCCATGCAATGATGCAACATTTAATAATTGTAATAAATAATTAAAGAATTGTATATCAGCTCGGTGTCCCAAGTATTAATATTACCAGCCAAACCCAATATAATAATGAATTATTTTTTTTTAACTTAATTACCTAGCCGAGGCTCGGGGTCCCGGTGTGATCTTAATATATTGTCAGAATTAGATAAATAATGTAGAGAGAAAAATTATTTAAAAATAGATATTTATTTAAATGAAATAAAATTATTTAATTTACAGAATGAAAATGTCTATAATAATGTCTAAACATTTTTTCGAGCGACAGCTCGGTATCCCAGGTATTAATATTACCAGCCAAACCCAATAATAATGAATCATTTTTTTTAACTTAAGTACCGAGCCGAGGCTCGGGGTCCCGGTACTATCAATTAAACATTTTGAATATATAAGTATTTATATAATTTTCAATAATTAATAATTAATAAATACAATTTTCTTTCACTTATTTTTCAAATCAATTAAATAGATCTATAAATGAAAATAAATAAGTTGACCTGTGGCCAGGTCCTAACCGACCGACGGTTTGAAATAAATTAATTTCCAGCTACAGAAACAATTTCAAATAATTTTAATATATCTATTAATGTAATAAAAAACAGATAGGCATAGAACATAAATATTTTTAATTTTATTTTATTTATAATATATATGTAAGACCAGGCTGTGACGTCATGAATGGCTGGATGATGTCATATAATTTTAAATTAAGAAAAAAACTAATAAAAATGATTTTTCTCGAGAATAAAACCAATACAAAGTGCATGATTCGTGGTGATATGTAAAAAATCTCCTTATGTGAAATTTGGTGCGAAAATAACCCTTCCCTTCCTATCGTCGATCGCTAATACTACCACTTCCGGTTTCCGGATTTGCACCAAAAGTTGATCCATTCATCCCACTGATGCATTAAGTAAATATACCAAATTTCATCAAAATCCGTTGAGCAGCTCAGGCTGTACACATCTATACGGACGGACGGACGGACAGACATCATGCTAAAAATACTTTTTTCTGTTAAGAAAATGCATGATTCGTGGAGATATGTAAAAATCTCCACATGTGAAATTTGGTGTGAAAACAATACCTCCCTTACTATCGTGGGTCGGTAAAAATGTGACTATAAAATAAAGTTTCTTGAAATAGAAAATTTAATTGAAGAGTATAAAAATTGGATTTAAATTTAGATAATGTAAGGAACGTGAGCCTTGAAAATAATAATTATGATAAAATCTAATATCAAAAAGTTTTTCTTTAGTGAAAATTTGCACTTCTTTCGATAAGAAAAATTTCTGTTCAGGTTGAAAGGGTCTTTTTTTTGTTACATTCCCCGAGTAAATAGAAAATTAATTGCTCGGCATTCAACGATATTTGCTACCCCCGATGATAACAGTACACACAAGCAAATTAATTAAATTTAAATTTAATTTATTATTTTTGAATAGAATAAAAAAAATATTATAAATGAATATTAATAAAGAAGGTTAATCATTTCAGGATTTGATTCATTGAAATTTCAATAGAATTTATTAAAAGGAAAGCCTTTTTTTATTAATGTATTTTTTTTAATATTGAAAACATTTCAATTAAATTGAATTGAGGATTATTGGAAGATCACTTAAACATTATTTTAAAAAAATTCAAACATTTAGAATAATTTTTTAGGGAAAAATAAATAAAAAGTATGAAAACATTCACAAAACATTGATGAATATATTCATTTAATGATATTTTAAGTTCTATATATTTATATTCTATATTATTTATATGGCTAAGTCGAAAGCACAAATGAAAACAGGGAGCTGAATGATTTCATAAACATCCGCTGAATACAAATGTATTCTAAAATTAATTTTTAATAAAATTGTGGAGGAAAGAAAAGAGATGGATGCTTTACAATCCAACATTACAGCTCAACGTTTTTTTATTCATTAACAGTTAAAATGAATAAACAAAAATAAAAATTTATAAAATTATTGATTTCTTTGTGCATTTTATTCAATTCGATTGAATTAATTGAATTAGATTAGATAGAATAGAAGTGCTGATTAGCATGAATTTAAGTGACTCATGTCGAATTTTACTGATGGTAAATGTGGAAGGGGGAGAGGGAGTGATGAGATGAATCAGTCCGTTGGAATCCCACTCAGAAAGAGTCATCAGATTGGGATGATAGGGCTCACCTCAGATTTGCCTTTGGAGACGCAGTTGGCAACGTTGGTTGGCTCTAGGCTCAGCGAATCCCTCTGGAAAAAAAGAAAACCATGTTAGACAAACAGAAAAAAACATTTCATTTAATGAAGCGAGTGGGTGAAAAGGAAAAAGAGGGGGGAGGGGGTAGAATACATTGCATACAATAATCAGGAACGATTTATAAATTAATTAAAACTAATCCAAACGGAAAAAAATAATTTCACATATTTTGCATTGTTTTTTTTTAATTTATTTATTTATATATTTCTTTTTTCTTTTTTGTAATCTGAAAATTAACAAAATAAATAAACAAATGAAAACATGCATTACACTACGTTCAATCACAATTTCAAATAAGATTAAATAATAAAACTAATACAATATACATACATAAATAAATATCAAATTAATTTTCATCCAAATTATAGATATGAAATAGTATTTATACTTTTTGTTAGAGGTTGGCTACATTTACACATATTAACTTTTAAAAACGACCTTAAAACAAATAATTCTATAATTCTATTGATTCGAATTAATTTGAAACCCGTATTTTTTGTTCACTACAGAACCTTTCATGTCTATATTTTTAATTTGTTATATAACAATAATATATATATTAATATATGAAAATAAAAATAAAAATTCCAATATTTTTATAGAAAACATAGTAATAATAATAATAATTCTAATGGTAATAATAAAAATCGGCAAAAGTTTCAATACTTTCATTAAGTGTTTTTTTCTTCTTTTCTGCAATCGATCAACAACTTGTGCGGGGGTGGTTAATTTAATTGGGGTGGTGGCTGTGATATGCAATTGTTGGCTAACTCCTCCTCCCCACCAACCCGACCTGGTTACGATTGAAAGTTTAATTTCTATTCCCGGAAGGGCTGGCAAATATGCAATTGGAGTTTGCCTTCTCGATATGCTGCAACCATTTCGTTCACCATTCACTCGGGCTTCTTATTCCCAATTTGAATAGAAAACGGCCAAGATGGAAACTTTTTCATTTAGCTTTTAGTTTGACGTGGAACGGAAATGGAAACGAGAATAAAAATCAATGAACTTAATATTAGTAACTAGACCAAATTTTTTTTTGCGGCTAAATTTTTCTGGTGACGAATTAATTAAAGAGTTACATTTTATCATTTCTTTTTCTTCTCTCTCTACTCTCTTTTTTTTTTGTTTTTGCATTTATATTTTCAATTTCAAAATGAATGAGATTTTCGGGTGAGATATTCGTCTGCGCCGTAAATCTTATGTAAGTTATAAAAAATAAATTTTCTAAATTGATTTTGATGGATTTGATAACTTCTACAAAATAAAACTATACGCTAGTTTTAAAAATACACCTTTTCCTTTTAGATCAACGAAAAAAGATATAAAATATACTTTTTACCGACCGACGATAGTAAGGGAGGTATTGTTTAGTTGATATCATAGTTACCAAACTATCGTAGATAATTTAGAATATGTACGTTGAGCATTCGATCCTTGCTGTATTAACATGATTGATTATTCTTTTATACAAAAAATAGAATTATGAAACCGCTTTCATCTTTCAAACTCAAATTTAAAAATAAAAACTTTGGTGGATACGCATACACCCTCCATTCCAAAAGAAACTGAACTTTTTTAAAAAAATAGTACCACTAATGCCATCTGTTGTAATATTTTACCCATTGACAACTGGTATAAATTTCATGACATTTGGATGCATACAACAAAAGTTATTGCGTTTCAAATGTCAGTGTGTTTTGTACCTCGGTCGGAAAATGAGTTTCAAACAAAGAGCTGCAATTGATTTGTGTTAAACTTGGTAAAACTTTTACTGAAACGCACCAAATGCTACAAAATGCATATGGTGATGATTGTCTATCCCGTATGCAAGTTTACGAGTGGTTCGGGCGATTCCAATCGGGTAGAGAGACGCTGGATGATAACGAAAGATCAGGCCGTCCCAGAACCGGATTTTTACGATTCAAAAGGAATTATCCACAAAGAATTTGTTCCCGGCCAGACAATCACTGGAGAGTTTTACTTAGGCGTCATGAAGCGTTTTCTGGCAAGAATTCGTCGTATTCGGCCAGCATATCGAGAAATCGGCAGTTGGACTCTTTTGCACGATAATGCACCATCACATCGTTCGCGCCTTGTAACTGAATTTTCGGTCAAAAATCACGTTATTCCTTTGCATCCTTCGCCCTATTCACCAGATCTGGCTCCGTGCGACTTCTATCTGTTCCCTAAACTGCATTTGGCGATGAAAGGAAAATGGCACGCATCGATGGAAGCCATTGAGAAGGCGACGACCGACGTCCTAAAGACCATTCCAATAAAGGACATGGAGAAGTCGTTTGACAACTTGTTGGAGCGTGCAAATTTGTGTATCGATACAGAAGGGGAATACATCGATTAATAAAAATTATTTGTTCCAAAATATACATTCGTTTTTTGTTTTTTTAAAAAGTTCGGTTTCTTTTGGAATGGAGGGTGTATATCACACACAGCTTTTGCAACTTTTTGCAGTTTTTTCTTAGATATTTATCTTTATCGATCCGATTTTATATTTTTATTACAGTAAATAATATTAATATGAAAGGGAATTTTGTTTAACATGAATGCAGTGAGTTAGTTAGAGTCGTTTTTGAGAAAGTTCAAACAAGTGTAAACTCACTGATGTAAAATAGTACTTCGGGTTAGCCGATTTTGGTTAAAAAGTTGATCATTTCACCACAATAAACTTATCTTAACCCTCTCGCTGCGTATTTTTTTTATCAAAATAGGTTCAAAAATTGCGTGCCAGACATCTTTCAGCTCTGAAAAGCGCGCGCAAAATGCTAAAAAAAATTCTTTTTATATTTCGCAAAAACGTGGACAACTAACGGCATCTGTCGACATCTAAATAAACAATTAAACATTACAGAAAAGCGGAAATGAAACTATGAACGGGGAAAGAGCGGGTTGCACACTTAAATAGACGGCAAAAACACATCCCCGCGGTAATCGCGGGTTGCGCAAATTTTGCTACTTCTACGTTGCCCGTGGAAATCGCGGGATGCGCAGCGAGAGGGTTAAATCCGCAATTTCATATTTTTAGCTAGTTTAACAGATATACTTATGCATAAAACAAAAATAATTTCAATTATTAACAAAATATATTTGGATTGGTCTATTTTAGGACTGAATTTTCTCTAGACAGATTTGATGAAGTAAAATATCATCCAAATTAAAAACGACATCAGGTAAAATTTGATATTTGATTAGATATCGAGTAAATACACGATTTATAAAAAAAAATGACCTAACTATCAAGAGAATCTCTTTCGAAAATGGATATCCAGTGCTAGATACAAAAAGTTTCTATGAATGAAGTAACCGTTGGCCAACTGTCTCGTCTACCACACTATAAATACAGTACATAACCATTAGAATTTCCATTTCCAATTTTAAATCTAAATAGATTGTTTTGCAATTTCAAGAAATATAATTTCATTTACCATAATTTTTGTTTTTGTTTTTTTTTTGTCCAAATTTAATTAATATTGTATACTTGTATATGAAAAGATTAAATTATTAAATTGTTTAACTTAAATATTTTTCTCTACAGACTATCTTTTCTTTGATATTTTATAAAAGGTTAGCAGACGCGGTCCTGGGATTTAACTTTCGAGATGAAGGAGTGGAGGCGAAGGACTCTTCAGTTGAATTTCAAATATATACCGTGACCTCCTGAGTTCATATAGTAACCATTTTTAAAATAATAATATTAGTTTCTACATTAAAGAAATAAATAAGAGATAATTAATTTTATTGAAAAATATTAAAAATATAGAGACATTTAAAAAATAATCAATTTAAATGTAGTTTTTGTTAAATAGAGTAATCAATAACATTCCAATAAATATTCAAAAATGAAACATCTGGGAATGCTAGGAGGCATTGCTATCAACGAACTTTTATTCATATTTATCACAAAATTGCATAAATAATTCCAATTTATATGATCTTAATATATTGTGATGTTATCTCGGTATTTTTGAATAGATAATTAAAGAAAAAGAAACATATGAATAAATTATTATTTGTTGTTTACATAACGGGAAGCTTCATAGATGTAGTTGAAACTTAACCTGTGTATTCCTCTTATGATTCTAAACAACTTTTTCAAATAAAATTTTTCTCGGTCGCTTATAGTTTAAAAGTTAGAAAAATTTTTGCATTGAAAATATGGGAAATTTTCACCTTGGACCGCCGATTGGACCGATGTTCCCAACCGAATCTTAAAAAACCAAGAGCACTTTACAATTACACTTTTTTAAGCTCTACTCGAATCCAAAATCAAAATTTAAAAAATCGAAAATATTTGGCGACTGACACACAGACATAGATTTTATAAACGAACTAAAAGTTCGTTGAACATTTCAAGGTGGTTTTGGAAAACACCTATTTCTAGGAATACTAACTGCTTAGACCGTCTGTGGCGCCATCGCATCTAAAATAGGGGGCTCTGCCCCCTGAACCCTCAAAGTAATACGTTTTATTTGGTTGAAAGTCTAAAGTTTATGTAATAGATTTTCAATTATTTGATTTATAAAACTAAAAATAATTTTTTTAACTTATTTGGTCTTCCTACAACCACAAAAAATTTAAAAAAATTCAAATATTAATTGTGAGTAATAATAATTGGTGTACATAAATATTGAATGTTCTTAGCGAGATTAGATTTGATTTAATGTTATCCAATTTGGCCTTAATCTACATTCATATTCTCCTAAAATTAGAAAAAAACATAAAATGAGTTCTACTCCAGTTCAATTCTATTTACCCATCCAAGTTGCATGAGACCCTTAAATTTGAAAAATTTGTAAAGGGAAATTTAAAATAGAGCTTATAATTATACGAATATACGAATAGTGTATATATTATTAAAATGAATATTTTTTTATTTATAAATTTATCAATATATACCTATAACTAATGTTATTCTAAATATTCTTGATTTTTTTTTTGCGTATGGACCATCTTGGATCGCGCAAAGCTCCCATTCTTTCTTTTTCTTTGCCTGCCAGATTTCTTTCATTTTTTCACTTTGGGCCTTTTTTCGTTTTCAGACCATTTCGTTCCCGTTCTTTAACTATTTCTCTTTCTGGTTCGATCTTTCTCCGGTAGACACTTCTTATTATTGTTGTCGCCATCACGATTCATGATTGCTTGTTTTTGAGGTTATCCTGCCGGAGCAGGGTTTGTAGAACCAGGGCATGTCAGTTCCTGGAGCTGGGGGCAGCCGATGTTAAATTGAAATTAATTTATTTATTAAATAATCTCAAGTTCTATGCTGGGATTCTTGAATATTATCTATATTTAATTTAATTAAATATACAAATTTTAAAGTATTATAATTGAACTTATTTTTCTGATTTTAATTATGATTTAATATTATATTTTATCAATATAAAATTACAAAAGTGGATTTATTAAACGTAATAAATAAAAATGAAGCTTTTTAATCATTTTTTTTTGTTTATGTTTAAATTTATAAAATGTATCTAAATTTTAAACATTTTCTTTATTGGTATCATTGGTTTAAAAGATTCTAGACAATTGATTAATAATCACGGGTCAGCTTAGGAAGCTGCAAGAAAGATGGGATAAGTGCATAACTTTGAAGGGTGATTATGTTGAAAAATAGCCTGAATTTTGTTAGAATCACATTTTTTGAGTTTTTGAGCTATAGCCATTTGTCTCTTTACTTATTGAATGATCTTGTATATTAGAATTTTTTTAATTATCATTCGGTATAAATACATTCAATTTAATAAAATTTAATGTGTCTTTATTTGGGAATTTGTATTCGATGTTTGTTAGGAAGACAATTATTATTATGTATATTCTCTTCATCAGAATAATAACAATTCTCTCACCTCTCTGTATATATAATTTAATATTGAATTTTAATTTTTTTTTTGCTTAATTATGTTTTCATCATCATCTTTACAATCTGATACTTTTATCCTAAAGTAGTACCTCTATCGCAAAAATTAAAATATAAATTCAGAATGGAATCTTGAGGAGGGGCAAATTTTAGATAAAATTTTGCTCCGTATTATGAACCGCCTCGAGGAATACTAAAGATGACAGAGCCCTTTATATATAATAGACTGTATATGAACATATAATAAGCTTAGATATCCTCTCTTTGACAATTTCCATAATTTCCCTCTCCTTTGGATAGTTACAAATTGCGAGGCGCCAGTTCCGCCAGGCACCGGAATACACCCTCGGGGATGCACTTGTCAGTACATTTCACCTACCTGGACGTATTCATCTTTGTTCAGAAAAAGAGATAGATAATATACCAAGTGAATGAGAAATTTACAATAAAAATGTAAATGATTCCAAATTATCAAGATCATAATCAACCTTAGTTATTTTAAAATATGTATCATGTTTTAATCTCACTATGCTCCTATGAAAAAGATGGAGAGGTGCATTTACCAGGAAGCTATCGTAGATTAGAATATACAACAATTCAAGTGTGAAAATGTCAAAAACGAGTGCGCCCTTTGTGAAAAAGTGGGAAAATAATAAAAAAAAAAACTTTGAATACACATTTTACTATCTCCTTTTAAATAGTAATTTTTATTTTAGGATGTAACAATCCCTGGAAATATCTCCTATACTACAAGATAAGTCTTTTTTAAAATTATATTTTTTGTTTACTATGGAGTTATCATTAATAAACGTTTTTTTCTATTTTTTAATGTATATTTACTATATTTAATTTGGAATTGATTTTAACATATCTCAAGTTTTCAACTTAAAGTTTATCCTAAATTATTATATACATGATTATTTTATCAAAGCGCATTAATTAGTTATTATCATGGTAATTTAGATGCATTATGGAATTATTTTATTAAGATATGAATATATATATATATATATATATATATATATATATAGAGAGAGAGAGAGAGAGTAGAGTTGTATGATCAGTACAAGAGATCCTCTCACCCTTTATCTTGATTATCTTGAAAGGGATCGACTACTTTTTATTTCAAGTAGCTTTCTAATTTTGAGCACATAGACCTCAGCGAGGGAAAAATCCCTAAACTTGAGTTCTGTACTCCAAAGTAATCCACAGTAGAGCATATATGTGCCACTCAGAAGCTAAACCGATTAACTCCAATTTTTAAAATTTGCTAGTAATGAAATGCAATCTTCAACATATGAAGTGAATAATGAACTTGATAATCTTAATATTGCAATGCAATATACATTTTTCTGTAATCAATAACCCTGAATTCCCTACAAGCTGTGAACTTTTTTTCATTTTCATTTTCTCAGTTTGTTTATATGTGGAGTTAATCGCTTTGGCTTCTGAGTGGCATATATATATATATATTTATTTATTTTTCTAAATTTCGTATTATTATATTTGATATTTTATTTGTTTTTCGAATATTAAACCATAATAACTCGCCGAGGTAGACCAACACTTCGTTAATATCTCGATATCTCTATCCGATCATCTTGAAATTTACATTTTTTCTTCAAAGTAATCAATTTCTTTTTTTTTCATATTCTAAAGAGCACCTTGAAGTACAGGGTGAGCCATAATTTACAAAAGGTGAATATTTTTTTACTATAATTTTTCTATAACTTAATTATCATTAAATGACATATTAATTAATTGGTGTTTTTTTTTTAGAACCATCAATCAGAAGTGGGGAGAATATGCTACTTGCATAAATGGTTAGTATCACCCTTCGAATAAATACATGAAATTAAGGGTAAAATATTTTAAAGTCGTTACTCGAACAAAAATCTATCTCATTATTCGGTTAATAAGCACTTTTCAAAACATTATTTTCAAAAATAATTTGAAAAGTGCCCATTTATTTGATTTCTATCCCTACAACTCCCACCTTTCATTACACTCCGTTTATCAAAGGTTTTCCCTCGATAGACTCCTTCAATTTTTAAGTGAATATTTAATTTTCAAAATCCATTCATCTATTTTTGTCTTTTCAATTTTTAAGAGATGTGTGTGTTTTATTTCAACTAATAACAAACCCAACAAATTGACTTTTGTTAATCCAACCGTATTTATTTGCAATCAATATTTATAAATTTACAAAAATAAATACATAAATAAATAGATATATAGTAAAATAAAATATTTTTTTAATTATCAACAAAGAAAAAAAGAAATATCTCAATAAAAAGTCGAGAAAAATCGATTTCAATTTGTCAAAAGAGCGGACAGAGAGACAGACGCCAAGTGAAGTTAAGAAAAACGTTGTAAAAGAATTGCAACTCGGTTTAATAATAATTGTTTTATTATTTGTTTCATTTTTACTTACATATAATATATTTTTGTCTTCCAATGTTGGCTAATTCTACAATTTATTTAAGATAACGTCATAAAGGTTATGATATATATATATATATATATATATAGAATATAGTATAGATATAAGAATAAAAAAAATTAAAAATAAAAGCTCCCCTAACTAGAATGCAACATTCCACCCATTATGATTATCTTATTAAGCTATTTCAAAAATTTAATTAATTTTCAGCTAGTTCATGGTCCTGGCTAGTGAGTACACATTACAAGAGACTTAGCTGTTAAATTATCACGAATGAGCGTTATTGATTTTCTCATTAATATGTAAATTTTCATTACTTTTAACCAAATTTATGTTTAACGCCCCTGGCTTGAAATTTCAAAGCGGTTGTCTTTATTTAATAGTGTTTCTTTAAATGTTAAGATAGTCAGCAAAAAAATTAGATAGAAAAAGATCTAATATATATATTTATTTATTTACATTTTGGAGGCCTTACATTTACAAAAACAGAAAATCTCACTTTGTTTTTTGTTTCACCTATTAGAGACATTTATATATATATATATATATATATATATTATATTCTCTAATTTTGAATATGTTATAAAAATTAGCTGGAGTGTCTCCACTCGGCTATCTCGCAAATTTGAATTGGATTAAAAAAAATATATTATATTTAAATTAAATCTAATTAATTATAAATTATAAAAATTAAAATTTATTATTAATATTTATTCAACCAACTCGTGTTTGGCTCTTTGGCGATGGCACCACGTCATGTCTGGCGCGTGATTTACAGTGTTAAAAAATTAATTCTGCTACTTTCAGCGATTCAATCAAGCTGAAATTCTATATATAGCAGTTTTATACAATTTTTAATCATGTGAAAAATTATCAAACCTATATCTTGATTTTTACGGTCAGTTTAGAGGAAAAAAAATCAAAACGTGGTAAGTAATGACCGTCTTCCGGTTGAGCTACATTTCTCAAAAGTTGATAGAAAACTACGAATTTTGAATAATGCCCGTATACCAAATTTCATCATTCTAGCTCAAACCGTTTTTGCGTAATCTTGTCTACATACACACACACACACAGACATTTTTCTCAGCCTTAGTGAAAATGATTTAGCAACCTTCAAAACGTATAAAAACATCAAAATCTCAACATCGAAAATTTTCGTGATCGCAATACTATCTCTGGCGAGATAGTAAAAATTAATAAAAATTTTATATTTATTTACTTTCTTGTTTTGTAAAAATCTAAAAGAATATCATTGAATGATTTGTATATCAATCACGATGCTATTTGTCGATTTATATGCATGTTTATATCTCTTTCAAAACATTCTAATTTTTTTTTAATTCCCTCGTTGATAAAATAAAGGATTCTTTTTTTTAAAAGGTTTAGCATTTTTTTTTTATTCATTATACAAATCCAAATTTGTGCTAATGAAATTTTAAGACTAAAATTAACACAGCTAGATTCTCTTTTTTTTTTTAATAGAGGAGCGTCAACGATATTTTTATTTCCACCTCCCCTGACATTTCCCAATCGGATAATCCGATTAAATACTTTCATTTTCCCAATTGTGTCATTGTTTTAGGTTTATTCGTTTTTCGTTACGCCCTCGCTATTTCCCCCTCTCCTCCCTCTCTACCTTTTCTCCCTTGACACTCCTATTTGGAGGGGTTTGCATCAAATAAAGGTGAACTTGGCAGCTGAATTTCTTTGAAAAGCACTTCTTGTTCTTAATTGCATGAAATCTGATCTCGATTCCAATGTCCAAATAGCATTCCGTTTCCCTAATTCGAATGAATGGGGAGCAGGGTGAGAGGGTCATTCTATACCTATCCATCTCAAGTTATTTGATAACAGGAATAGCGTCCCACCTTTGGCATGGCTGTCTTTCACAAATAAACCCTTCCATTTATTATTGAATTTTCCAAGTGGTTGGCTAAATGCCATCTCAGTTTTCACTTCGTGCAATGGCAAATCGAACTGCAATTGGTGGATTTTTATTCAATTTTCGAATCGATATTTTAATTATTTATTTATTTATAGGACCCATTTTTTTTTCTTTATTTATTATTATTTTTGGTTGTGAATCGATATTTAGATATTTCAATCAATTAAAAATTAATTAAAGAAATATTATTTTATAGAAGAAGGCGCCATTGGGTGTGTGGGTAGCGATTCTGCCTCACATTCATATGGTCCCCGGTTCAAGTCCCGGGCCTGGCAAGGGAATTTCCCTAGCTGGGGTCTATGGGACCGAGTCAACCCAGCCTCCGGGAACAACCTTGGGGAAAAGTTACTTGATAGCACCTCCGATCAAGAAAATCAAGGTAAAGGTGGAGAGGACTCGTTCTACGGATCATAGGACATAAAGGTTTTTGTCTGACCATTGCTAAATATTTAAAAAATTTTAGATATCTTTAAATTTTAACACCAGGAGAGTCTAAATATAAGTTTAGAATTTTTCTTGACTTTGTAAATTTATAGATCGAGAGTCTTCTTATACGCTTATTTGAATACAGATTATCTAATAAAAAACCGAGAAAATAATCTTAAAATACTTATATTTTATTTTTTTTTATGCTCAAATAACTATTCAATATAAATTTATAATGATATCTAAGTAAGTAAACATTTTTGTTTTGGTTTCAAATCCAATTTTTTTGAAAATAATTATAAAATACATGTAATTGTAGGCTAGAGGGTTATTCCCGGGAATTTTTTCAATTTTTATTTCCCGTTTCCCGGGAAAAAACGAAACATTTCCCGGGGAAAAAAACAAATTATTTTTCATGCTGATTATGATGCCGATACCGAAATTTTTATTTATTAACTGAAATAATCGTAATAAATATAAAATACAAGTGTACATACATCCAATTGTGTCTTTTGTTATAATTTTTTCCCTTTTTCTTTCTTACTCTCCCTTTAATTTTTATTTATAAGATTTTTCTATTTTTTGAGTTTTTTTACAGTGAACTCTGGCAGTTGCATTGCCTAATTATTTTGTATTTAACTTTTTTTGTGTATATACCTATATATATCTAGTTATATATCTGCATGTGTAATAGAAATTGGCATAAGTTATAACTGTCAATCAACTTTTAGACTTAAAATTCGATTTCACAAGCTTGGGTCTGTTTTAATTGCCATACCGGACACCTTGGTAAGGGTTCAATATAAAATAGTTCTTGAATAGGTAACAATAATAAAATACACTATTGCAATTGACCATTTGGAAAGAGAGTAATTTTCCTTACACCCTTTAAATTCTTTAATCACCTGCCCCTTAACTTAAATTAATATAAATAAGCTGTCGTTGAGAGCGAGTAGGGCAAAGACATAATTATATTTTTTGATAAATAAATAAATATTATTATTTATTTATTCAAGAAATATATATACAATCATTCTGTATGTTATTTCAGTCCACCTTTTTGGTTGGTGACAAGAAAAATAGCAAAAACATCCAAAAAGCAAACAAAAACAAAAAATTTACATATTTACATATTTACATAATAACTAACACTGTAATCAACGATCATAAATGTCTTTAATTGAGGGCACACATAATCACAGACACAAAGTTTCAGTTTTCCATCTTTTTAGATATATACAGTAAAGAAAAACCAAAATAAGAAAAACGAAATACAAAAAAAAGTGCCCAAAAAAAAAAATCGAAAATAATGCAAAAAAAACCACAAAGAAAGAAACAAAAAAAGAAAAAAGAATATCTAATCGTTACTCCTCTAATGTGAAGGATCTCAGTTTTAGGCGACATTTCCCTTGATTGCCTGTCGTTTCTAAAATGTTATTTTCTAAAGTAAAAGAAAATAATTATGTTTATGTTATATTTTGATGATTATATATTATATCTTTTGGATTTTTTTTTTTATTTTTGAATTAAATTTGTTTTATATTTTGGCAAAAACAACATTTATTTAACTTTTTCGTAAAACTTTTACAATTTCCACCCAAATTTATTATTTTTTATAATTTCCCGGGATTCCCGGGAAAAATAACCCTCTAATTGTAGCTCTCTCTTTCTCTTAATATTTTGAAAAAACTAACTCTTTGCTGAGAGTGTGTTTAGGAGAGTGAGAAAACTAATTTCAAATATATAGTTACCTTAATAAATATGCAAAATATCCAAACTTCAATAGAATAGAATAAAACTGGTGCCGATTCAATTATTATCTCAGTTGGGGAGAAATAATTCAATTAGTTGTTACATTTTCGTTGTAGTGGATGTTAATATTGAAACTAAATTAATTACAGGTAAATATCATTAAGATCGAGGTTTCTTATTAAGAAAATACAGACAAGAAGTTTGTGGTTGTGCATAAATTGCTGAGAATGTCGGAAAGGATCATATTTACTAATAGAATAATCCAATGAAAGATTTCATTTACAAATGAAATGGAATGCGAAGATCAATTCAAATCGAAAAGGTATATCCAAAACGGTCAATAGGATCATTACCAATTTAGCTAGACTGGTTTCAACATGCAAGCAGCTTAATGTTACATTCAGTACAATTCATTTCCAGAGCGCATATTCAGTATTTATTACTAGGATCAAGCACAATGTTTTAATGGACTTTAAATAGATTAATGAGAAGTATAAATTAAATTTATCTGTATGGCTTCTGTTGCCCAGATTAAATTCAAATACTTTGATTTTTCAATTTTACAAATTACATGGGAAAGGAATGAGTGGGTTATGTGTCGTGGTGGGAAAAAATGGGATCCATTCACGCCGGTTAATTCAGTTTAGTCTCTCCAATTAATCATCACATAAAACAAAATATATTTAGGCTCATTGTTAAAAGGTCGCATGTAATAGTGCAGTAACTTGGATAGGTAGGGGGCAATTCACGAGTGGATACATGATGCTCGAATGAAATCACGAAGGGAAAATAAAAAATGTCCAAGATTCATTCACCTATTTAACAGAGAAAATTGTGTAGTTAATCAATGAATTCGAAAATAATTATTTATTATTATTGTTAGAAAAGAAAGTAATATTATGGAAAAATCTTTCAATATGGGTATTGTTGAAATTTTTGTTAAGTGCACAATATTACCCCACCTCATTTTTCCAAAAATTAAATTTTGCTTTTAAATAAATTGAAAAAGAATTAGGTACTTAGAAAACTACGATTATTTAAATGAAAATATTAAAAAAAAAATTGCAGTATGCTGTAAAAAATTTTGACAAAAAAGTTATTTATTTATACATAACGTTTAGACCAGTGTTTCTCAACCTTTTTGGACCAAACGCCCCCTTTGCAAGACCCGCTTCTTAATTTGCCCCCCTATAAATTTTTACAGATAAAAATTGCATGATAATCCCTAATATAAGGTAGGTACACTAGGCGATACTTAGAGCCATATTAGAAAAAAATTGGAAAAAAGAGGAAATGTTTAAAAAGCCTGTTCGCAAAATCATCTTACCTTTTCGCCCCCCCCCCCCCCCCCAAAAAAAAAAAAAACTTATCGCCACCCAAAATCATATAGTGAAATAATCGCCCCCTTTAAGATGTCGATCGTCCCCCAGGGGACGATATCGCCCAGATTGAGAAACACTGGTTTAGACTATACTTATACGTAATTTAAAGATGTTTTTTTTTCTTTTGGGTTCTACTAATCACTTTTAAATTTATCTTTTGCACAATGTTTAGGGGAGGGAGGCAAGTGCCCCCTCCCCCTCCCCTCGGCCGGCCCGACGCCACTGATAGTAGTTATATATCAACTTATCCCCTATTCCCGACTACTCTATAATATTTTAGACCAGGATTAGAGATAGTTCAAAAAATATGGTTGCTTCGCTAAAAGCTTATAAGTTTCTTAGTACATAAAATGGAATGTTAATAAAAACAATTTATTAAAATTCTACTTTAAATAAAAATTAAAAAAATACTTTTAACTTTTATTAAAATTCTACTTTAAATAAAAATTAAAAGAATACTTTTAACTTAAATATTAAATAAGTTGACCTGTGGCCAGGTCCGAACCGACCGACGGTTTGAAATAAATTAATTTCCAGCTACAGAAACAATTTCAAATAATTTTAATATATCTATTAATGTAATAAAAAACAGATATGGATACATAAATAATAAATATAAACATTTTTAATTTTATTTTATTTATAATATATATGCAAGACCAGGCTGTGACGTCATGAATGGCTGGATTACGTCATATAATTTTAAATCAAGAAAAAACTAATAAATATGATTTTCCCGAGGATAAAACCAATACAAAGTGCATGATTCGTGGTGATATATAAAAAAATCTCCTCATGTGAAATTTGGTGTGAAAATAACCCTTCCCTTCCTATCGTCGATCGCTAATACTACCACTTCCGGTTTCCGGATTTGCACCAAAAGTTGATCCATTCATCCTACTGATGCATTAAGTAAATATACCAAATTTCATCAAAATCGGTCGAGCCGTTCAGGCTGTACACATCTATACGGAAGGACGGACGGACGGACGGACAGACATCATGCTAAAAATACTTTTTTCTGTTAAGAAAATGCATGATTCGTGGAGATATGTAAAAATCTCCACATGTGAAATTTGGTGTGAAAACAATACCTCCCTTACTATCGTCGGTCGGTAAAAAGAAAAATTAACATTTATATTAATATTACACTTGTCTTGTGAAGATTAAACCATTCTTCAAATTTCATTAGTATCTTCGATAAGAAATAATGTTGTGGATCATTTTAATTATATATATATAAGTTAAAGTTTATTGTTAATTTGTTGTAAAACAAATTATAGAACTACACGTCTCTCAAATAAATTTGTTGTTATTAAAATTTTAATAAAATGCCTATGAACATTAGAATTTGTATGTTCTTTTTCTGTTACATTTGCATCTTTGCCAACCGAGTAACATTCTATAAAAACACTTTTTCTGATCACCAACATTGCATTTAATTGCTTTGTTTCTTGGGTTCTACACCAACCATTAACGCTTAAGTTTCTTCTTCCGTTTGTCCACGTAACAAATAAAAATATTTTTCATTCATTCATCTTCTGTTATTACTTTTTTTAAGAAGTGAGTTCAAGTATAATATTAGATGATGGTTAATGTATTTTAATCAATTATGTAAGTGAATCAATCATTCAGTGATAAGATTTATAGAGATAATGAAAGAAAGGATTATTATGATTAATTCACATTGTTTTCTATATTTTATCGATATGAAATTCTATTGTGTTATAAGTAATTGATGTATAATTAAATTTATTAAGAATTATAATCATGACTATTAATTTTTAATAAATTGTAGGCATAGCGTGATTAAAATAATAAAAATTAGCTGGAGTGTCTCCACTCGACTATCTCGCAATTGGAATTGGAATAAATAACATAATATATATCATATTTAAATTAAATTTAATTAATTATAAATTATAAATTAAAATTAATAAATAATATTTATTAAACCAGCGCATGTTTGGCTCTTTGTTGATGGCACCACGTCACGTGTGCAGAGTTAAAAAATTAATTCTGGTACTTTCAGCGATTCAATCAAGCTGAAATTCTATATATAGCAGTTTTATACAATTTTTAATCATGTGAAAAATTATCAAACATATATTTTTATTTTTACGGTCACTTTAGAGGAAAAAAAATCAAAACATTGTAGGTAATGACCCTCTTCCGGTTGAGCTACATTTCTCAAAAGTTGAAAGAAAACTACGAATTCTCAAACCGTTTTTGCGTAATCTTATCTACATACGTACACACATACACACACACACACAGACAGACATTTTCTCAACCTTAGTGAAAATGATTCAGGAATCTTGAAAACGTATAAAAACATCAAAATCTCAACATCGAAAATATTCGTCTGACGAGATAGTAAAAATGATGAAAATGATATAGTTACGAAATATATAAAATAGAGAAGAGTAATGAAACAGAGTAACAAATTGGAACAAATGAATAATTATTTAAGAAAAAATTAAACATAACATCAATATTTTAAATTTTTTTTTATTTATAATTATATAAGTAAGAGCTGGCTATGAGGTCATGAAAGGCTGGGTGACGACATATAATTTTAAATTAAGAAAAAACTAATGAAGATGATTTTCCCGAGGATAAAACCAATACAAAGTGCATGATTTGTGGAGATATGTAAAAAAATCTCCTCGTGTGAAATTTGGTGTGAAAATAAGCCTTCCCTTCCTATCGTCGATCGCTAATACTACTTCCGGTTTCCCGATTTGCACCAAAAGTTGATCAATTCATCATACTGATACATTAAGCAAATATACCAAATTTTTAAAATTTACTAAAATTCATTTAAATTAATAGCAATAAATAAATTTACAATTAATTCTTGATTGAGGGATGATTTCTGTAGTGAGACCGTTCAACGTCTTCCACTGGAAAGGGAATAGGAAGTGAATTCGCTCGGCAGGCAGGCAGGCCAGGAGGGAGGGAGGGAGGTGAGATGGCGGAGGGTTCAAAACATGGCGGCAAATCTTTTCAATCTGTCAAAATTCAATAATTAATATTTAATTAACGAAGCACTGTAAAATTATATAATAGTAGTGAAAATGAATCTACGTTTCATAATGAATCGATTCGTATAAGTTTTACCTGATGTTATGAGACAATATTTTTGTTGAACTGTAAAAATAAATTAAAAATATCCATTTAACGATACGAAAAATCAATTTTATTTAGAATCTGGCTAAAATTATGGCCAATGGATTTGTCTTGGTCACCATTTACATGATTTAGTCAAAAATTTTAATAAAATGAAAAACATTGATTTGATTGGTTTTTCTAATTCTCCGAAGCGTACTATAAATATGAGTTCCAAATAATTACTAATGTGAAGCGTTGGAGAGGTGTGTCCTCTCATGAGGCATATAAGACATGTCTCACTCGTGAATTTACGGGGTTTTGCTAGTCGAAAAAGTGACGTAAACTGGATATATTTGAATTAATCCCACTTCGGGGGGTTATATATATATATATATATACAAGACTCTAAAGAGTCTCCTATAAGAGACAAGAATTTCAATTTTTTTTTCTTTTTAATGAATCTATGCTAGGTATTCTCCTTCATCCAAATAAATTTGATTTTTTGAATGTTCAGGGGTGGAGGGGGGAAGAGTAAGTGTAAGGGAATGGATTGAAAGGAGTCAACGGGTAAAGGACATGATTCCCGTCCAATGCAAGAAAGGAATCATGAGCTCACGTAAGGGCAGGGACGCCAATCCCTGAAATAGAATTCTTTTCTACTGGGTTTATAGAAAAGAATCTACTCGCTACCCGGGATATTATTTTTAAATTTATTAAAAATTAATTTTACATTTCATGAAACTTATTCAATTTTTTCTTATTTCTTCATATAAACAATAAATTATTTCGTTCCTTTTCAAGTAATAATTATGTTATTTTAAGTTATTTATTTTTGAATATAAAATTTGAAAATATAAATTTATCAGGAGAAATGTTTCAATGTTAAAATACAATAAGTTGACCTGTGGCCAGGCGCAGAACCGGCCGACGGTTTGAAATAAATTAATTTCCATCTACAGAAACAATTTCAAATAATTTATTGATTAGATATCAATCAAATTTATAGCCTATGTTCTTATAGAGGTATATAAGAATATTGTGATGTAATTTCATAGAAATCGGTTCAGCCAATTTTGAGTCTATAACATCTTTATTTTCCGAACCGACAGAAGAAATTATTTTCAAACATGAAAAATTCTAAAATCACTTTTGGATTTTAGATGTCATGAAACGCGAAGATAAGCAAAAAATTTTAATTTTTTTTATATATATATATATATATAGATAATGAATAAATTTATTGTTGAGTATTATCAGAAAAATAGGTAATACAAGCCTTGATGACTAAATGTATCTATTAATGCAATAAAAACAGATATGGATATAACATAAATATTTTTAATTTTATTTTATTTATGACAGACATGATGCTAAAAATTCTTTTTTTTGTTAAGAAAATGCATGATTCGTGGATTAATGTAAAAATCTCCACATGTGAAATTGATGTGAAAACAATGCCACCCTTACTATCGTCGGTCGGTAATAATTAAGAAAACAAAAAGAAAATATAATGATTTTTAATATTAAAAAGTTAATGAAAAGACATTAAAGATTGGAAAGAAACTAGTATATAGTAGTATGTGTCCCTCAGGGGGTACAGTCAGCAGAGAAAAAGAAATTCACGAAAGGCGTAGATGATGTATTTTTAGAGGACAATAAAAATACACTAATAATGGAATTGAAGGTGAAAATATTATCAATGAATGAATGAAAAAATAACAATTTCCAAATTACAATTATCCAATTTGTAATTTAGGGCGAATTTTTAGTGTAATCTATTGTTAAATTTATATTAGCATAACGAAATGTCCAAATTGTTCAAAATGGACGATATTAGGTTATGGGTTTCTTCTGTATTATGTATTTGTAATTCATTTATCACAATTTCATTGTTCTCTTGTCATTTCTACTTGTAGGGTAGTTGTTGATTTTCATTGTCTCCAGAATATTGACCAACGTCCTTTTCGTTATTCGTGGCATCAGAGTTTAACATCCACATTGATATTGTCTACTTTTGTATGAATAACATAATTTAGGGGAGTATTCCTCTCGGTTTATTTGCTTCATCTTCTTCTTCTTCATACATTCTCTTTTAGCTCGACTCGAAATATGATAATAATTCATTTTCTCTAAAATATATTAAAATTTATCATTTAACATTCTAAAATAATAATTATTTAGATATAAATATAGATAAATATAATGTAAGAAAAAATATTATAATATTAAATCCAATCACAATTATTAAATGTTAAATCATTGCATCAATCTGATTAAAATGAATGGAACTTGGGGTCCTCAATAATAATACAAATAATATTAATAAATATTAAATAATATTTTAGTGAAAAAATATTAAAAATTATAAAACTATCTAAAAATTAATGAAAAATAAACATGAAAATAGATAAAAAAAAATTAACTAAATTAACTAATAAAAATTTATAAGAATTACCAAAAAATTAAGGACAAAACATATTAAAAATTTAAATTTTTTTCTTTTATTGGCTTATGCACTCGGCGAGGTTCGATCCCTAGAACTCGAGTCGGCGGACCAGGACTAAACCCAGCGGCTACACTGTTGGTCTTAAATATTTTAGAGAAAAAATAACAATATTTACAATTTTTGCAAGACAATTACCAAGCCGCATTTATTTTTTTGTTTTTTGTTTTTGAGAGATTAGTAAATATATTTTATTAAAATAAATATTTTTAATTTTATTTCGAAATTAAATAATAAATTTTAAAATATTTTCAATATAAAAAAAATATTAATACAATATCAATTAAAAAAAAATTGGCAAGAGGCAAATTTCAATATGGATGATGTCATTTGTGAAGGCATCCATATATAAATTTAAATTAAGAAAAAACTAATGAAGATGATTTTTCCCGAGGATGAAACCATTACAGATTGATTTCTCTTTACAAATATTATCTATGATGTGAATTTCAAAAATCCTTCGGGCCGTTAATTAATAATAATCCAACCATATACATATATATATATATAATACAATGTTTGCTAGTATAATAAGATAAGATAGAAAGATTTATTTTGAAAATAAAATCGTTTCAAAGAATATTTGTTAAATATTTTGTTTCATTTTAATCTATTTACCATATTCTCAATTTAAATCGTTACATTAATTGAGTTTTAAAAAGTTCTCTGCTCATCCAACTCCTATTCAACCCCCCATACAATCCACCGAAGTTTTCTCTATTTTAATGCAAGCCCTTTGAAGGAATAAAAATAAATATTGATAAAAGGGTAGAACTTTATTTTATTTTAGGAGTTAAAGGAAAAAAAAAGGTCGTTTTCGTTGAAGATCAGTGACTGTGCTTTTTTCTTGTTTTCGATAGGCCAGTCATTCAATCAATCTAAATAGTGGTTATCTTATTTTACTAGTGATAACTAGAGATATACATCCAAATGAGTTTTTTTTAATTTTTTTATTCCATCATTTCTTTGCTAATCAGGGTTGCATAGGGTCAGAGTAGAGAGAAGGGAAATTAACAGATTAAACAAAAAAAAATGTTTGATAGAAAAAGAAGTTGGAGAAGAAAAACAGCACGCGTGCCATCGAAAGGAACGAATCATTCATCATTTGTCAGCTTCCGAGGATTAATCTGAAATGGAGAGCTGTTCATCCTTTCATATTTTTGTTTTATACTCGAATTACACTTTCCGTTGTTGCTCTTGTCAGATTTCATCTTTCATCTCACACAAATCACAAAATGCCCTTTACTCATTTAAAATTACTTTGAAACCTTTTTATTCTTAGCCCCTTATTCTATTTTTTAAATTAAATTAAACAATTGAGTACGCATTTGAGTCGAGTAAAACAAAACACCATTTTCTAAGGAAAAAATTAAAGAAAAGTAAATTAATAATGAATTAATCAAACAAGAAAGCTTAAAGAAATCCGTAAAACAATTTGTCTTCCAATTATTGATGAAATAGAAAGATCAAGTCATCCATAGAAAGGGAGAACAGAGAACCATAAAAGAATTATTTATAAAAATGATTCTTAAACTGTACCTTCCACTCTTTTATTAGCATTCAATAAAAATTCACATAATGAGATAAAGTTTATCATTATTTGATATTTAAATTTTATTTTTCTGAATATTTTATTTATTAAAAATGCTATTTTATAATAAATGATGTAATTCAACAATTTTATTTATATTTAAGTTATAATTTTTTAATTTAATAATTGTTTACTTTTATAACTAAATTTGTGATATTTGCTAATTTTTATATGACACGTTTGTTCATTTTTTCTTGGAGTGAATGAACTGAAATGTTGAATCTTGACACATTTTATTTAATATTTTAATTTCAATCTAATGTATCTTTAATATATACTATTATTCTAAATCTAAATCCTATGCATTATTTTTTTTATTTTTTTTTAATAATTAGAATAATGAACGAAAAGATATTCAAGAAATTTATTGAATTATTTCAATAGAATAATCAACATCTTCTAATCTAATTCAAAAAATTTCTTATTAATTCCAGATTTGAATAATTGGTCCGTTCGAGGTTATCAAGATATATGGTAACTTGTTTAGTAAAGTTTTCATCAATTTAGCCAATGATAATTAAAAAAAGACAGAGAAATAATTTATGTACGATAAAAAGAACTATATTTTAATTTATTTGTTTTTATGTTTTGTAGATTTCATGGTTAAGGGTAGATTCGGTCGAAGGAATGTAGTTATTCAGCCAAGAACTTCTGAATGCAAAAGCGACACAGAGATAGTTAAATAATATAACAATATTCAAACTACATTATATTTGAAAATCATAGATTGAACTGTTGATAAACTTGGAAACATTTTAATAAAATATTATTATAGAATAAAATTAAGTTTAGAATAGAAACATTTATAAGTATCTAATTCAAAGCTGTGGTATTTTGATTCTTGAGGGGTTGTTCTTTTACTAAAGTAACAAATAGGATGAAATTTTCCATCGGGTTGTTTTTGAACTAAAACGGATCCAAATCCATGGGAACTTGCATCACAATGTAATTCAGTTTCTGCTTTGGGGGAGTATATAGCTAATATAGGAGATTGTATTAATTTTTGCTTTAAATTTTCAAAACAAATAGTTTCTTTTTCTGTCCAATTAAATTCATCTAATTTTAATAAATTATATAGGGGTTTTGCTATTATTGCAATTGACGTCGATGCGACTTTTGGGCAATCCTTCTTCTGATGACGCATTGAGCCACAGAGAAAACAGGAACCACGATCACGTTTGGGTTTAGGACAATTTGCAGCAATATGACCTCGTTCGTTGCAATTATAACAGCCCTTGGGTGTATCTATTTTTTGAACAGATAAAGGAGTTTTACTATTAAAAGTTTTACTCACCGGGGTTGATGGAATTTTTCGCTTTTGCTTGTCATAAATTTCTAATTTCTCTTTTAATTGTTTAAGATTTTTAGATTCATATAAGAATAGCTTATTATTAAACTCTTCTGCTATTCCATCAACAATGTATTGGATCAGTGCACCCACTTCCACTTTGCCCTTCGCAGCCAAATCTTTCATCATGTACATATACTCTAAAGAAGATTCTTCTTTTTTTTTTTTTTTAGAAAGTTCTTTGTGTATGTCGGCACTGTTCACTTTTACACCAAATTCAGATTTTAATTTACTTTTTAAACTTGTCCATGTGTTTATTCCTCTTTCACCATTGATATACAATTTGGCTATTCCTTTTAATGATTTCTTCGCAAAAACTAATTTTTCAACGTCATTAAATTTCATAATTAACGCTAATTCTTCAAAATCGTTAATCCAGTTTTCTATAGCATAAGAATCTTCACCATTAAACGATCGAATTGACTCTTCAATGTCCTTAAAATTCATTGTATATCGGGGCGAATTTTTATTTTTTAATAATGTAATTTTTTCTTTCTTCTTTTGGTCATTATCTATCTCTTCTTTAACATCTTCGTACTCACTTTCTTCTTCTTCTATCTCTTCATCTTCTTGATCTTCTTGTAATTTTTTATTTAAGTTTTCTATATTGTTTAACGCAGCACAAATGAGTTCCGCCATTTTGACTTCACTGCCAGTACACTCTTGTCTTAAAATTATACATGTGTCTCTTAGTTTTTCTAAATTAAATTCGAGAATTTCGGCTTTTTTACTTTTAAATTGTTCAGAATTTTCATCCAAGTTAAATCCAGAAAATTTTAAAATTTTTGATCTATTCAACCTTGACTCGTCGTCAAATAATATTATATATAAAGTTTTTACAGATTTCGCTAATGCGTTTTTTACCGTTTCGCGAATTTGGGGAATATCTCCCAAAGACATCATGTTTTTTTTTTAATGAAAATTTGAATAACACAATTAATTACGATTAATTTAGTTCAAATTTTTCCAACCGGTAATCGTTAATTATCGAATCAAGTATCAATCCATCGGTTATCCATCGAATCAATCGGTTATTATCGGTCAATCAATCGGTCTATCCCACTTCTGATATTATAGTGTACAAATTCATAAAATAATAAATGGGGTGTTGGTTGTTCATAAGAATAAAATAATCACTTAAAAAGAAACAGATAATATAACATTTATTCACTTAAGGCATTAATTACATAAGATGGACGAAGCGTAATACAAATCATGTATATCCACACCACGGAAGAGACTATCGACTCTCATCTTTTTCACAATCCATTCACACCAGCGTGAACCTATCACAGAACAGTCATTCATTTCCGCTCAAATTTAAATTTACACTACATAAGAAATATTTTTAATAATATCAAAGTCAGTCGGTGAAGTTTCATGTTTTTAATAAATTTATTTGACGCATAGTTTGATTGTTATACCATTATTAGAAATTTATAGAATAAGCACGAGTTGAGAAGAAGAAGATAGTGTAACAACCTAAATACACATTGAGTAAATATTATATATCAAAAACATTTTGAAACTTATCCTAATGTCTTTAATATAAAAAGTATTCTCATTAAGATTTATGTGAGATTCATCTTAGTTTATATAATTAATCATGGATTATTATTATACGTTTTATATAAATTTGATGTTTTTTATTATTGAATATCCTTTGGAGACGGACGAGCCAAAAGTTACAATTTACAAAATTTCCTTGTCTTTAAAAAGCCACTAACATTTTTGGTTCCATATTAGAGTATTTGAATAGGATTTGGGTAGATGGTATAGACTTTATTTTTTATTTCAAATAACTAAAAAAAACTGTTCTCCGTGAATGTTGTTATCATATAAGGGAATTTTGTAAATAAAACCACATATTGATATTTGTTATTGTATTTTTACTATCTCGCCAGAGATAGTATTGCGATCACGAAAATTTTCGATGTTGAGATTTTGATGTTTTTATACGTTTTGAAGGTTCCTGAATCATTTTCACTAAGGTTGAGAAAAATGTCTGTGTGTGTGTGTGTGTGTGTGTGTGTGTGTGTGTGTGTGTGTGTGTATGTAGACAAGATTACGCAAAAACGGTTTGAGCTAGAATGAGGAAATTTGGTATACGGGCATTATTCAAAATTCGTAGTTTTCTATCAACTTTTGAGAAATGTAGCTCAACCGGAAGAGGGTCATTACCTACAACGTTTTGATTTTTTTTCCTCTAAAGTGACCGTAAAAATAAAGATATATGTTTGATAATTTTTCACATGATTAATAATTGTATAAAACTGCTATATATAGAATTTCAGCTTGATTGAATCGCTGAAAGTACCAGAATTAATTTTTGAACACTGCAATTCTCACGCGCCAACATGTGACGTGGTGCCATCAACAAAAAGCCAAACATGCGCTGGTTTAATATTTATTATTTATAATTTATAATTAATTAAATTTAATTTAAATATAATATATTATGTTATATAATCCAATTCAAATTGCGAGACAGTCGAGTGGAGACACTCCAGCTAATTTTGAATAAATTTACAATAACAAATATCAATATGTGGTTTTATTTACAAAATTTGGCCCCCAATATTTACAATATTTGTAAATTTATTCAAAAAAATACAATAACAAATATCAATATGTGGTTTTATTTACAAAATTCCCTTATAAATAAAAACAGCCACCAAAGCTTTAATAATTTAATATCTACAAATGTTGTTATCATGTTTGCAGTATTTTAGTTATTTTGCAATATAATATTTTGAGTTTTGAAAATAAAATAATTCTAATTCTTAACATTTAAGCGCGCATGGAACTACAGAGCCAAATCAGTATAGAAAGACCCAAATGCGGCTCGTGAGCCGCAGGTTGCCGACCACTATCCTAGATGCATGTATTGAGATGTATCGCACTAGTACAGTGTTTCTCAACCTTTTTGGACCAAACGCCCCCTTTGTAAGACCCGCTTCTTAATTCGCCCCCCTATAAATTTTTACAGGTAAAAATAGCATGATAATCCCTAATATAAGGTAGGTACACTACGTAATACTTAGAGCCATATTGAAATATCGAGTTTCAGAACCTGATTGCAAAATCATCTGACCTTTTTTTAGAACCATATTGAAAAAATTGAAAAAAAGAGGAAATGTTTAAAAAGCCTGTTCGCAAAATCATCTTACCTTTTTTTTAGAGTTGCAAATGATTTCGCCCCCCAAAATCGTAGTCAAATAATCGCCCTCTTTAAGATGTCGATCGCCCAGGTTGAGAATCACTGCACTAGTATAAAGTATAGGTTAGTGATTCCCAACCTGGGCGATCGACATCTTAAAGGGGGCGATAGTTATTTTTGGAGGGCGAAATCATTTGCAACTCTAAAAAAAAAGGTAAGATGATTTTGCGATAAGGCTTTTAAACATTTCCGCTTTTTAATATGGTTTAAAAAAAAACAAGGTAAAATGTTTTTGCGATCAGGTTCTGAAAACTCAATTTTTCAATATGGCTCTAAGTATCATCAAGTGTTATTTTAGCGATTATCATGCAATTTTTATCTGCTAAAATTTATATGGGGGCGAATTATGAAGCCGGCCTTACGAAGTGGGCGTTTGGTTCAAAAAGGTTGAGAAACGCTAGTATAGGTGGTATATGGTACATGAATCATTGTTTGGACATATAGTCTATTCCCAAAAAAACAATAACAAAATAAATGAATGTTTTTTCAATGAATCTATACTTTTCTTACATCCTCGTACATCGAGTTGATAGGTAGATATGAATAGAATGGGTTCACTTTTGTGAAATGGTTTGACATCAATTTCCTAGTAAACAACAACACGAATTTTATGAATAGACGAATTTTTAAGATAAGTGTAAATGCTTTTTACAAGCAAATAAAAATCACTAGGATGGTTGGAAAGAAACCAGGCGAATATTTCCACTCCCTCGAGGATGCTTCACATCCTCTTCTTTTCCTCTTTTCCATCCCATATCAGGCCCCATTTTTTCTTGCCAAGATTCACTCGCTAGCAAACATTGCACTTGAGAGGTGTGACTTTTTTAATTAGAGCAGTAACAACGAGTGAGGAGTAAAATATAGGGTATCTGAGAATCGAAAGAGAGCAAGAGAAAAGGAAACCGGGGGAAAATGAAACTCGGAGGTAAAAAAAAGCAGGCAGGATAGCAACTTGATTATTTATTTAATTCATTTTTACTACTTTAACAAAAATACGAGGGAGAAAAACCTTAGAATTGTCGTTTAGTTCTCACCAGGGAGCAATAACCAAAGAATAAGAGAAACACGTCGAAATACCCTCCCACCTACAATCCGGCCCTAAAAAGAATATTATTAAACAAAAAGCACAATTCTAGATTTAAAATCTTTAAAAGCAAAACAATTAAAACAACAATTCTACATTGAAATAACTGACTGTTTACAAATTATAAATTGAAAATTAAAATATTTATTTATTATATTTATATTTATTTTATGAACCCACAATGTAGTGATTTAATGGGTACAAGTAATGTTTATATCAGTGATTCTCAATCTTTTTTACCGGTTCAACAGTTTAAAAATTTGGTGGCACACAAAGAAAAAGATAAGTGTAAAAGTTATTTATTTATTTACCATATTTTTTTTCGAAATTGACTTCATAGAGATAATATTTATAAAGATAAATCGATCTGTATTGGTTTCAGCCTCGGGAAAAATCATCTACATTAATTTTTTCCTTAATTTAAATTTATATGACGTCAGCCATATTTGCCTCTTGCCATTCTTTTTTAATTGAAAATGTAATAATATTTTTTTATATGATTATTTAGAATATTTTAAAATTTTTTATTTAATTTCGAAATAAAATTAAAAACATTTATTTTAATAATATTTTAGAATCAAATTACGAAATTTATCTATTAATCTTTCACCAAAAAAAAGTCTAAAATTTATTTGTCTTGTAAACATTGTAAGTTTATATATGATATTTTGAAAACAATATTTTAATCTGTTTTGTCGTTTAAATTTTTATTAGTTAATTTTATATGTTTTTTTTATCTATTTTCACGTTTATTTTTTATTAAATTATTCATTTTCTGTTCTACGACACAGTATTTATTAATATATTTAATATATAGTACCGGGACCCCGAGCCTCGGCTCGGTACTTAAGTTAAAAAAAATGATTCATTATTATTGGGTTTGGCTGGTAATATTAATACCTGGGATACCGAGCTGTCGCTCGACCCTTTAAAAAATATTAATATACAATTCTTTAATTATTTATTAGAATTATTAAATGTTGCATCATTGCATCAATCTGATTAAAATGAATTGAACTGGGGACCTCAATAATACAAACAAACAATTTTAGCTAGCATAATAAGATTAAGTACCGGGACCCCGAGCCTCGGCTCGGTACTTAAGTTAAAAAAAATGATTCATTATTATTGGGTTTGGCTGGTAATATTAATACCTGGGACACCGAGTTGTCGCTCGACCCTTTAAAAAATATTAATCTACAATTAATTATTTATTACAATTATTAAATGTTGCATCATTGCATCAATCTGATTAAAATGAATTGAACTGGGGTCCTCAATAATACAAACAAACAATTTTAGCTAGCATAATAAGATTAATCCAAGTAATATCGTCTATTTCTATTCGACACTATTTTCAGTTATGAAATGAACAGTCAGTAGAGAGTAAAAAAATTGTAATTGAACACCGCCGTTTTTTAAAATAATTAAATTATTTTATAGATTATAAAATAAAAATTATTGTATTAACATTAAAAATATTGAAATAAAAAATAATAGTTTGATTTAATAAACTAAAATATTATAAACATTTTTAGTGAGAATTTCTCAGGGAGGTAGGGAGCCCAATTCATTTAACCATCCATGTTACATAAGGCAAAATAATGTCTTAACACTCCCTTTTTTAAAATTTAAAATAGAGGGAGAGAAAGAGTTTCAATTATATTCGAATAGTCGATATATTCTATATATCAGTATTTTTTTTCTGAATTTAATACCAAGTTGATTTTCAAAATTTTCTATTCTTTATGCATATGATTGATTACATGTGTTAAAATTTAAACAAATTCAAATATTCTAATTTTTAAATTTATATATAATTTAATATTATTTTTTCGAGACTAATGGCAAATACCGGTGGCCCTAATCAGAGCAAGAGAAGACTCCTTAAGGTAGCGGCCCAGTCGATGATGTTATATGGATCAGAGATTTGGGCTTTACAACTATATTTTAAGTGAAAAAATGATTCCTTGGTTATATAAAAATTAAAATATGATTCTTTATATCTTTATTATGCAGAAAAGTAGGCGTGTTAATATAAAATATATACCTGGGACACCGAACTATCACTCGACCCTTTAACCAATTTATACAATTTATTTTTATATACTTTAAAAATTTTACAATTTTTTAATTATTTATTATAATTGTTAAATGGGATTTCTAAAAATGACCCATTAAAAATTTGTTTCCTAAAATGTTTCAAATTAATTAAAATAAATTGTATAAATGTTCATTTATAAAATCTATATATCTGTGAGTTTGTTTTTCGATTTTTTAAATTTTGATTTTGGATTCGATTAGAGCTTAAAATGTGTAAATGTAAAGTGGTCTTGGTTTTTTTAAAATTCGTTTGGGAACATGGTCAAATCGGCAGTCAAAGTTGAAAATTCCCCATATATTATAACTACTGTAATTAGTATTATTATAATGTAAAATTATAAAGAAAAAATGTTTAGACATTATTATAGACATTTTCATTCTGTAAATTAAATAATTTTATTTCATTTAAATAAATATCTATTTTTAAATATTTTTTTCTCTCTACATTATTTATCTAATTCTCACAATATATTAAGATCATACCGGGACCCCGAGCCTCGGCTCAGTAATTAAGTTAAAAAAAAATAATTCAAAATTATTGGGTTTGGCTGATAATATTAATACTTGGGACACCGAGCTGATATACAATTCTTTAATTATTTATTACAATTATTAAATGTTGCATCATTGCATCAATCTGATTAAAATGAATGGAACTTGGGGTCCTCAATAATACATAAATATGTATTATTAGGTATGTTTCTAAGTGCATGAATATTTTTTTTTATTGGAAAAATGATAAATATATATCGTAATTTATAATTATAAAATATTATTAAAATATATATTTTTAATTTTATTTCGAAATTAAATAAAAAATTTTAAAATATTTTAAATATAAAAAAAATATTAATACAATATCTTTTAAAAAATGGCGGGAGTCAAATATCAATATGAATGTCATTTGTCCATATATAAATTAATAATAAATAATATTAATAAATATTAAATTTAATAAAAGAACAATGAATAAATAAATATAAAATAGTAATTTATTAAAAAATAATAGATTAAAAAAAAATAATTATTTTCCGCCGGTTTCGATCCTGCGAAGTTGAGTCTTCAAAACAGTGCCTCTAACCAATAGACTAATATATTTAGATAATGAAAATGACATTTTTTACTCTCTTAGCAAGACGTATGTTTTGTTGTTTTTGTTTTTTTTTTGAGAGAGATTAATAAATATATATATACATTTTATTAAAAAAAAATATTTTTAATTTTATTTCGAAATTAAATAATAAATTTTAAAATATTTTAAATAAAAAAAAATATTAATACAATTTCAGTTAAAAAATAAAAATGGATGTCATGTGACGTCACCCATATATAATTTTAAATTAAGAAATAAATAATGAAAATGTACGTTTCCTGAGATGTGATCAATAAAACTCAATTTTTCTTTATAAATACTATATCTAGTGTGAATTTGAAAAAAATCGTTAGAGCGGTTTTTGAGAACCCATGGCTATATATATATATATATATACAATTTTAGCTAGCATAATAAGATAAGATTAGTTAATTTTATGTTTTTTTTTATCTATTTTCACGTTTATTTTTTATTAAATTATTCATTTTCTGTTCTCCAACACAGTATTTATTAATATATTTAATATATATTTATTTAATCCAGCTAAAAAGCTATAAAGAAATTTGTTTATATAAATAAATTGGGTTTTATAGTCGTTTTGATATAATTGCATAAATATATTTTATCTGTAATTTTTCTAATATAAATATAAATAAATTAACAGTTTAAAAATTTAGAATAATTATTTAATATATTTTAATTAAAAAAAAAAACACTAAAAAATATTGAAATTTTCTTGTGAAATTAGCTCCAATTTATAACGAATTTATATTGAATCGTTTCTAATAATTTGTAATCATCTTTGTTTTAATTTAAAGGGTAAACCTCAAAGAAGCTACTAGGATATAATAATGAATGCCAAAGCGGGTTGTAGTACATTTACTGATTATGAGGTATTATTTTATTTATTAATATTTATATATCTCTATATCTATATATATACCTATAGGTATAGATATATATATGAATTTATTTATTTATTAATATATATACATTCATTTATTTATACACATATACATTTTTCCAAACAGTTAGCGAAGAGACAAGGTCGGATTCGCCTCTACATATATCTAGAAGTAATCTCACTTTTCATTATATATCAATAAATTATAGCAAAGCAATAAGTAAAATTTATATTTTTTAGAAAATCTTAAATTTTTATGTAATTGTACCACTCAACGTCAAATTAACCACACCTATGATCAAACTAAAGATCAAAATAGCCCGCTTAATAGTAAGTATATTTTGATTGAAGTTAAATTTCAACTATTATATATTAATGATCCATTTTTTTAAAAATTTTTTAGCAAGTTGATCAGGACAACTTCGTTTGTATATACCAAAATAACGTGCTGGAAGAAAATAAAACGATAGAAGAATTAGATATCCAAGAGGAATCCAAAATAAAAGTTTTGACTATTATATAAGCTTTATAAATATTTTTTAAATTTTTTTGATTTTTTTTTTATATTAAACCGTATTCTATTTTAAAATAAGATTATACAATGTTTTATATATATATATATATATAAGTATAATATTATTTATTTTTATTTTTTTAAATTAAATAAAATGTTATAATTTTTTTGATTTTTTGACGCTACTCAACTCGAAATTTATGGATTGCAGAATCTGCATTTCTCCAACCCTCCTTCTCATGAGCCATTTTCCATCATTTCTTATCTAATTTACCTTCAACTCCTCTTCTATCTATCTACCTTTATTTGGTTTATCTATCGCGCCCTTGGTTCTCAATACAATTGATTTCCTTAAAACCAACTTCGCTTTTCTCCTTTTTCTCAATATCTTGTTTTATGGAATTACTATATTATATATATACATATACCATAATTCCTTATAGATTTAATTTATAAACATTATTTAATAAAAATTGTTTTAATATTTTTACTTTTTCATGTATACCTTAATAATTGAGGAGTTGAGAATTGGAAGGGGTCTATGAACTAATGTTTGTTATTTTTTTCCTCTAATTCCCATCTCTTCATTTTATAACACCGAAATTATAATGCCCCGTTTTTGTCACCAAACAATATAGTACCCTAGTTTTATATTCTCGAAAAAGAGAAGAATAAGAGAAAAATATATATTATTATTTAAATTTTAATTATTTAAAAATTATTAGTAATTTTTCAACGTATATAAGATTATATTATTTATTTAATTAGGGCATGTATTATCTTATAAAATATTATCTTATTAAATAACTTTTGTGATTAAAAATTTTGACTGAAATTAATTATAATAATATTTAATAGGAAAATTCATGAAAAACTTTTTTTATTTTTGTATTTTGTTTAAAATAAGTTTCAATAAATAAATAGACAATTAATAAATTATTAGAAAGGCAATAGATCTGCTTACTGGATATATAAAATTAAATATAACGGTGTAAATCGCATATCTATATCGTCATCCAAATTATAAAACTTCATATTTGAAAAATACAAACTATCCAGGATGGAGAAAATATTGACATGTTTTCTTAAAAATTCTTGTTAAATCTTTTATGTTTTTTGTGTGCGGACTAAATAAATAAACAAAATTTTAATATTTGTTGTTATTTTAATGCTGGAGTTATGTTGATTTACATTGACATCTTAAGTTTGAGTTATGAAGTTTTATAATTTAGCTTATGATATATATATATATATTGTTTTGTAGAAGTTCATCCACTTCACTTGTAATATTTTGTTGCTAATTATGAACAAGGGTGTTATGATGAGTTTTATTTTAAAAACGTTTTTCAATAATTTCACTTATCGATTTTTCACAGGCAAATTGGTTAACCCATAAAAGGGAATGAATGCTAATGTCAATTCCCTTGAGTAATTAGGAACTGTCCAAAGACAAGGTTCAACTATTGACAAACATCCCAATATTGCGGGGCCACAACGTGTAATGCTATAAGGTGAAAATTATTTGTCAATAATAGATGAATTTTTAACCTGAAATGAATGATATATGATTGTTAGTTGAAGTTGTTTTGTTGGAGGATGAGTGAGAAAAAAAAATGACAAATGTTATGTCTAATTTAGATTTATTTAGGTGAAAACATTCACTTGGGGATTAAATAATTAACAAGATGGAACTAATACAAAAATAAAAAAAAAACATTGATTTGACATGACATGACATGTCATGGGTCTTTCATTGAAACAGAACTTGCTTGTTCTTCTTTGTTTATCTACCATTAAAAATCCAAGTCAAAGATAAAAAATAAATAAAAACCAACCTTCACTCTAACTTTAATACTCCAATATACATTTATAGCTATTCTTTATATATATATATATATAAAAGTATGAAAGTAAAAATGATCATTTTAAATAGTCTCCTAAAAGATCATTTGTTTAATTATTAAAATCGTCTATATTAATATATAATTAAATTATAATTTTAAGATTAGATTGAAGATGAAGATTTTAATTAAAACGAAAATTCATGGTCGCTCTCATACTTGGCACAAATTCATTTATTTTTATTTATAAACTTAATCAATTTCTTTTATTAATTTAATCTTTGTTACTCGAATGCAAAATGATTCGATTTTAATTTCCCAATGAAATTTTAGTTATTATCTCACGCTTCTAATATATATATATTATATTATATTATTATATATATATATATATATACCATTGTATACCACCTCATTCACTTTCCCACCCAGTTATCTTTTTCAATCTTAAATCATCAATTTTTAATTAATTAATAATTTAATTGCGCAAAGTTTTATATAACATCATTCTCATAAATTCTATATTACTTTTCTTATATATATATATATATCAAGATTTATTTTATTTGGAAGTAATCAACTTAGTTTAGTATTCATATTATTTCAATATTTTAGAGGATGAAGGACAATTTCTTTCCCGCTTATGACGAGTTTGGTATCGTTTCACAAACAAATTTTTATTATTATTTTATATTGGGGTTAGTTCTGGGATAATAGTAGTGACTTTCAAAAAATCAATCAAAAAAAAATATTTTTTTTTAGAAGAGCCGTTAAGCTGGCAATAGATACTTGGAAGCTGTCACCAAAATGATAGCAGTATCCAATTTAGCCTGGCATATTCCTCCGGGATTTTCAAACCATCGAGTTAGTCATTTTGGTTGACCAAACAGTCATTTTTGGAGTTAAATACCACTAAACGGATGCGTCGTCGACTTAGTATCTCCCAAATCGACATTCAACATCATTAAAAAAACAGATAATTTTTTTTATTTTTATTTTTTAGAAAAACATTAACTCCACTAGATTTATTTCCATCGATAGACGTATTTTCCTGTTTCAATGCATTCTGAGGTTAAATCGCTTCTCAAATACCCTTTAGCCACAAATTCTCATCAAGCATTTTAATGTCCATTAACTTTCACATAAATGACATCTGAGCTAAGTTTTCTTTTCTTTTCATTTCTATAAATAATTCAGTCTTAAGCTCATTCAATTATTTACGAATAGATATTTTCTCATCAACTTTTATAAATTCTATCTTATAAGTATATATTTAATATATATATATATAAAGTAATAATAATAAATCCTTTTCATTGCCTTAAAGATAGAAACATTCTAAGAACTTGAGTCGGAAATTAATGAGTTAAGACATTTGTAGGTTATAAATTACCTGTAGAATTCTGGAAAAGACCACCTTAAAACTTATTTATTTTCAATTGATGAACTGCTCGCCAAATAAATTTTATTTGTAAAGACATTATCTCAGCTCTAAATTTATATTATATTAATCTTAAATTAAAGATTCTACTCTTTGTAAATTTAATATAAATACAGGGTCAGCGCTATGTAATATTTTTTTTAAATGCAATACAACAAAAACGGTTGGATGAATTTTCAAATTTATTTTTTCATAGTGAAGTAGAGACCTTCCGATTGTTTATGAAATACTATTTCATTCCAATGGCTGCCCTATTCTCCGGATTTAACCCCGAATGACTATTTCTTGTTTCCAAACCTGAAGAAATGGCTCGGCGGAAACAGATTGGAGGAAATCATTTCACAAACAAATCTATTTTGATGTCCTCGACAAACCTTATTTTTTGAAGGAATAAAAAAATTGGAGAAACGTTGGACGAAGTGTATAGAGCTCCAAGGAGACTACATTTTGAAAAATAAAATAATTTTTTATCCAAAAACCTGTGTTTCATTCAATAAATCACTGACCTGCCCTCGTACGTATTACAGGGTCAGAGCAATTTATTTTTAATAAGTTGTTTTGTTTTTGTTTCGTATTTTGAACAAATTATATTTTTTTGAAGATTATCGATTGTCAGGCTTTTTATGTATATGAAAATTGGGATTGTACCCTTTCCACATTGTTTCCCCCAAATCCTTTCTCATTATCAGGCAGTGTGCATTCGTTTAGCGGATACGATGTTTTCGCAATGACTACTCTTTCCTTTTTAGGCATACATGATATATTGCATTTCATTTTCTCGCATGAGTACCTTCTCTTGTTTTCTAGTTATTTTCTAACTTGTCGCTATATATATATATATATATATTTATATTTATCTTTCTTTTTAATAAATTATGAATAGTTTAATTTACTGAAATAGAATCATTAGTAGGTACCGAGATAATTCAATTTAAATTATACATATATATACTCGTATATGTATAATTTTAAATGAAAAACGTTTATGGGTTGAGTTTTAGTGCGATACTTCAAAATACCTATTGGTTGTTAGAGAGAGTTTAAAAATGAATGAGACAATTCCCATTGGACGTATTCATTGGTATCGTGTAATTGGAAGGTTTAATTATTTGACATTTTACAAGATCACCTTGGTGCTAGGTGAATAATTGACAAACCTTGCTGATGACGTCAGTCTACCCTATGACAGAGGTGACAACTTTGGTGTCATTTCCATTCTTTCATGATTCTAGAACAGCGGTCGGGGAACCTGGGTAAATTACCCCAAATGGGGTTAAAATGCAATTTTTGGGGGTAAAAATGAAACTAATGTGAGTAAAAAGTATTTTTAATTTGCTATTTTATAAACCTGTAAGTATTTTTACAAATTAAATTTTTAGTTATTGTTATATTTTCAAAATTATCATGGGGGGGGACTACAATAGGAAAGATGCCAAAAAGAGTCGATTTCGTTTTTTTTTGTTTTTTTTTGCTCTTCACCATGGAGTAATATCAACTTACCCAAAAATATTATGGGGTAATGATGAAAAAAGTTCTCCGACCCCTGTTCTCAAAGAATTCCTCGATGCCGAGTGAGCTTGAATGAATTCGGTTCTTAATCAACAGATCGATTCTTGGACTTGGACCCAAAACCACGCTGCCATAAATTTACTTGTTATTGGTTGGCTATAGAATAGCGCATCCCTTTGGCCCTACACGCCCTCCATCCCACTCGCTGGACTTCCGTCATTGCTCTTTCACATCTTCATCGTGTTCAATTCAAATCATAGTTGACGTTCTCTTCGGCAAGGGAGAGAAATTTATTAGTAACAGTACTAGAAATGGTATCAACTTCAATCCGTAATTTCAAAGGGAATAATGTAGGGAAGTATTGTTATTAGTATATAAGAAAGACACAACTTTATTAATCTTTAATTCAATGGTTTCACTCCATTATATTTAACAAACCTGGTTACGAATAAATAAATTACCGATTAGCTAACGTTTATATTTATTGTTTTAAAATCGATAACTTGGCTCATTATTCTAACTCGAGATGAAATAAAACAAAAAAAACTTAAATTCCAATATTAGTTTATAAAATAATTATATATACGAGGGTGGTCTGAAAAGTTTCCGACCTGGCCAAAAAAAATTGTTTTTAAATTTTTTTTTTTGCTATTTTTTTCAACATAATCTCCATCAACACTGATACATTTCTCATAACGGTGTTCTAATTAATTTAATTAATTAATAAATTATTTAATTAATTAATTAAATTTGATTTAATTTAATTTAAGTCTCATCAACAGTTATGAATCGACGCAAAATTCGTTTGGATTACGCCTACAGGTCCAAATTGTCATTAGAAATGGTTTTTCGAAGCAAGTTTTGGTCTAACGTTAGGAAATGCGGCACCCACGTTGCACACAGCTTTCCATATTCAAAGGCTTTTGCAAAATATTTCGTACACGTTCAGCTGACATCGTACAGGTCTCAGCTATCTAAAATTTTGAAAAATAAAACAAACAAAAAATTGAAAAACATCGTTTTTCTTGGTCAGATCGGAAACTTGTCAGACCACCCTCGTGTACATATATATATATATATATATATATATATTAATCAATATTTTATGGATTTAGGATATCAAATTTTATCTATGGTATGAAGCATTGAAGAAGGAATAAATAAAGCTGGCTTATGTTGAAGGGATGAAAAGGGCCTTACAAATAAAGTACGAATTACGTTCTAGTGAAAAGTGCGAGTATTCAGCAGAGGAGGCAGTTTCATAAAAAAATTACTTAAAAGGTTCAAGAGCATACAAATTTCATTAAATCTAATAAAATAAAGGATATGAATGCATTCCATGAGATATTTTCATCAATCATTTTACCTCGATAGTATTACGGGTAGCATTTATATTCACAGGCAGACTATTTCTTTATATTCATGTAGTACCGGGACCCCGAGCCTCGGCTCGGTACTTAAGTTAAAAAAAATGATTCATTATTATTGGGTTTGGCTGGTAATATTAATACCTGGGATACCGAGCTGTCGCTCGAAAAAATGTTTAGACATTATTATAGACATTTTCATTCTGTAAATTAAATAATTTTATTTCATTTAAATAAATATCTATTTTTAAATAATTTTTCTCTCTACATTATTTATCTAATTCTGACAATATATTAAGATCACACCGGGACCCCGAGCCTCGGCTAGGTAATTAAGTTAAAAAAAAATAATTCATTATTATATTGGGTTTGGCTGGTAATATTAATACTTGGGACACCGAGCTGATATACAATTCTTTAATTATTTATTACAATTATTAAATGTTGCATCATTGCATGGAACTTGGGGTCCTCAATAATACATAAATATGTATTATTAGATATGTTTCTAAGTGCATGAATATTTTTTTTTTATTGGAAGAATGATAAATATATATCGTAATTTATAATTATAAAATATTATTAAAATATATATTTTTAATTTTATTTCGAAATTAAATAAAAAATTTTAAAATATTTTAAATATAAAAAAAATATCTTTTAAAAAAAGGCGGGAGTCAAATTTCAATATGAGTGTCATTTGTCCATATATAAATTAAAAGATAAGATAAGTTAATTAAAATATATATATAAACAAAAGCAAAATTAAATAATAAAAATTTATAAAATTTTGAATTAATATTAAATTATTAGTTAATGACTAATAAGTAATTAATAAAATAAAAAAAATAAAATTATTAAATGTTGCATCATTTTAATTAATAAAATAAAATAAAAGAAATTAAATTTAATCAAAGAACAATGAATAAATAAATATAAAATAATAGATAAAAAAAAAAAAAAAAATTTTTTCCGCCGGTTTCGATCCTGCTAAGTTGACTATTCAAAACAGTGCCTTTACCCATTAGACTGATATATATTTAGTTAATTAACATGACAATTTTACTCTCTTTGCAAGAATTATGTTTTTTTGTTTTTGTTTTTGTTTTTTTTGAGAGTGATTAATAAATATATATATATATTTTATTAAAAATATATATATTTTATTAAAAATAAATATTTTTAATTTTATTTCAAAATTAAATAATGAATTTTAAAATATTTTAAATATATAAAAAAATGTTAATACAATTCATTTAAAAAAAAGCGGGAATCAACTAACCGTATTTTATTTTGTTAATAATTAATTAATTAAGATTAATAAATATATATATATATATATATTATTAAAAATAAATATTTTTAATTTTATTTCGAAATTTATTTTATTTTAAAATATTTTAAATATAAAAAAAATATTAATTGAAGTAAAATTGATGACGTCACACCCATATATAATTTTCAATTAAGAAATTAATAATGAAGCTGTAAGTTTCAAGAGATGTGATCAATAAAACTCAATTTTTCTTTATAAATACTATATCTAGTGTGAATTTGAAAAAAATCGTTAGAGCGGTTTTTGAGAACCAATGGTTATAGATACATATATAGATATATAGATACAATTTTAGCTAGCATAATAAGATAAGATATTTTCATTTTTAAAAATAATTTGAAAAATAATATATTAAAATAATTTTTAATTCTCATTTTATTTCTCTCTGGTCCCTCTCCTCTCTTAAATTGATAAAATATTTTACTTCAATATTTTATGTTTTCTTTTTCGATATCTAACTTAATAATGTAATTTTATTTATTTTATATAAATATTTTCTTCTTTTTTTTAAATTAGAATAAAATTAATTTGTCCGAAATTAAACCGATTGATAACATTTCCAAATTCAAAATTTTATTAAATAAATACAAAATTTTTCTTTAAATAAAAATAAACTTGTTTTTAAATTGAGTTATCAATTCAATTAATTGTCCCTTTATTTTTATTGAAAATATTTATAAAATCAATTTTTTACATATATGTATAATAAGATGGGTATATAGCATATATATTAATAGATCTATCTATCTCTCTGGCCCTACGGAACTCGAAAGTTCTTGGCCGCAACAAGCCCACTTCTTCAAGTATTCCTATTCTAAGCCACAACCTTCCAGTCCCTATCCTCTCCTATCTCCTCCTCCTGTCTTCCAAGAGGACGTTTCCCACTCGGTCTCCCTACCAATATATTTTTCGGCATTCTATCTTCTCCCATTCTAGCCACGTGTCCTGCCCACCAAAACCTTCTCGATTTTATAATTCTAACTATATCTGGAGATGCATAGAGGTCATGCAATTCCTCGTTATACAATCTTCGCCATTCCCCGGTGACCTTCTCTTTCTTTGGCCCATAAATGCTGCGATCAATCCTAATCTCTAATACTCTAAATCTACTCTCGTCTCATTAGGTAGACCATGCCTCACACAATATAAATGGCAAAATAATTGTTTTAAATATTTTATTTTTTTTTCTCTTGGATAATAATTTGGACGCGATAAGCCCCTTTACTGCATAATAACAGGTGTTTCCCGATTGCTTTAAATTCTTCTCGAATATTATTAATCCTTCGTGAATACAGAACCTAAGTATTTCAATTTTTCTACATTTTCGAATTCTACATTTTGTATGTTAAGACTTTACAATTTAATACTTTTAATTTAATTAGTATAGACATTTTTGAAAAAAAAATTATTATTTTTATTCGAGTATAAAAATAAATATATCATTTTTTTATATTATTATTATGATTTTTATTACTATTTAATATATATTAAAATAGAAAAAATAAATAAGAAATAAATTTGTTATTCACATAGATTTTGATATTGGTGCGTTTTTGAAATATATAATTATTGATATGTACAAAGTTTTTCATTGGATATTGTAATATCATCTCTAACAATGCTTTTATTCATTTATTTATCCTCATTTGTTGAATTAATATTCCTATTGAGAAAAATATATAATATTTGGTTATTTTTTGTTAAATTCTAAAAGTAAGTGATATTATAGAAAATATAAAAATAAAAAATAATAAATGAAATAATTTCTATTCCTATTTATAATTTTTTTAGAGAGAATTTAAGAAGAAAATGCTACTTATAAAGTTAAGGGCATATGAGGAAAAAGCCAATGAAATTAAAATCAATGTATGTTTAGTCTTAAACGGGGAAGAAATCTCCAATGTTAATGTTTTTGTTAATATTAATTTATGTGAATCTTTTGTCATTTATATATTGTTAGATAATCATATTGAAAATAATGTTCTAATAGAGCACGATATTCCTGTCAATAATAAAAAATAAAATGCTTAATTTTATATAATTTCGCCTACTTTCTCCAATTAATTCTATTAATCTTATCATTTTTTATTAGATATAATATATAAGAAATATTAATTTTATTATTTTATTTCAACATGTCAAAAATGTCTTTTCAATTCACATTTTTATGAAAACGGAATGATAAGATTTACTTAAAATTGCTATTTATTAGATATACCTATATATCTATATAATTGTAGTAACTATATCAAATAAACAAAAAAAATGAAAAATATTTTTATTTTATTTTATTTAATATTAGTAGATTTATTAAAATTAAGTCATACATTAAATTGAATCAATAATAATAATAATAATAATTAATATTATTATTATTATCTATTTTTGTTTATTTCCTTAGTAAAATATTTTAAAAAACAATGTTTTATTTTGTCTCTTTTTTTTAATTTTTTTAAAAAGATATATTATTATTTAAAAGATAGATATGAAAGATGAATGAAGAATCTATTCATAGGAAATTTTTTTATTTGAATAGTTTATTAAATCGAGGTACTAATTGTCAGTAAATTAATATTTTATTATAGAAGAAAAATGAATGAATAACTGACAAATGAGAAAATTGAATTGTCTTGTATTTGTTTTTCTTTTGTTTCAATATAAATTAATCTAAATTCCATTTTGTTTTTGTTTTTGTTTTTTTTAGCAAATGAGTCCAAAGATTTGACAATTTCTCGAATAGTGAGCATTAATTTTAGAAATTCATAGAGGGATTCTGGTAAAATTTAATTTAATTTTTAATATTTAATCGCTTCATTCATATTAAATTCCTTTTAGTGGTGGTTCCTACAATTTTCTTCATTACAAATGCGAATAAGACTTTTACTAAGAATATAAATAATTTTACTAAAAATTTACAAAAAAAAAAAACATGATTTTAATATAATTAAGGTATTTTGGACCATGATTTGAGTTTTTTAATTATTTATTCTATAAAGAGCCAACTTTGGACATCCAATTTATTGAAGAGATGTGCATTAACTATTATAATTATTTAATATTATCATTAATATAAATAAATATTCGCCACGCGGCGAAGGTGGTTGGACTACCCTTGACTGTGAAAAAAAAAATAAATAATGGATGAATCCGATTGGATGGATGATTATTTCATGGCACCAATGGTCCTTTATGCTTAAGTGCCTTTCAACTACCAATAATTATAATATTCATGTTTATATTTTTTGTTTAATTTTTCGATGATATTTTTATTTACATATCTTGAAAATATTTGTTATATAGTAGTTTTTAAACAGATTTTATTTATTGATTTATTTATAAATTTTTGATTAAAATTTTAAAATAAAATAAGTTCAATTATTATTTTAATTATGTTTTGATTGTAAATTAATGATGAATAGTTATTGTGAAGAATTTAGGAAGGACACACACACACTTATTATTTTTAATTATAATGATAATGATATATATATATATATATATATAATATTATTTAATTGTTTAATTGTTTAATCGTATCTTAAAATTTAATTTTCTATGATTAATTATTATTATTAATTATTAATTGATTGTTTTATTTCATGGATTGGCAACCTTGGAATGTATTGCCCTGATCTTTAATTTGACTGCTGCCTATTAATCAGGCAAGTTAATTTTTCTATTTACTCCCACCCTGTGCTGAATCTGGATATAAAATTTTCCCTTAGTCAGCCATTTATTTCGTTCACCTCAATATTAAAAAAAAAAATTTTGGATAATTGATAAGAATAATCTATAAAAATAAAAAGAATATTATTGTTTTTTGGAAACATTCAAAAATTAAATCAAGAAAAATATGAATGAGGAGGTATTTTATTTATTAAAATATTAAAATAAAATAAATTAATTGAATGAATATAATTTAATTATTTATTTTTTATAAAATTATTTCTAGAACATTCATTTAATGACAAGCCATCAACGAGTCAAAGTGATTAATGCATACTATTTTTATAAAAGTCAACCTTTTAGTAATTACTATTATATATTACTGGAATGCCCTGTAAATTGAAATTCATCTTATCGATTGATATTTTTTTTTTAATTTTTATTCTAAGTAATTGAATTGAATTTGTATTTTTTCAGCAACGGAAGAATGTCATCATGTATACGTTATGTCATCCCACTTCCAGGGTGGTGGATTTGGCGATTGTATTTGAATTTACTGTGGTAAATATTTATTGAATTATAAATTCGATAAATTGATTAATAAATATTAATAATTTTATTATTCTCTTGTAGCGTGCTGAGATTGAATTTATGCGATTATACTACAATGATAAGCCATTAAAACTTTCAGAAACTATTGAGAACCTCCAATTATGTCGCCGTAATTCAGTAGTCCAAATTCACTTAATTGAATCCATTCAATCAGAAACAAAAAATAATTCCTAATTATTTTATACCATTTTTTTTTATAAAATTTTGTATCTAAATATAATAATGCAACGTTATACATCGCATTTATTTATTTATTATTCCTTTTCAAAAAATTAATTATACATTTTTGCAAAAAATTTGTCTATATTGGATTATGGGTATTTCGATATTTTGGAGAGTCTAACAAAACATTTAACAGATTATTTTGAAAAAAATTTTGTTAATACCAATAATTATTCAATTATTCAATTTAAATATTTGATTATATCATTCAGAAATTAAAATAAAAATTGATTTCATTTTTAATAATAAGAGTTGCTAGAATTAATTAATTTTTTTTTTTTTATTCCTAGATATTTCAAGGGCGCCATTGGGTTTGTGGGTAGCAAACCTGCCTCACAATCACATGGTCCCGAGTTCAAGTCCCGTTCAAGTTAAATTCAAATATTAAATGATATTTATATTATTTATATGATATAATAAAGACGCCATTGGGAGAGAGGCTAGCCTCGCTGTCTCACATTCACATGGTCCCGAGTTCAAGTCCCGGGCCTGGCAAGGGAATTTCCCTAGCTGGGGTCTCTGGGACGGAGTCAACCCAGCCTCCAAGAACAACTTTGGGGAAAAGCTACTGGATAGCGCCTCCTTTCAAGAAAATCAAGGTAAAGGTGGAGAGGACCCGTTCTACGGATCATAGGACACCTCATTGATAGAACCGACTTGATAGGCGTTGTCCTTGTGTAGGACGTACAAAGTCAGAGGTTTTTTTTTTATTCCTAGCTATTATAATGCAGACAAGTCCTTTAAAGATTATTGTCGACTATTCATCAATCGTTATTTAAGTTTAAATTTCTCTCTCTCTATCATTGAAAGACTAAAACATAGCAAGAATTACCCAAGTTTTTCTTATAATATCATAATCATTAAAATTTAAATTTTTACAAATTAGGCAACTGCAAAAATAAAAAAATGGGTTGATTCAAATCTCATTTTAGGGCCAAAAATAAATTATTTTATTTATTTATTCTTAATTCAAAATAACAGGTGTCAATAAATATCGAATTGAAAAAATTGCATTAGCATATTAATATGATATATTATATGTACATGCTATGTACTATGTATATATGAATATTTATAATATTAATAAATATCTCCCCTATCCAATTCTCGAGATGATTATTGTTTCTTTTTTTAAATTGATAAATTAAGAAACATGAATATTCAAATATTAATAAATAATATCTAATAATTTCATTAATATGATTATTTTAGAATCAATGTTTTATTTTAATTTTAATTTTAATATTGATATGAATATTTTTTATGACTTTTCCTCTTTAACGGTGATGTTATTATAGTAGTGCTTCTAAGTTATTTCATAAATCAATTTAAATATTTTTTAATTTATATATTTTTAGTAAATTGAAAAGTTAAATTTAATTTTTTTTGAATTGTATATTAATGATCATAATTCGATTAGTTTTATGAAGTATTTGTTATTTTTGGAACAACTGATTATTTTTAACTATAATAAATAAATCATAAATAGAATTTTCTATTGAATATTAATAAATAGATATATATTATCGCTTAATTTGACTTAGTAAACAGGACAATCTTATAGTATTAAAATTACAATTCTCTATTAATTATTAATTGCTTATTATATTTCATGTAGTGAAGAACTCGGAACTTTCTGTCCTCTTCGGATTCACTCTTCATTCGGACTGCTTCAAATTAATTACGCAAGTTAATTTTTATATTCTACTCCCTACCACGGTCTCCATTGATCCTCTAATAGTCTGCTAATTTCTGTGCAAATCTATTTTTCTCTCCCTCTGCAATTTATTTCACAACTCCATTTTAATTTTATCTCGATTTTAAAAAGGAGAGCCCGATACCCCCCTCTTCACAATAATAATAATCTATGGTATTCTGAAGTATATTTTGTTTTGTGTTTTTGAAAAAAAAATTTTAAAAAATATCTTAATTGAACTTTCAAAAATATTAATTAAAAAACGAAAATACCAATATGAGAAATTATTATAGTTATTATGCAATCAATTTTTAATCGAAAATCCATTGCTTAAAACCACATCCACTGTTATTTATGGTATATAAATTGAATCAAGATAAACAAATACAATGAATCGAGAAGACCAGGTATTTATTTATTATCATTGAAAAGTCGATTGAATATTATTATAATTTATTTTTTAATTAATTATTTATTAATTTTTTTTATTTTTTAAAGATTCGGAATGCGGAAACCAGTCATCGAAGAGTCAGAATTATTAATGCATACTATTATTATTATAGTCAATCTTATACTGATTTACATTGGATAAAATTCGAATGCCCTGTAAATTGAAATTCATCTTATCTATTGATATCCATTTTTGTTTTCAATTTTTTTTTTTTTTTTTTTTTTTTTATTTTTTTATAAATAATTAAATTAAATTTTTATTTTTTCAGCAAATGAATATCGCTGTATATACGTTATGTGTTGCCAATGCAACCGTGTTCGATATGGTCTTCGTATTTGGATTTGTGGTGGTAAATTTTCATTTGAATTATGAATTCCATGGATTGATTAATAAATATTTATAATTTTATCATTATCTTATAGCGGATTGATATTATAGGTATACAATTATTATATAATAATCGAGCATTGCTACTTAATGAAACTGTTACGAGTCTTCAATTACCTAGGCGTAATAATGTAATCACAGTTAATGTATTTCCACCCCCGTAACCATGCCGAAGATCATTCTTATTTTATACATCTTTTCTTTTCTTGATTGTTATTTTGTTGTTGTTGTATATCATTTTAAAAGAATATTAATATAACGTTATATATCGCATTTATTCATTTTTTTTATTCCTTTTCCAAATAAAAATTATAAACTTTTAGAAAAAATTTTTCTTGACCTGATTTTCGAGATTGCGATTTCTAGAAGAGTCTAAAACAAACATCGAACGCATTATTTAGTATTCATTGTCATGCTACACACAGATTCTCTAAATTATATTGAGGAGTATTGTACATTATTAAGGAGCTCTACATCAATCCTTATTTAAGGTTGAATAGCAAAAATGAATTTCTAGTTTTTTTAATAAGACGCCATTGTGTGTGTGGGTAGCGAACTTGCCTCACATTCCCATGGTCCCGGGTTCAAGTCCCGGGCCTGGCAAGGGAATTTCTCTTGCTGGGGTCTATGGGACGGAGTCAACCCAGCCTCCGGGAACAACCTTGGAGAAAAGGTACTGGATAGCGCCTCCGATCAAGAAAATCAAGGTAAAGGTGGAGAGGACCCATTCTACTGATCATAGGACACCTCATTGATAGAACCGACTTGATAGGCGTTGTCCTTGCGTAGGACGTACAAGAGGTTTTTTTTTTAGTTTTTTTAATATATATGGATATCGTTTATAGACTATGTAGGAACAGTGATATATCAGATAAGAATACGGTGGAGGAATGTTTCGCCAAAATTAAAATAGTTCTTCTACATATTCTTCCATATATGAGAAATTGGGAATCATTATGGACCACCGTTTACTGAAGTTCCAACTTCTTTGTGGTGTGTTCTACTATGGTACCCATCCCCTTAAATATAAATACGGATTTTGTGTGCACATTACTTACTTTGAATTTTTTACCTAAAATATTGTCAGGCCCTATCCAGAGAGATAATTTAATGTTATAATAAGGATTTATGTAAAAACCATCTGATATCTATTACTCCTGTAAAAAAACATTCCCATTATCATATCGTATATCCACCTTCTCTATCAACAGAATCATTTTATTTCACATTCATTAAAAAAAATCAATCCTAATTGAAGGTGAGAAGTAGAATTTTTCTCATTTTTTTATTTTATTTATTTTACGAGAATTTATATTCTTTTCAGATTTTATAAGATATTTGTTTTAAAAAAGATATATTTTTTTTTCTGGGAGAGTAAAACAAAACAATACACAAAGGGTCAAGTAGGATAAATAAAGGTGGTGAATAATTGGGTTTAGAAGATAGAAATAAATAAATAAAACATGAAGAGGGGTGTGTTTTCGAACCGCCCTCTACGCCAAGCACAACCTTAGTCTTATTTAATTATTCTGTTTCAGTGGGAAATTTTCTCTTTTATTCATTTTATATCTTATGATTAAATTATTATACTACGTGCGCTAAGCAATTGCACGTTTACTTCTATATAATTAATTGTTTTTGTTTTGTTTTCTTTTTCAGTAAAAATGGTAACTTGATAGCAAAGGCAAAAAAAATAAAAAAATAAAACAAAAAAAAAAACCATCTCTGTAATGAAAATGATAAAATTGTAAATTAAATTGTATTTTTGATTATTTCCATCAAAAGTCGATTAATACGAATAAATTTATCTACTAACTATACTAATACTTATATTATTACTATTACTACTATTAAATAATAATCGATATAATTTAATCAATTATATTGCAAAAAAAAAATAAATAGACATCTACTATATATATATATTTATAGGAAAATAGTTGGAAAATATTTTAATTACTCTTAATTGATCCATTTAGAGGTAAATATTATTTGATATTACTATAAATGGATTGTATTAATATAGAGGTATTATATCAATATTATCCTATTGGCAATCATTTGAAATTAATCTTTAATAATTTTTAATTAAAATCATATATATTATCTCTTTAACAAGAATAAATGTGATCTTTTTTTAAATATTTCTCTTCGGAATTGTATTTTAACGGACCATTTCATTATAAATGGATTAAACTACATTTCTATTATATGAATAAAAATAAATTAAACAGTTTTTTTTTCTTTTTATTTAAATTTTAAAATAAATTAGAAAAACTTTAAAATTTGTAAATGGTGCATTTTGAATACCCTTGATCCCGCGATGTTTAAGGGCGTAACCATATCCTATAAAACCATTCCTACTACTCATTACCATTCATGGATTGCAATCGATCTAACTATCTCTGTTATTTCAAAGTTATTGATCTCAGCAATCCCATTTCTTCAACCGATCCTATCCTGAATGACCGCCATTCCATTTCTACTCTCGTCCAACTCCTTCAAGCCAGTCTTTCTATAGGAGAAAGCACTGTTCATATTTACAACTGATGTTGGTAGGCAAAACCGCAGGATGTTGGCAATGGTAAGTTGCTGAGATCAATTTCTCAATACTTGGGACTGATTTTAAAAATGGGAAGACCAAACTAAACAACTCTTTAGTCCTTTAGTGGAAATGCTTTGAAATTCGAAAAAGCCTAAATTTTTTTGAAGAAAAAATCATTTTTCACAACGCTCTCCTTTTGCCGGCACACCGCGTGTAACAACCGGTCATTTTCCAATTGGTCTTTCCCAAACAAGTTTCTTGTTAGTTATCAAGTATTATGTATGTTTCAAACGAATACAATCTTCTCCCTCCACCTGAAATATTTTAGAACCTACAGTACTGTAATGGAATTAAATTAATTTATTTTTCTTCTATAGGTATATATACATATATATATATAATATTATTTTAACAAGTCATCCATTTTCATTATATTTTCTCCATAGAGTCTAAATTGCTTTTTCATAGGAAAAAAAAAAAAAAAAAACATAGAAATGTTGAAATTGAGAAATGGCGTCTTGGAATTTCACGAGTTCACCTTTCTCTATTATTATTTCGCTGGTAAGAGGGTTGCCTTGCTTAAAATAACAGTCTTAATAGCCTAGTTAAGCGTACGGTAGGACTCCCTGGGGTGGCGGAGACTCAAGACTGCCGCGAAAGTATTAAAATTTTCTACCAAGGGGGTGAATGAGAAGTCCAATCGAAGGAGACGTATTTAATTTCTAGCCTTGTACTTGGAAATTCTTTTTAAGACAAACCTATGGAACGTTATAATAAAATGTACGTTCCTGTTAGGGGAGATGAAAGGGGGAGGGGAGTGGCACCTTCCCATCCTCCAACGCCCTTTCTAAAATCATTCCCAAGGATAGGTGAGGAGGAGGGGGATTTATGTTAATGAAAGTTTTCTGGGTGTAAGTCGTGCATATTTCGCGGATATAATTTGTTCCCAAGGCGGCTCGATTAATGGAGTAGAAATTACCTTAGAAAACAAAGAATAGCCGGGCTGCAACGGCAATAAAAATATGCTCGGAGGGAATTATTAAATTTCTCTAAGAGAAAAGGGGAGAGAGAGAGGGGAGGGGGGGGTGAAAAAAAATCTTGATCACTTGAGAGATAATAAAAAAAAATATTTTGTTGTCTACACCACGCATGACTTTTTATTTCTCAGCTTGGATGCTAAGGGGCACTTGGCCATTAACGATTTTTTTTTTAATATGTCCAATTAATTACTGAATTTAGCATTTCGTATATGGAAGGGGGGAGGGAGGGGGATATTGTTAAATTATAATTGGAACAAAAGAACCACGCCTTGGGAATAGAGGAAATAATATTATACCTACTACAATATGAATTGAATTTGGACTATTTTGATAGACTAGACGAGTGGGCACATGGGAGCCCTGTCAGCTATTTGATCCTCAAGATTATCAGACATCCTCTCCCCATCTCTAAAATGGGGAGATGATCTCGATTTATTCAATTCTATCGAGTTATCGACTGTTTCTAATCTCATCTAATAGTTAATAAATAACGAATATATTATTATTATTATTATTATATTATAAATATATTCGTATGTTATATGAATTTTAAAGGTATTATTAAAGATCTTAAATAAATCATTTAGGTGTTATTATTACTATCTCATATATTTTTCAAATTAAAGACATGTTTTTTATTTTTTTTTGGATTTCATATTAGACTTGAGAAAGGCTCCATTGGGTATATGGGTAGCGAACCTGCCTCACATTCCCATGGTCCCGAGTTCTAGTCCCGGGCCTGGCAAGAGAATTTCCCTAGCTGGGGTCTATGGGACGGAGTCAACCCAGCCTCCGGGAACAACTTTGGGGAAAAGCTACTGGATAGCGCCTCCGATCAAGATAACCGACTTGATAGGCAGAGGTTTTTTTTTATTAGACTTGAGTTAATTTTTGGATTTCTTTAATGTTTGTAGTTACCATTACTCAATTATTAAACATCGATGAGGGTAGCAAAAAAAAAAAATAAAAAAATAACATCCTCTACTCAATCAATAGTTGGGCGCAAAAAAAAATGATATAATTTAAATGGAAGCAATATGTGTGTGGAGTGTGCGATTTTGAATTTTGCATGTCGCTGAAGCGGCATAGCGCTGAGTAAATTAGTCGCTTTGACCGGAGAACCTAAAGAACCAATCCAATAATATGAAATGAATGTTATGATTTGGATTTCAATTCTATCCGCCCCTATGCATGCTCTTCGATCCCATGAAAAGCATATTTAGATGCATGCATTTTTACCTCGCAGTTGGAATGGCTGATGTTGCTCAGGTTAAGACGATAAACCCGATCCCTGGAACAAAATGGAAACATTTACACATTGTTTTAATTTCTTTTGGTCATCCATTCTTGTATTGGGCTTCCAATAAAACTCAATTAATACTACAAATGACAATTCTATTTTATTCTATTTTAGGAAAGGTAATCGTTTCACAATTATTATTTTTGTTTATTATGATCGAATGTTATCTACTTAATAGCGAATAACTAAAATTGGCAATTGTTATTTAATTATGTGCAACATGATTCGACTTACACAGAGCATCGTTATTTTTTTATTAATATCACATAATAAAAAAGAATCTTTTAAACATAATAAATAAAAAAAACATTTTAATAAATTTAAAAAATATACCCAATTTAAAAATGTCAAAAATTTAAAACAACTTTATATCATCATATTTTAATTTTTATATAATATATATATAAAAATTAAATATATATATATATATATATATATTTAGTAATTAATAATAGAGTAATTAAATTAAAATAAAAAACAAAGATAATATAATTCAGTCATTTTAATTGAGGTTTTAAAAGTTATTTTCACTTCATAAAATACTAAATAATATTTTTCTTTTATTATTCAATGATAAAATTTATATATTATTATATATATATATATTATAGAAAAGAAGAAATATTCAATTATAAATAAAAAATAATTTAAGATATAATAGATCATATTTTTATATGATCTAATAAATATTTTATTAAATTAATTAAAATGAGAACTTTTAGAATAAATTATTTAATTGAATTGATATTTGAATATAAGAATTTAAAATAAAAAGTGAAATATTATAATAATTCTTTGATTGGGAAACGCTATGATAATTCATTGTTTGAAATAATTGAGCTAGAGCCAGTGAGCCGCGAGATGGTCTTGAATGAACAACACGGAGAATTAAATAAACTTTAAAAAATTAATTTCTGCGGTTATTGATTAAATATTAATAAAATTTATAGCCTATGTTACCCTAGAGGTATATAAGAATATTGTGATGTAATTTCATAGAAATCGGTTCAGCCAATTCTGAGTCTATAAAATAGTAATTTTCCGGACAGACAGACAGACAGACATGAAAAATTCTAAAGTCACTTTTGGATTCTAGAGGTCATGAAAGATATGCAAAAAATTTTAAATTCTGACCAATGTGCAGACAAAAACCTTTTTTTATATATATAGAAGATATATAGTACAGGGTGTATCAAGTCGATTGCCATGAAAAAGTTTTGTATGTTATTAATATTATTTTTAATAAATTATGGTTTTAAATCTTGTATTTCTTAATTTTTTTCCTTCTTACTATATGATAACTTAAACATTATTTTATTATTATAAAATATGTATTAATTGTAAGTTAAATGGTGAAAATCTTTTTTTCTTCACGATATTATCGTTGTAAGAGAATTCTTGATAAAGTCTAGGAAAATGATGACGCAAGACATTCGATTTTCTAGTCCGAATAGTAAAGAGGGTCTCTGTCTGTTTGTTTAAATATTCAGGGTGACGGAAAGAGAGAAGGGGTGGATGTTATCTGAAGCGATAAACGTTCTCTCCAATTCAAATAGATAAGAAATGAAATAGTGATCCCAAAATTTAAAAAAAATAAATAAATTGAATGACTGATAATAAATAAAATAACATTGTCTTTGAATTTAATTGTTTTTATTTATTTATTTATCATTCTATTTAAATATTTTAATATAATTTTAAGAAATTATGTTTTCATTAATATGCATTATTTTTAATTCTAATTCCGTAAAATTGGATTTCTATATATAATTTGCTATTTGGAGATGGATAAGTTAAAATCTTGAATAGAGAGGACATATTTCAACTGAAGGGGTAGAGGAGAAAATCAGTAAACTCCATTTTATTTACTAAGCTCTTCATCTCTAGTAGAAATCGAAAGCCAGTGATGTATTGGTAAAATAAGAAGTAAGGGAACGCATAGTGGGAGTAAAAAATGTCCTATTTTCAGCAAACTATTTTTTTCCATATAAGTTTTTATTTTTTCTTATTCTTACTATACAAAATATTATTAACGAACACAAAAAAAGAAATTCTAACAGTATTTTTAAGTGTGAGTTGTCGGAGTACTAGAACGCGTTCGGGTTCTGAAAAAAGGTAAGGGAACATCGATCCCCCGCGTTCCTCTCCCAATACACCACTGTGGAAAGCGAATATTTTAATTCGAGTGTCCAGTGACAAGTGACCAATGATCATTAATATAAGACCCAAGTCACCAACCAGAACCTCTGAACGTGCTTACAATTTCAAAATTACAGGAGAAAAAATAATTATTCTTAAACAATTAAAAAAAAATTATAAACAAAACGTGAACAACAATTATTTTATGAATAAATTGAGTTCTTTAATTTTACATTATTTATTATATTAATATTAAATTAAGCAAGAGACTTTGGCGGGAAGCAAGCCAGTTGTATTTGGCGGAAATTCAAACCAGTGTTGCCAAAAGATGATTCTCAACAAATGGAAAGTGATGAAATATAATTATCTAAACAATAAAGTTTCTAAGTCCAAAAAAATAATAAAAATGATGATTAATAAATAATTTTAATAATTTGTATTATTTTAGTTTATTTTACCACCATTACACCTAAATAATAAATTTTATATAAATATATATATATATATATATATATATATATTCATTGTATATTTGCAAAAAATAATAATAAATTATATTTTTTTTTAAGTTGCTTTCATGTTTGAAACTTTTGTTAGTATTAAGAAAAGTTATACAAAGTTGATTGGTTTTATTTTTTATAACACATTTCTAAACACACTATTTATTTATAATCTTATTGAAATTTTGTTAACACTTTCATTCTGATAATTATAGAAATAAATTCACTCCATAGAATATAGATTTATTAATCTATTACAATAGTATATATATATATATATATAATATTATTTATTATTATTTTATTATTGACCAACAGGTTATGATAAAACCAAGGCACAAAGTTAATCTTCTATTGTGAGTACATAATTAACCAATCGAATGGATTGTAGTATCGTCTGATCGACAAAACAATTCTAACATTACATCGAGAACGATCATTTTTTCATAAATATTTCATCTTTGAGATAAAATCAAAACAAAATATTTCAAGTAACCAACTCCAATAGATGTGAAAGTTTCCAATTCTAATGGTAAACTATCATTTTTATTATTCATTACGATTTATTTATTTATTTATTCTAATGCGACTAAGAAGTTTTTTTTTATAAGACTAAGATGGGTATCTGCAAGCATCATTTATTCCATACACCTACCACTTTTATATAGGAATGGATTGATAAGAAAGGTAAATTGAAATGAAAACATATCAATAAATAAATAAGAAGAAAAAATTTCAAAAATAAAATTTATCAAAATAAGGATAGCAATAATAAATAAAGGATGGTATTGCTAATCTCTTTCAATTTAAAAAATAGTAAAAAAACAAATTCATTATTTAAAAATATAATATATATATATATATATATATATATATAATAGTTTGATTAAGCCATTAGATAACGTTTTAAATGCTTCTTAAAGAAATCTATTATAAGTTTTTTTTTCTTCTTTCCATTCGTCCTCTCCCAAGATAATAAAAAATTGAATCTTGTGGCAGACAAAAAAATGGATTCAAGATTTGGATGTGCCTTTAGTGTGTGGCAGTCCCCAGAGTTGAGAAAAGCTGTTTTTACAATTCTGTTTGGCTGTCACTTGAATCTCAGGAGAGGTGGAGATGTTCTCATCGATTTACTTGAAAATATATATAAAAAAAAAAAAAAAAAAAAAAAAAAAAAAAAAAAAAAAAAAATTCCCAAACACTGGAGTAACTTCAGTCATAGGATTAAAGAAACCTTCCTTCCCTTCCATAAACCCCACCGTTACGGTATAATAATGAATATTGTGTTTCCATTTTCATTTCCATTTGGTATTTCTATCTTTTTCTCTTCAATGAAATTTAAAATTAAAAGGATCATAGTAGGTCTTACAGTTAAGGATCTAAAATCACTTTGAAATGATTGAATAAAAGATATTTTATATGCTCTTCACCCACTCTCCTCTCTACTCTCTTTTTCTCTTTTGTTATTGTTCTACTATAGGTATTGTTTAACATGGCTTTGTTAAACACAGGATTTGATTAATTCAGACAAATTAATTACCACAATCCTTTTAAATATACGATTAGGGTTTTAATTAACGCACAAGTTATTATTAATAATAATATTCTAGATTGGTTTACTAAGTTGGAGGGTCAATTTACTAGTGATGTAAAATATGGATTTAAATTAGCCTGAATGAAAACCATACCGAGTTACACCCAATAAGAATTGGTCCACTATCCGACTTGACAGGTCGCATATGTGGGGCATATTTCAGCAAACTTCTTTATCAAATTGGATTCTCCCTAAATTCTAACTTGTCTCTATGTTATATTCTTGTACATCGATATATTTATTACTTCTGAATATATACAATTTATAAGTCACCTGAACAAAATTTTAATTAAAAATAAAACAAAAACAAAAAAAAAATTTAATTAAGTAAAATCCACTGTTTGAAATTAGAAATACTTTTAATCCACATTCAATTTTAGTGTCTGAATATCTTTTCTAAGCTGCTTGCAGCGCGCCCTTTCCTCGAGATTAACACACCCGCTCTTCTCTACTACCCTCCACCCTCCCTATTTATCTTCTTTAGTATGCTATCTAGCCCTCTCTATCTCTTTATCTTAGTCCCCATTCTCTATATTTAGCGCCGCTTTGTCACACTGACTGATTCTCTATGCATTTTCCTATTAATTTTTAATGAAATTTATTTAAGAGGTTTTTTTTAAGTAATAAACTGTTCATAGGATAAAGTTTTATAACATCGCTTTTAATATTTTACATAAAGTTATATAAAGTACGTATAAAAACTTAACCAACGAATATGAAATTTACTATGACTTTTTAGCCTGAAAAAGAAATTCACTCTTGATGGTATTGATCTTTTGAAAAAAAAACAAGAAATGCACGATACGAGTTGGATAATGTGCCATGGAAATGAACAAGAGGACAAATGGATTTGGCCAGGAGGATATTACTGGGGCAATAATAGTAAAAGTCAGTCCAATAGAATGTAAAGAAAAATGACATCCTAGAACGGAGTAAGGGAGAGGCGGCAGACTACTACTACGTTTTAGTTTAAAATGCGAATGGATAATGGGATGATGTTTGAAAAATAGGACAACGAAAAGTCTAGCTGGACCTATGTTGGAGCCCCAAAATGACTTTTCAAGAGTTCTTCAGCGGAAGATCTAGTAAACCAGCATTATTATGACTGCAAGGAAAAAGGTTCACCATCTTTAAAATTTCAAAAATAAAAATAATGACTCGAATGAATATAATATTCATAAGAGATACGTATAATATCATTTAAAATTCCTAGTATAAGTCCTTCCATTGATGTTGTTTTTTTTTTTTTAGGAATTTTAACTGAACCAACAAAAATATCAAATTGAAATTTTATACTTTAGAACAAAGATATATATATATATAATTTTCAAATTGAGGTAATATATATATATATATATATATATATTTACAAGAAGACATGTTACCTTTTTACAAACAGTGAAATTATAAATTTTAAAAAAAATTTATAATAACGTTTTTTCAATGAACTAAAAATAATAAAATAATTTTTCTATAAGCCTGACAAGTTGGGCGCATTTAGTTTAATTTATTTATATGAACAATCAAGTCAAATTTTTGTAATAATAAAAATTTTATTAAACAGATAAACTGACAAATTTTTTTATCATGGAATAAAATTAATAGTTTAAGAGCTAAGAAATTAATCTTTTATTATTTTTCACTGTAATATACTTATATCAAAGTATGTATCAAAATTTAAAAGAATGTTTATTAAATTTACATATTATCAATCAAATCCAAAATGGTTGATTATATTTGAAGAAATAGTGTTACTTGTTAATTAAGTGTTTTAGTGTGGTATGGATCTTAGTATATACTTATATATGAATTATAGCTCTATAAAGGAAGTTAATTGCATAGAACTAAATGTGCCCAACGTTTTTCGTTGAATATGAAGCAATTCATCTATAAACTTTGTCAGGCTTATAGGAAAATTATTTTATTCTTTTTAGTCAATTGGAAAAACGTTATTTTATAAAAAAATTTTTATATTTATATAATTATATTATTTTTAGTGCAATTTTAATATGATAAATTTATTTAAAATAATAATAGAAATAGAAAAGATGAAGTTATACGAAAATTTAGAAATTAAATAAATCTAAAAAATATATTTTAATCTTCCAAAATTCATTTAATGCATTTATGTTAAGTAAATGCTATTATTGAATAATAATTATTATATTATATTTATAAATAAATAATCTTTATTAATATGAGATTTTATAAATGTATATATATATATATATATATATTGTCTTCATAAAAAAAGGTTATTCTATTGTTTTGTTTCCTTTCTATCGGGGACATATACAATGTATAAAAAAAAGATATTTTCTCTATACCATCTGAGGGGAAGAAACCCCTCCTCATTGGCGATACAACTGATTAATAAGAATTCATCATTAATTTTAATGCTATGAAATATATTTTTAAATACGTTCCAAATGAAAATATATCCTGAAATCAATATTTATGTTTCAAAATCCGTTGAAAAAAATTATTCGGAGCAATACCAAAGGAGTTAGTTACTAAAAGTAATTAATAGCTAATTAATTACAATTAATTAATTATAATTCAATTCTATTTCTTCTATACCTTCTAGGGATCCATTGAAATATCTATACAATTTTTCAAAAGTGTATCTCAATCTAAAGATGATGAAAAATCGATTTCAATTTGTCAAAAGAATGAACAGACAGACAGAGAGACAGAAAAACGTTATAAAAATCTCTCGGAATGACCGTAAATATTACAATATTTTAATTAAATATTTTTTTTTATATATTATAAGTATCTACTTTCAATGTGTATTTTATAAAAATCGATCTCCAAAGGAAGTCTAGCGAATATAATTCTATTAGTATTTTGCGCTTCCTCTAGAAGATTTATCTTGATGAGATGAAAGGGGAGTATTTATATCAATAAATTCAGTTTATGATCTACGCCTTCAAGTCTCCTCTGATTTAAAGTATTTAATATCTAATACTATTGACATAATCTTCTTTGCCTGTTAATTAATTAAATTTAATAGGTTTTGGCATTACGTTAGGCGAGAACAGTGAAGGGCCCACCCCAATTTTCAACTCAATCTCTGTTACCCTTTCATCATCTGAAGAATAAGAAACCCTCCATTGATCATATTCTAATCTTAATTAATAATAATCATTCTGAATTTAATAGATTTAACCATGGGTACGAGTTCAAATTAAAAAAAATAACACTTAATAAGAAGATTTTTATTGAAACATCCAGCGACGTTTCAAGTTAATTGATAGGCGCAATTGGGTTGTTACACTACAAAAAATGCTTGATTTCATAAAATTTAATAATATAATATAATTTAGAGAATCAATTCATACACTCTATAATGATTACTATCTCGCCAGAGATAGTATTGCGATCACGAAAATTTTCGATGTTGAGATTTTGATGTTTTTATACGTTTTGAAGGTTGGATAGCTTTTCTCATGATTAAAAATTGTATTAAACTGCTATATATAGAATTTCAGCTTGATTGAATCGCTGAAAGTACCTGAATTAATTATTTAACACTGCAAATCTCACGCGCCAACACGTGACGTGGTGCCATCAACAAAGAGCCAAACATGCGCTGATTTAATAAATATTATTTATTAATTTTAATTTATAATTTATAATTAATTAAATTTAATTTAAATATAATCTATTATGTTAATTAATACAAATTCAAATTTGCGAGATAGTCGAGTGGAGACACTCCAGCTAATTTTATTTGATAGAAATATTTAAAATTCAAAAAAATGTATAAAATTTCCTAATTTTTTATTTTTTTGGTTGTTACACCAGAAGCAAGTTATTTATTATATCCAAAATACCCCTAAAGCATATCACTATTCTTAAAAATTTAAATGTTTAGTTAAAAATTATTCTTATTGACTTTTTGTTTTTGAATGTATTTTTTTTAGTTTGCATTTGTTTTAGTAGACAAGCATAAATTTTGGTAGTATTTTGAAAAATTCGACTTACACTTAGTAGATACTCTTGATACGATTTATTAGTTTACAATTTAATATTTTAATATTTCAATTTAATTTTTGGTGTTTTTCAATCTTGAAATGAGACACATTTATTAAAAGTTAATGTTTTTAAAGTAATATGCATTTCCATACGAAATTTTGCACAAATTTTTTTTATTTTGAATTTAATTATCACCTAAAAATATTATAGTGAAGAATTGAATCTCTGAATTATATTATTATTTCATTTTATGAAATCAAGGTAGTCAATTAAATATTGACATCCCAAATCCAATTTTAATCTTGCCCAGAAGATTTTCGAATATTTTTAGTCAGACTAAAAAAATTAATGATCATCATAATAATGCCTGGCTCATCCAAATTAATGACTGTTTTAAATTTACAAGTCATGTTTAATAATTTATTTAACGTCCGTTATCTCTCGTAACGACATTTGTTGGAAGAAAGATTGATGGCCGCGATCCCAATCCAATTATTTGTCAACTGATTCGGATTCGATCGGAGAAACATCGGTCATTTTTTCAGTAATAACCCCTACCCCCATTCCCATCCCACACCCACTTTAGTCGATATTAGATTGGAAAATATACATCAGGATTTGATTGTAGCGGTTCTCATTCTTATTTCTACGAGTTGTTCCGATCATTCTTATCCTTCTTAATACTTTATCACTCTACTCTCTACCCCCCCTAAAGTATTGAATTGTAAAATAGAATTCAAACATTTAAAAATTGGAGGTATTCTTTATAATATTATTTAATTTTTACATTAAACCAATAAATAAACACTATGCTCATAGGATAAAAGAAAAATACAAATTATTGCAATTTTTAATTAATTTAAAACAATATTTATTATAAAAATATTTGGAATATTAACAAATCTGGAGTGTCTCCACTGGACTATCTCACAAATGTGACGTGGTGCCATCAACAAAGAGACAAACATGCTCTGGTTTAATAAATATTATTTATTAATTTTAATTAATAATTTATAATTAATTCAATTTAATTGAGATATAATATATTATGTTAATTTTTTAATGATCGAGTGGAGACACTCCAGCCAATTTCTAAAATAATAGAATTTGGTAAAAATAAAAATAATTATTAGAATACTCGGTTTTATAGTATTTATTAGGTTCTTAGTTATAAATAATAAAAGTGTTTCATAAAAAAGTCATTGAGAAAAAAAAAATATAAAATGGCTAACCTCTTGATGGTTTGGGTAATCGGAGTTTTCGAGAAAAAGCGAGAGAGGGAGAGATCAAAGCACGTATTGCATGCAAATCGTGTCTTTTTAACAATAGACACGTCTTGAATGAACATCAAATACGGGGGATGTTCGATGTTCGATACCCAAATAAATGCTGGAAAACCCACAGCCTAGGAATGGAACAAAGCAAACCAATGCGGGTGGTGAGAGGGCGGAAGAGTGTGTAGTGATGGAGAGGATGGGATGAGGATGGAGGAGGATAGGATTCTAAACGTAGTGCGTTTTGTCAATCTTTTGTTTACTTCGAAACAGGCACGGATTCAAAAAATTCAACCCTCACGTTCCCTCGTTTCGAAACATCGAGACGAAAACGAATCCCAAAGCAAATGCAAAAGAAACCAAACAACAGAGAATCTCCATTTGGGATGGGCGCAGCGGAGGTGAAATTTCCTGATGAATGGAACAGCAGGAGGGAGTGGGAGTGGGAGTGGGCTGGTGGGGCCATTAACACTCCAGCGATAGTTCGTATCCAAAAACGATTGCAAACGGATTAGCAGTCGAGACGATTTACAATACAAAAACAAAGAATAAAGAAAACCAATATCGCCCAGTTCCATTTTCGATTTTGTTTTTCTTGTTTCTTCTTCTTTTTTTTAATTAAAAAGCATTCTCATTTAATTAATACTTTCCATAGGAGGCAGAGAATAAACAATGCAGGAAGGAAAAAAATATCCTATGCTAAATCTCAAGATCGATCGGAACCAAATCAGAGCTCGGGGGCTAATCACGGACGATACGATCCTCACCCCTCCACCTTCTTTTTCCAATATCCAACCTTCCTATCAATATACGACTGACAATATTCATCGATAAAGAATACAAATCCTTTGCCATCTTTGGAATGAAACCGTTTAAAAAAACGATATATATATATATATATGTATATATTAACCATATATTAGTTAATAATAAGCTGGAGTGTCTCCACTCGACGATCTCGCAATTGGAATTGGATTAAATAACATAATAGATTATATTTAAATTAAATTGAATTAATTATAAATTATTAATTAAAATTAATAAATTATATTTATTAAATCAGCGCAAATTAATTCTGGTAAATGTATTTATTAAAGCTTTTGTGGTTATTTTGAGAATTCTCTTAATAATTCTGGTATTTTCAGCGATTCAAGCAACCTAAAATTCTATATATAGCAGTTTTATACAATTTTTAATCATGAGAAAAATTATCAAACCTATATCTTTATTTTTACGGTCACTATAGAGAAAAAAAATCAAAACGTGGTAGCTAATGACCCTCTTTCGGCTGAGCATTTCTCAAAAGTGGATAGAAAACTACGAATTTTGAATAACGCCCATATATAAAATTTCATGATTCTAGCTCAAACCGTTTTTCCGTAGTAATCTTCTCTACATACACACATACATACACCGACATTTGTCTCAACCTTAGTGAAAATGACTCAGGAACCTTCAAAACGTATAAAAACATCAAAATCTCGACATCGCAATACTATCTCTGGCGAGATAGTAAAAATCAGAAGTAAATTTCACACCCAAATAGTCTCATAATAGGAGAATAAGAGAAACATATTATTTTTCAAATTAAAAAAAGGAAATTTCTTATTAAGGAAGAAGTTCTTGTTCTATAGGGTAGGAGACCTTTGAATGATAATTGTAGGATTGTTCACAAGGCGTTAAATTCACAAGGAATTTATTTTTAAACAAATGGGAAAGAAACTCGAGTGGAATATTTTCACTACTTAAATAAGGAATGTATTGATATTTGATTAAATTACATTCTCATTCCAAATTTATTAACTTCTATTTTTGTAATATTATCTAGATTTTCTGCATTATCTAACACTTTGTTATGAAATTCATATTGATTCTTATCCACTAAGTAATTCTATACGCCTATCATTTTACTGGTTTCAAACGGATTAAATAAAAGCAAAAATGATTATAATTATTATTTTAATGATTGAAAGGTTAACAAGCCTTGAAATCTCTATAACATTCTTTAATAGTTTAAAGTTTAAGGTATAAATTAGCAGAAATGGATCAAGAATTAACAACCATCCCTCCTTGTAGTTTACATAATTTACTACTGTACAAAACACGCTTAGTTACTTTACGATATTATATTGACATGATCTTCAATCTTCTCCTCTAGGAGCTCTTTGAAAACCTATAGTAATATATTATGTATACAAACATATAGTATATAATGAGGGAATTAAAATTCGATAGATTTTAAAATATAAAAATTAATATGGAATTTTTATTCTATAATAGAATTTTTAATTGGGTACTTTCTTATTTATTTATTTATTTATTTTTATTTCACCTCTCAACAAGATTTAAGTGGGACATAGGGTAAAGCATACAGTCGTTGGCCCCCTTAAGCATATTTAATGCATATCTGGGCAAATTGCGGAACAATCTCTGTCCAATTAGGTTTGCAGAACATAGATACTAGGAGCATTTTGATCTATAAAAAAAAATCATTTTCTCATGACATTTTCAATAAGCACGCAAAAATCTTAAAAAATACAGTTATTGGCCCCCTGTTATAGTTATTGGCCTAGGTATTCTATAGTGATTATACAACCATACAAAAACGATTACATAACCATAGTTAATACCGTAATTTTTAAAATAAAAATCTCTTATTATTTCTGTTTTAGTGATTGGGGGCCAATGACTGCCTCGGGGCCAATGACTGCCTCGGGGCCAAAGACTGTATACTTTTTTTATATTTTATTAATTATTTAAATTTTACTTATTATATTGTAGGTGCCGCATAACAAACAAAAATTGAGGAAAGAAAAAAATGAGACTGGTGACGTAAAAAGAAATCAAAATATCCTTCGAGGAGAAAATAAACGGTATTTTTAATCATGTGATTTTTATCAGACAAAGAGAATATTTGGAATTAACAAATGCGCTAAAATGTTATTGAATTGTGAATCTTTCATTCTAATTCATGAAGGCACTTAACCTAAGGATAAATAATAAAATGTTTTAACAAAGTTAACTATCTAAATAAATAATGTGAAATAAAAAAATCATCCTTGGGCTGGAAAGTTGTTGAAAGTAAATTGATGGGCGGATTGGCAAGGATGGCCACTGATCATCACATTTTGAGGAGGGTTTTACTCCAACCAATGGTCTTCTAATTCTAGAATTTGGCTTTTTGCTCCATTAGGAAGAAGATTGCAACAAACTTCATCTCCTCAATGGCTCCAGGCTACTATCTATATCAGACCCACCCAAAAGGTTGATTCTGAACAAAATCTTATTAGGTTTTATTAAATCTATCCTAATCATTCAAGTTGTTTGGATAGAAAATGAAATGAAAGAAGAAGAATAACGGTTATTGAAAACATCAATTATTCGAAAAGTTAACCAGATGAATGAATGAACACAATCCCCTTCAAAGGAGAAAAATTATATCTAAAACAATACTTATTCCAAATAGGAAAAAAAACAATGATATAATAATATTTAATATTAATAATACTAAATTAAGGGTATTTTTTTCAGTTCCAATGTTACTCACTTTGCTTTCTTAATATTTTAACAATCCCCCCATGTTTGTGTGAGAACCGATCTTTCTTAATGGAATTAATTTAATTGGTACTAAAAGACTAAAAGGGTCGAACTTTGGGGTGTAATATCCGGAGCTGCAGATTCTTGATGAGGGAGTAAGAATGCCAATGGCATGTGAGCCTTTCAAAGTCCAACAATTTTGAAAGCACTTCTTTTTGTCAACATCCAAGATGGACTGAAGTTCCAAACTCAAAGAACCCTCCATTTTCTGGGTACCCTGGTGGAGTTTTGAAAGCAACTCACGTCGGTGTGTCACGCTATCTCTCTAATCACGTACCTATTGTTTACGTACCAAGGGGAGAGTAATATATTACATTAGCCAACGAGTTGAGAAGAAAAGTCAGCCGGGTCTGGAAAAATGGATCTCTTGCCATTTAAGAGAACAAAAGAAGGGGAAAGAAAAACGAAACTTTTTTTTTAATCATTGGTGAATTATTTTATGTATCTAATCTACCAAATTATTATGCAAACAATAATAAGATGATTTAAAATCCCCATACATATTATTTTATTTTATTTTAAGTAATGAGGTAATACTCTTTTTTTTATTGAAAATAATGAATCATGTTAAGATATAGTTCACAACTCGTGGGTAAATTCCAACTTAAATCTTTGATTAGTTGAACTGTCCCGGGTATTGAGATATCGCTTCTTATATAAAGTATAAATCTCGATTGTAGGTATAAACTAAAGTAGTTAGGGACCTTATAATGCCTTTGACTTTATAATTAAATTTTTCTAAAATATGAATTTATTTTAATACATACATTGGAAAAAAACATAAACATAAAACATTTGGATGTTTCGATACGAAAATCGTGGCTGTTATTAAGATGCAACTATTTCACATTTTCTCACATGCTTCAATCAGTTGAACCTTAGAATGTTTTCCCTAAATTTAATTTCTTTAATCTAATTCTTCTATATAATTTTTGTATTTACTAAATACAGATATTTTATATATTGACTGCTATTATGTACGCTATGTATATAAATATCAATCATAATTTATATTTATCAATTATACATATAGTATTAAAATCATTAAACAAGGATATACATAATTAATTAATATAAAAAAAAATAAATAATTTAATATTAATAATTAAATATTGGCGTGGATTGGGCATTTAACAAACATGTGAAGTAAATAAACAACAGCAGTAATAAAGTTAATTAATCCGAATGAGAAAATTCATTAAAATATTTGGTAATTGCTTCAAATAAAATACGAGTCGGCTGGATTTGATAGGATCTGTTAAAATAAAAACAAAAACAAACAAAAAAAAAAAAAGAAAAAAGAAAAACAAAGTAAGAAGAAAAAAAACGTCAAGTTTGAACTTTATTCAAAAAAGTTATTTAACGCAGTAAGGGTCGATGAGCCACTGTCGTCCAAGAGTTGGCTCTTTAAGGGGGACAGGGACAGGAAGAGGGATAGGAAGAGGCAAAAGAAAAAGGAGTATTATAGTTCAAAAATAAAATAAAATTTTTAATTTCAAAGCCTATACATTTTAAAATGAGGTGATTTTGTAAATCTCATCCCAGCTCTTGTAACCAATCTAAACATTTTCAATTTTTACCAATTAATTCTTTTTAAAAACCAAACAAACTATTTAGCATTGTTAAATTATTAAAATCAGTAATTTTAATGTAAAATTTTAAAAATAAATTAGTCGTTTAATTTAAACAAATCAAATTTGGTTAGTTTATTTTTTTTTTAAATTATCTTATTTTTTCATAATCTACTTTCATACTTTCACTTGATTCTTTTTCTCTTCTCATCAAAGAAAAAATTCTTATTTTTTTTTTATTTGTTCGACTACACTCAGCGAATTTTTAATATGAAGGGGTACTTAGAATGAAGCGGTTTTAATGAAATTATCCTATGAAATTCATATTCAGAAAGAAGACACTTCATTATTGTATTTTCCCTTAAATAAATGCATATAGAATATATAACAGAATATAAATTATATATAGTAAAAATCAATTAAAAAATTATTTTTTTTATTTTAATAATATTTGAAAAATATTCTATTCTATCAATCTTGTTCAAATATTAATGCTAAGTTATGATTCATAATTAAGTTGTTGAATATATTTTTTTAGAGTGGAAGAAATGGAAAAAAAATCAACGCTAAAAACATTTTGACTCTCAGTGTAAATTCAAAATGTTTCATGAAAGTGAGAAAAATTAAAAAACAATGGTGAAGAGAGAGGAAGAAAAAAAGAAACGATTAATCCAAATATGTTAATAATAATATGGATCTTATAATCTAAGTTCTGAAATGGACGGATAAATAAATAAATACTTACATAGCTCCTACGTAAAGAGCATCACGTTTCTCGTCGAGATAAAATGTCCGATAGTACATCCTCCCACAACTAAATTCTCGAACATGATCTGAAAATGGATAGAAATAATCGAGAGTAAGTATAAAAATTCATAATAATTGAACAATTTTATAATTAATATTTTTAATTCAATATTTATTTAATGTAATTATCGATTTTTAATTTAATTTTAATAATTTTTTTTGTTTTGTTTTTATATAATTAGGGAAACTTTTTATATAAAATTTAAATAATTGTTATATCAAGAATAAAAAACAATTCATTGATTATAAAATATTGAAGAAAAAAAAATAGAATAAATATAATTAATTAAATAGAAGAAATAGAAACGTGTTAATAATCTTATCGAATTCGGTGGAGAAAAAACACCTGTTGCCTTGTTCAAGTAGGTATTATATTCACACTCGGAATAAAATATTATTTCCAAGTTAAATGAATTATAATATAATATATATATGTATATATTCATGATTTATACATATACATATAAATAAAAATTTTAAACTCCTAGGAATTGTCAACTCTTTAAATATATATGTATACTAGCTGCTCCGAGCGCCTTCGGCGCTCTCCACACCTAGACGGGGGCTCCGCCCCCTGTACCCCCCCCCCCCCCCGAGTATCCCTATATATTCTGAGCTATAAGCATCTAACTCCTATCCTGTCCCATCTCTCTCACGTTCCTTCCTACATTGTCCACCCTGTTCACAATTGGTCTTCCACACGGACGTTTTGCACAATCGAACTCCCCACCAATATATTTTTCCTCTCCCATTCTAGCCATGTGCCCTGCCGATCCCAGCCTTCTCTATTTTATGACCTATATCTAGAGATGCATAGAGGTCATGCAATCCCTTGTTATGCAGTCTCCGCCATTCCCCGGTGTCCTCATCTTTCTTTGGCCCATAAATGCTGGGAAGAATCCTATTCTCCAATACTCTGAATCTACTCTCATCTCCCAGGGTTATAGACCATGCCTCCCACCCATATAATACAACAGAAAAAATAATTGATTTATATATTTTAATTTTGATCCCCTTTGATAATAATTTCCCGATTGCAACCTCGATTTAAATTCTTTGCAAATATTATTCTCTCTGATACTAATTATTTTGTCTTACCACTATTAATTTCAAATCCCATCACATTTTCTTCCTCGATTAATTTTTTTATGCCTCTTTAAATGTTATTAATTTATTTAAAAAAAAAACAAAGTAAACAAAATAAAAATAAAATATAAAGAAATTAGCATAACACTAAACTACTATAAAAATAATATTAAAAAATATATGTTAAAATCTTACATGAAAATCCAATTATGAGATCAAATTTTCTTAATTAAAATGATTTAATCACATAATCTTAAAAATTAATAGTATTAAATTATAGCCGTAATGTGAATGTTTTCAAAGTTTAAAAGGCCAATAAGATCAATGGAGATATTGTAAATATCAATATATATATAAAAAGATTTTTATCTGCACATTGCTCAGAATTTAAATTTTTTGCGTATAATCTGCGTTTCATGTCCTCTAGAATCCAAAAGTGACTTTAGAATTTTTCATTTCTGTTCATAGACTATAAATTTTATTAATATCTAATCAATAACCGCAGAAATTAATTTTTAAAAATTTGATATAAACATGTAGTCATTTAGCAGCGCAAAGAATACAATAATGATACTGACCGGTACCTAAGGCTCTTCCGGTTGAGCTACATTTCTCAAAAGTTGATAGAAAACTACGAATTTCGAATAATGCCCATGTACGAAATTTCAAACCGTTTTTGCGTAATCTTCTCTACATACACACATACATACACAGACATTTGTCTCAACCTTAGTGAAAATGATTCAAGAACCTTCAAAACGTATAAAAACGTCAAAATCTCAACATCAAAATACGACCCACTTCTACAAAAAAGTTCTCCATCACTGCTATCGACTCTATACCAACATTATTAAATTTATGGGCAAAATTTAATACATCAAAAATTTATTATCTAATCGGCCAAATGTTTTTAATAATTTTCTTTTTTTTATGTGTGTGTGAGTATTCTATTTTTCGTCTTCCACCAAGGGGCTCCTTTATATTTGTCCTCCTTGTTTATCCCTGTTTATTGTCCTTTTCTTTCTTATTTTTTGTTTGATAATTCCTTAAGATATTAACACACCCTGACCTACCCTATAAATTTTTATATAATTACTTTCTTGTTTTTTCTTATTTTAAAACCTAATTTGTAAATTATTGCCTTTAATATACAGATCAATTAATTTGTCTACGTTCATTTAATAAAGTAAGTACGGTCTACAGTGTACTAAGTCAGTGATTCTCAACCTTTTTTTTTTACTGCGGCACACTTTTAACGGTTTAAAAATTTGGCGGCACACAAAGAAAAAGATAAGTGTAAAAGTTATTTACTCATTTACCATATTGAAAAAATTGAAAAAAAGTCGAAAATGTTTAAGAGCCTAACCGCAAAAACATTTTACCTTTTTTTAGAACCATATTGAAAAATTTGAAAAAAAAGTCGGAAATGTTTAAGAGCCCGTTTACATTTGTAAAATTTGGCGGCACATTTTGAAAGTACCGCGGCACAGTGGTTGAGAATCACTGTACTAAGATATAATATTTAACATACACTATAATTAGGGTAGACTATTATTAAATATATTATTAAATAATAAATTATTTCATTTCTGAAAGATTGCTTTATGGCTAAAGATTTCAGAATTAATTCAGGTTTAACAAAAACAGCATCATAAATCGAAAAATAAATGTAGTAATTATTAGGTTTAAGATGTTGACAGTTATCTCTAAAAGTATCTTGACTATCTGAGCTTTCGCAATTGTCGAAAAAAAAAAATTATTTCCTTAAAATTCAAAACGTTGTTTGTTTGAATTTATATTTTAACTAATTTTATTTACTTTAATTCGTTTGATTTTAATGTATTTGTATTGTATTTTAGATCTATAAATATGGATTAGCTTGTTGTGCTCCGATCAAGATGGCTCTATACTCCTTACTATTTGTTAGAATTCTTTAGAGGGAAAACTCTATCTAGGACAATAATTGATGGCATACATGATTTAATATTACATAAAATTAAATTTTATTTATTTAATGAACTATATATAAAAAATTCCATTTGATTATTATTTCGATCAACCAATTTAAATCATTTTTTTCATTTTATTGTGTAGAATATTCCAACAGGTAAGATTCAGGCAACTATTATAATTATAATTTATTTAAAGATTTTTTTTGTTTTATGTTAAATAAAATCTTTTGTTGCGATGTGATATTAATAAAATAAGTATTTAGTATATAAATTTAAAAATTAGAATATTTGAATTTGTTTATATTTAAACCCATGTATCAATGCAATCCTATGCAAATAAAATAGAAAATTTTGAAAATCAACTTGCTATTGAATTCAGAAATAGGAATGTAATATTATATATATATATATATAATACTTTAAAATTGGAATATTAAATTATAATATTAAAATGATTTGACAATATTTAGAATAAAATTAGATATTGATAAACTAAAAAAAATCTCATATAAATTATAAGACACTATATATTCGTATATTTAGAAAAATAATCTATCTATCTATCTATATATATATATATATATATATATATATAACGTATATTTTATATTATATTTTAGATTTTATAAAAATGGAAAGTGTTCTAACGAAATTTAGAAATTTAAGTGTCTCATGCATCTTGAATGGGTAAATCAATTGGACTGGTAGAAGAGGTAATTTTTAAGTTACTTCTAATCTTAAGATATTATCAATGCAGCAGATTCAGGACAAACCAGACAACATCCGATCAAATCTAAACTCGCTAAGAACATACAACATTTATGTACACCAATTATTAAGACTCAGTTTCAATTGTATTTAAATTAAAAAAAAAATAAATATTTAATTTTATTTAAATTTTCTATGATTGTGGAGGACTAAATGAGTTAGAAATATTAGTTTTAGTTGTATATATAAATCAAATAAATGAAGACCTCTTACATTCATACAACCTTTCAAATAATACCAATTACTTCGGGAGTTTGGGCAGAATTCCCTGTCCAGGTGCCTTTAAGTATTATTCGGAAATTTATTATGAATTTTAGAATAGAGAAAAATCAATCTTAATATGTTTTATTTTTTTTTATTTTACTTTTTTCTTCATTAATCAAAGAATATCAAATACAAATCATTTGTAATTCACCTTATAAAAAGTAATTGAAGTATATCAAGTATTTATATAACTAAACATGTTTCGGAATATGAAAAATGTTATTATAATCATAATTAATAAATATATTCATAGAGAAAGTTTATTAATCGAATAAAACTATGATTAATTACAATCATATTTATAATTAAAAAGTGATTATTAGTGGGTATATACAATAGAATCGTTGTTAATTACCTGTTAAAATGTACACTTAGCCATTTTGGTGGCGTCTTTTCCAATGCACTGTTCAATGTATACTAAAAATTAAATTATTTTAATATATTTTCTTTTATTTATATTATTTTAATATTCTTTTTCAAAGAATTGGCCGAGTCGCTTATCGCTTTTCAATGTAAACCTATAAACAATCGAATTCTTGTGGCTGTGCCCGTTTCCCTTGTGCGCATTTATAAAATATTATATATAATATCATTTCTTTTTTATATATTAATAATTAATTACAATAATATTTATAATTAAAAAGTATATAATATATTCACCTCCTTAAATTTGTTTATTTAATTGGTGATTAAATTAATTAGTTGAATTCAATTGTAATAGTTTATATTATTGATATTAATAATTATAATGTATTATATTAATATTAATAATATAAATGAATTAATTAATTGGAATTGTTAAATTGTTTTATAAAAAGAAATTGTTTCTCAAACAATATTATTTATTAAAATTGTGGAATAAAAAACTTAAGAATCGATTTCTTTTTACAGGTAATATTGTAATATTGTAATTAAATATGTAACTAAATTATATTAAAAATGTAAATAAAATTCTTTTTACAGAAAGGAAATGGATTAAGTGATATTCAACCCTAACCTTCTTATATATATATATATATATATATATATATATATGAGATATTAAACCCCTCTATGGATATTTTAGAAATTCACACCATAGATGATATTTATAAAGAAAAATTGAACTGTATTGGTTTCATCTTTGATAGTTTTTTCTTAATTTAAAATAGGAATTTTAATAATAAAAATATAGCGCAGCGCAACGCAGAACACCACATCGTTTAATACAAAATATTATACATAAAATAAAATTTGAAAAATATTTACTTTAATAATATTTTGTAATCAAATTACAAAATATATATGTTATATCCACAAAACATACTTTTCTGTTTTTCGGTGCATTAATGTGTACCTTTAAGGCCTGCACGTTTTATGACTATTTTTTTTTAATTTATGTTCTTTAAAATTATTTGAAATTGTTTCCTATATTTTGTCGTTTATTTATTTTAAATAATAATCTTAATCTTCAATATTCATAGTTCATAAGGAATAATCTTTTTAAAGTACCGAGCCGCGGTTCGGTTAACCAGGTACTTATTAATAAATAAATAAAAAAAAAAGTTTATTTTTCTTTATTGGTTTCCTCTCATTCGATTTATAATAAAAAAATAACGTTTATTGTAATTTCACATTATTATAATTATTATAATTAATAAAGGAATTATATAGTATTTATTTATTAAAATAATCTCTCTCTTATACCTACTACCTAGCTAGGTAATAGAATAACATCGATGTATTCTTTTCCTCTTATGATTTATAAATAAATTGTTAATTCAAAAATGAGTTATCAAGTCAGATTAATTTCATATTTTATTTTAGTATAATGAAATAATTAATCATTTCCTATCTGATTTTCAGTAAATAAATGGAAATGTATTGATTTTAGAATCCATTTCATTAATCAAAATTATTCTCTATATGAACTGAATTTAAAAATAAATTTAAAATGATTCATTAAGCTGTAATATAATTTTTATAGAGAGAGCACACATCTATTTTCTATTTCTACTATTATTCTAATAGAATGTAGAAATTAAAGATGGAATGGAACAAGGATTATTGGAAGATTCTAATAAATAAATACTCGATGAAACCAAGATAATACTTTTCTGGTTGCACGAATAGATAAGAAATTTATTTATTTTTTTATTTCAAGGATTTTCAACGAACTTTTAGTTCGTTTATAAAATCTCTCTGTCTGTGTGTCTGTGGCCAAAAATTTTCGATTTTTTAAATTTTGATTTTGGATTCAAGTAGGGCTTAAAAAAGTGTAAATGTAAAGTGGTCTTAATTTTTTAAAATTCGGTTGGGAACATCGGTCCAAGTTGAAAATTTCCCATATTTTCAGCGCATCTTCGATCGTATCATTATACTTATAATTATAATTATAAATTATATAAATTATTCTTATATTATTCTAAATTATAATAAATATTAATTAATTACTTACGTTATTTTTTTAGTGTTTTGATAAAATTACATTTTCATTCTGTAAATTAAATAATTTTATTTCATTTCAATAAATATCTATTTTTCAATATTTTTTGCTCTCTCCATTATTTATCTAATATATTAAGATCATAGAAATTGGAATGATTTATGCAATTTGGTAATAAATAGGAATAAAAGTTCGTTGATAGTAATGCTTCCTAGTATTCCCAGATGTTTTATTTTTCATCGATGCTAATGAAAACAATTCTAATCTTTAGGCCCCTCAATCAAAAAATGCTATTATAGGTCCAATTATGAACAACTACTTTTTTATGTGAGCCAATGAACATCAAAATTATTAATTATATTCTGTTGAATGAATTTGGATAATCGATTTAAACCTAGAAACGATAGATTGGAACAAAGAAATAGAATTAAATCTCCAACTTGAAAATGATCTATGTTAGGTAATCGATTGATGTTGTTGTATTAATAAATAGGAATTATACTCTTTATAATTCATTAAAATTTTACAGATAAATATTTTTCATACTTTTTATATTAAATAAACAGTTCTTGTCCTATCTCAATCCATTATTTTTAATTTTTTACTACCTCGCCAGATAGTATTGCGATCACGAAAATTTTCGATGTTGAGATTTTGATGTTTTTATACGTTTTGAAGGTTCCTGAATCATTTTCACTAAGGTTGAGAAAAATGTCTGTGTGTGTGTGTGTGTATGTGTATGTATGTAGGCAAGATTACGCAAAAACGGTTTGAGCTAGAATGATGCAATTTGGTACATGAGCATTATTCAAAATTCATAGTTTTCTATCAACTTTTGAGAAATGTAGCTCAACCGGAAGAGGGTCATTACCTACAACGTTTTGATTTTTTTTCTGAATCGCTGAAAGTACCAGAATTAATTTTTTAACACTACAAATCTCACGCGCCAACACGTGCCATGGTGCCATCAATAAAAAACCAAACATGCGCTGGTTTAATATTTATAATTTATAATTAATTAAATTTAATTTAAATATAATATATTATGTTATTTAATCCAATTCAAATTGCGAGATAGTCGAGTGGAGACACTCCAGCTTATTTTATTATTTCTTACTCTTTCTTGATATGTACTGATATATATGAATAAATAATAATAGATGATATATATGTGTGGTTCCAATTACTAAATACCAGCTTGTCAAGATATCTTTTTTTATTTCTATTTATTTTAATGTTTTTTTCAATATTTACTATTCTAGCTCCAAATGTTTTATCCTTTAATTGCTAATATATTATGGTTGACAAATTTATTTTTTTTCTTCAATTTTTATCGAATTTATAATTACAATTAAAAATAATATATATTTTATATATTGTAAATATAAATTCACATTGAATCAATGATTCTTTCTGAAGTTGAAAATGTCATAACACCACATAAACTTTATTATATTCAAAGAATAAAAATTTATTAATAAAATAAAAGAAAAACCGTTTACTGTAGGAATTGTCATTTTATTTAAAAACGGAATACATCAAAATTAGGTTAATTATTGAGAATGAATACTATATTAAGTCCATATCTAAAGATTCCATTTCAACTTTCTCGCTAAAATAGTTTAATATCTCTGAAGGATTTCCTACATCAAGATCCAATAACTGAGTTCTCACCAAAAAGTTTTTTCGTCGAATTTGTAATAATTGATATGGAGATGTTTCCAAAGATGATCTAAAAAGATAATAATACAATATACTTTATTTATTATTTTTTTTTTTCAAGATTATTTAATATTCAATATAATATAGATCTAGATATGTATATATTTCCTACTTCAAGTCCATTATATATTTTAAATGTGAAATAAATGTGTTTTTCGAAACTCATTTTTTTTTTATTTTTATATTTTCATATATATATATCACTGTAATACGATTTCGAATTTGAAAAAAAAAAATTATTTTATTTTGCAGAATATTGATAAAATTTTTGATTATCAATACCACTTGATTTCGTTTAGTGCTTCTCTTTTAATAATATATATATATTAATGGAAAAATACCTGTTGCATAGGCCTGAATGAATGGAAAAATTTTATCCAGTGATTGGAGTGGACAATACATCTGGGATATTTCAAATGCATTGTTTTTTGTTTGTTTTTATTTTTTTCACATGAAAGTTAACAAATGAATTTTTATATAAAAATCAATAATATATATTATTGGTTTGTTTATAAATATAAATAGGATACATGTCCGAGTAAAAAAAATAAATCTAGTCCCAAAAGCACCTAATCTATCCAAATCCCATTGGTAGAAAAAGAAAATCATCCAAATATTCGTTTCTAGCACGGTTGTCCATTAGAATTCAAAATATTAGTTAGACTTTATAAATAAAAAAGAAGAATGTTATAAGATTATTCAAAAATATATATAAAATATATGTTAATCTATAAGAGATGTCAGCAATATTTTGTAGGGTATGTAAGAAACACATTAGGAGAATTGCATTTGAAAAGGGAACAAATGAAGATTATAATAACATGGAATGCTTTATAGCAGCGGTCGCCAAACTTTTTGACACCACGGACCAGTTAATTCATAATTTAAATCCCGCGGACCACTAATAGGATTTTTTAAGTGTTAAATATATTTATAAATAAAAATTGTAATCAAAGAACACATAAAATGTACCTAGTTAATAAAATGAAACTATTATCACGTATTGTTATTATGTACCTATATACAGTGCGATCTGACTACGTACTATATAACATTCCTGGACATGAATTCCCAATTAATAGTTAATATATACTCTATCTACCCTAGAGTTTTTCGCACTTTTTTTAGAATATGCTGTAAATATTCTATATATACCATATATATATATATATACATTCCAATAAATATTAGTAATAATATATTGATTAGTTAAGACTAGTTCTAAGTGTGTTATCTTCAATAAATTACTGAATTCCTCTTCACAAATTTAAATATTATTTTTGTATATAAAAATTACCACTTTGTAATGATTAACAATTTCATAAACAAATATTCTTCTCTTTGGCTTACCTAAGAAGGGATTTACGACTGATTTGCTGGATATTATATGCAATTGTACAATTACTTGCACAACGTGCCAATAAGAATTTTAGATCCTTGGGGAACATCCCTACTCGTGAAATTTCAAAATTTTCGGACATAAAATTTTTAAATGCAGGAATTTCTAATGTGGGTGAACTAAAATCAAAATGTCAAAATTATTATATAAATGGATTGAAATATTTATGGAGAAATGGACTAGATAAATACATATTTTCATAATATCTCCAATCTTCTTGATAAAGGTGTTGAATGGCGTAAAGGGCTGATAAAATGGAACCGAATTGAATCATATTAGAGTCCCAGTTGCAAGCGTCATCATATCGGTGAATGTATAGCGGGGGCGTAATCAATTTACGATCATCAAAAAAAAGATTCTGCTGATACATATTCTCATTTAACAAATAAACAATTAACGAAATCATGGAACGAATCATTCTAAAAAAGTGGAAACATATTAAGTTGGAGTTAAAAAAAAATAATATCAATAAGTCAATATATTTACTTTGAAGCGTCTCGTATGTTCGGAAATAACATAAGCAGGATCGATGAAAGAGTTAAATGATAATTCGATTCATTCCCAAAAACAATTTTACCATTCTGAAAAATTTATTCATTTTATTTTGACATTTTACCAACAATTTCAATAAATTTTCATTTCTAAATTTTGGAAAATTAATATTAGCTATGTAACCGTATTAATAATAAATAAAAATGGAAGAATCTGTTTAATCATTATTAAAAATTAAATATAGTTAGCTGTTTAAAGTAAGATCGTAATTGATTTTCACTTTATTCATACATTTCTAAAAATAATAACTTTTCTTACGTAAAATATTTTCAGAATGTCTTGGGGTACACGAAATAGTGCTTCCACAGCATAATAGCATCTTCGAAAATCTCTAAAAAGTTTAAGAATAGTTTTATTTTATAAATATATCTAAGTTGAATTTAAGGGGATATTTCCAGGGGAGGAAGGAATAGTCGTGGTAATTAAAATCAACACCGTACCCAGAGAATAGATCCAAGGGGCAGTAGTTCGTTATTTTTTCAAATTGTTTATCTTGCACCTATAACAAAAGGATAGAATGAAAATAAATAAATAAACAATTATAATGAAATCTTAAACACTGGCCACCTTTATAAATTGAGACAAACATGGAAAACATTTGCAAAACCGGTCATTTACTGGGGTCCAAGCTTGCATGGGACGAATATGAATCGTAATCACAGGATTCGTCAATGATACAATGGGGAGTATTCTATAATCAGGAAATAACATTCCATAACTTAAAATTTTGGATTTTTTGTAATTTCCTGAAAATACAAAAAAAAAATAAATTAAGTATATATATCAATTCATTTTTTTAATATATATAATTTAATTCTTAAATTAATAATATAGAGAGTTTGACAAAAAAAATAAATAAATAAATAAATAATTAACCGAAAATGCAATAAATAAAGATGTGGGACATAATATTAACTATTATATACCACAACTTTAATCAGTGTTCGTAAACCTTTGTAATAAGGTTCGATGTTGTTGTGACAAGATATGTTAATGAGTTTTAGGAAATGTGTGTGAATAGGAATTTTATTCCTCTAATAACCTTGCATTTTCGATTACTGTAGACACCTACAATATAGACTCTCCTATATCAATATAATATATAATCGAATATAAATACTATCTATTATTTATTTCTAATTATGTAAACACGTTCCCGCCGACATGTACCACCGGTGGCTCATGCCGCCACATAAAATAAATAGACAAATTATGGAGCCGGTGGGAACGTGTTAATGTCATAATGAATCGACCTAAATAATTTAAAATAAATCAGAGACAAGAATATTTTTTTGTGTCTCATTAGTCAATTTTCAATAAATATGGACTCTATTTATTGTTTCCATATTGAAATTATATAATGTGACGTAGTGAAATAAATTAATAAATTAATTTTTGTATTATATGGGTGTGAGGCATGGTTTATGACCTTAGGTAACGAGAGTAGATTTAGAGTATTTGAGAATAGGATTCTGCGAAGCATTTATGGGCCACAGAAAGATGAGGTCACCGGGGAATGGCGAAGATTGCATAACGAGGAATTGCATGACCTCAATGCATCTCCAGATATAGTTTGGAATTATAAAATTGAAAAGGATGCAGTGGGCAGGACACGTGGCTAGAATGGGAGAAGATAGAATGGCCAAAAATATATTGGTAGGGAGACCGAGTGGGAAACGTCCTCTTGGAAGACCAAGGACAAGGTGGGTGGATAATGTGGGAATGGACGTAAGAGAGATGGGAGAGGTTAGGGACTGGAAGGTTCTGGCTCAGAATAGAAATACTTGGAGGGGTGTGGTTGCTGAGGCCAAGAACTTTCGAGTTCCGTTGAGGAACAGAAGTCACAGAGATAGATCGATATAGTGAAATAAATTGAAATAAGATTTACCTATGGTATATTTGAGCATTTTATTTTCGAGACTTTGCATCAAATTTGGGGGAAGAAACACAAGTTTTGGCACAGTTAAAAGTCGAGAAGGGAATAATACTGGGAAAAGTTTTGTAAAAAGAAAGATATCATTGGTCAAACGCTTCTTTTCACGATAAATTGCTTCTTCATCAGGTTGGATAGCATATTTTTTGAAATACAACATTTGTTGTTTCTATTAAAGAAAATCAATCAATTAATAATTAAATAAAAGCAAATGATGAAGAAAATCAATAAATAGAATAGAACTCTCACTTGTGGAACAGCAAAAACAACAAATTCCTCCTCATGATGACTAAAAAATATATTTTTTCGCATAAAAAATGGCATTATCGAAGTTTCTGGAGGCGGCATATTCGTTTCAATTACATCCGTATTTATATCCATTTCATTCGTGTTCATCTCATTATTGTTTTCAGTGATAATTGCCTGAGTATCTTCATCAAAATCGTTTTCACTTTCAATTTTATTATTGTTTGGATCCATCATGTTTGATTTATATAATTTTAATAATGCTTTAAAAATAGGAAATTATAAAAATAAATATAGTATTAATAGGATATTTGTATAATTATAAATATTGATAAAATTTCAACTTGTCACCTTTGAGAACAAAAAAAAAATATTAAATATACATATAAGGAAAACAATATTAATTTGTTTACTTACAAATTATTTTGGAGATATATATATAAATTCAAATGTTAATATATATTATATATTGAATATATAGGATACCGAACGGGAAAAAAGAAATAAAAATTGGTATTAAATTTTGGATAACTGGTGATTAATAACAATACATGAAATTTAGGACATTCAATAACTGATTCGTTAAACTAGTATAAAATTTAGTATGTAATCAAAAAGGAAATTTCAATAGGAATGGAAGCATTAAAATCAGTCCAATTCAAAGAACAATTTAAGAAATTGTTCTTTGAAATTCCATATATATTTAGATCAATTATCAGTATATTAATAAAGTAATAATATTAAAATGATTTTTCAAATGATTTGTTTTTAATTTTACCTTCAATTAAATAAAAAAATAGATAATTTCTAACTTATATTTTATCTACGTAGTTTCCGCAATAGAATGAAAGATGAATAAAGAAAAAACAAAGGTGGCAGTAGAGTTGAAAATTTAACGACGCCATTTTCTTTTACATGGATTTGAATATTAATCTTCCAATGAAAACAAAATATAAGTATACTATTAAAACAATTATTTAAATACACTTTATATATATATATATATATAAATTAAATTAATTAAATAAACTAAAATTAATTAAGAAAAAAAATTAGATTAATAAAATATATTTAATCATGTATTATTATATATTCATATTTTTGGAAATATTGAATAAAAATAAAAAATCGTAAAGAATTAATAAAATATTCCTATAAACCAATTACATTAATTAACATATTTAGACATTTTTAAAAAATTTATTTTTTAGTTTTGCAAATTTGATTTTTTTTTATTGATGGTAAAAGTAAAGTATAATTATCATAAAATCTGGGATTCTTTTTTCATTGATAATCTTTCTCTTTATTCTGCCTATATTATTTTATTTTACAATATTGAAATTATTTAATTTATAATATAGTAAAAAGTATTATTTTTTATGTATAGCCATTATTGTCAGATTAGTTAATTTTCTCCTCCATATTTCATTTGAACTCGTTTATACTTGTTTACGCCTCGAAATCAGAAATCTATGTTCAGTGACTGTTTGCTTTTTTAAAATTTAAAAGAATTTTACTTCGTTAATTTATAATGGATTCTAAAGGATTCTTAATCCATTGATGTATACTAAGTATATTTTTATTTATTAGATACAAAAATCAACAGTAGGGGAGGGGCTAAACTAAAGCAACTTTAGTCATTTAATGAAACAAATTGAAAAATTTCTTAATTATTTTCATTCACTTATATAGCTTTAGTTTTTTCCCCTTATTATTTATTTATTTTTATTTATTTATTTATTTTTTTTTTGTTAATGTTGATTTTAGTTTCTAATTTTTCAATTTTGTAAAAATATACATATTGTGAACATATTTGATGTTCTTTAATTTAACACAAACCTTTAATTAAAAACATAAATAAGCAACAACAAAAAAATATGAAAAATGAGAAGGAATAAAATCAAATACACCTAACTGAAGTACGAGCCGGACGTGTGTTAGGGTTCATGTTAGTGCCGAAAGTTTTTTAGAGTAAACCAAAGATTACTCACCCATTCCTTCTAAAATACCAACATTAACACTTTTGGTTACACAGATTAACGCCCAGATTAAGGCCCAGAAAAATCCCCTCGAAATTCTATTGAACATGTTGCTAAAATGGTCGCCAAAATATCGAGACTCCAACCTAACAAAAACATGTGAAAATAGCCCTAAAATAACTTTTCATAAAAAAAAGTTTCACGGAAGCCTAAAAGATATATATATATATATATATATATTGATAAATTATTAAATAAATGATTATAATAATAATGAATATCAAATTATTTATCTATTATTATAACTTGTGTATCATGCTTAAAATCATAATAGATAATAAAATAAAATAAAAAAACAAAAGAGTGAAATTAAAATAAAAAATTAAAAATAGAATTCGTTAGTGAAGACAAAACATAAAAAATGAAATAAATGAGCAAGTGCTCATGTTAAGAGACGGGGTAGTAGTATTTATGTAATGAGAGCGGGTGGGGTGGGGTGGGGTGGTGGGAAGCATTGCATTGATATTAGCCGTGCGTGTCCTCTTCGTTATCCGTAATTTGTATCCATTTCTCAGGCTGTCTCTCTGGTGATCATTAATTGTCCTTTTTTTGCTCCATGAGTGAATGAATGAATGAATGAAGGATTGTAGAGGAACATGACGGGGGCGATGTCCAGCAAAAGAGGTGCTGGCTTATCTCCACGGTGGCGGAGAGACATCGAGGTTATCGCTTTCCCCTTCCCCCTCCTCCCCCCCCCCCCCACAACCCCACCAACCGGCCAGTGAAAGACATCCCTTGGCCCTCGCTCTTTTGTTTCGGCTTTATCAGGCATTCCAGTCGACCTCTCGGCAATGACCTTAGTCAGCCATGAAATATTTTTGCGAGTTGTTCATTTTGGGAACGAAAAAAATAATCTGAATGCAAACCAACAACATCATCATTTTCACCACTCCTACTTCCTGCCTTACTTCTTATATATCAATACATATATATCAATATATATATATATACTATTTAAAATGAGTAACATTTATCGATTTTAAATTATGAAAGCTTTGGTGGCTGTTTTTATTTATAAGGGAATTTTGTAAATAAAACCACATATTGATATTTGTTCCTTCTGCAATCGAAACGTTGTGTATTTTTTGCATAAATTTACAATAACAAATATCAATATGTGGTTTTATTTTCAAAATTCCCTTATAAATATATCGATTTCTTTATATATAACAAATTATATATATGTTATAGCCATTGGACTACTTTAAATCGAATTTCTTTCTTTGTAAAGAATTACAATTACAATTACAATCAATTCTTAAAATTTAAGGAATTTAATAATTAAGGAAAATTTTCAATACAATAATTTATTAAAATGAACAATATAAATTTAATATAATATATATATATATATATATATATATATATATATAATAGGTATATATATATAAAGATGATTTATTAGGGGAGATTGGTTCACCATAGAACAGCTTTATTTTGTAACCTAAATTTTAAATTAATCATGACTGAATGACGTCATATAATTTTAAATTAAGAAAAAAACTAATAAAGATGATTTTTCTCGAGAATAAAACCACCACAAAGTGCATGATTCATGGTGATATGAAAAAAATCTCATCATGTGAAATTTGGTGTGAAAATAACCCTTCCCTTCCTATCGTCGATCGCTAATACTACCACTTCCGGTTTCCGGATTTGCACCAAAAGTTGATCAATTCATCATACTGATGCATTAAGTAAATATACCAAATTTCATCAAAATCCGTTGAGCCGTTTAGGCTGTACACATCTATACGGACGGCCGGACTGACAGACATCATGCTAAAAATACTTTTTTCTGTTAAGAAAATGCATGATTCGTGGAGATATGTAAAAATCTCCACATGTGAAATTTGGTGTGAAAACAATACCTCCCTTACTATCGTCGGTCGGTAAAAATTTATGAGAATTAAAAAAAAATTAAGGACAAAACTTATTAAAAAATTTCCTTTTTTTTAATATATCTCTATTTTATTATTATATTACTTTTATTTTTTTTATTTTTAAATGACGACGCACTCGGCGAGCTTCGATCCCTCGAACTCTAGTCGCTTATCCTTTGCTTTAACCCTGCGGCTACCTCTCAAATATTTTAAGAGTATAAAAATAAAAATAATCAAGGTAAATAATATTCCTATATAAACCTGACAAAGAATCCACTTCTCGATGATTTGGAGAAGTATTTGAATAGGAAATTGATTAAAATGTTGTTGTATTTTGAAATGGAGAAGTACTAGAGGAGGGTGGGAGGCTAACCTTTTCCTTTGACATTCCCGATCTATCAACCTTTCCATTTAGTTAAATAAATAGCATCATGATTAAATGTTAAGTTGTGAATAGAATAGAAACATAAAAATTGGTTCGAGGTATAATCGTTATCTCTGTGTGATAAATTCAATTCATCATTTTCATACCAAAGGCGGCGTTCAACCCATTTTCGAAAATAAATTACGGTGGGGTTGAATTAATGCAATTATTTGTTCGAGTGGAGAAAAAAGTTCCATTCGCCTTTCAATTTGGATCACCCACGTGGATGACAAAGAAAGAAAAGAAAAAAAAAAACGCATTGAATCACTGGAACTTTGTTCATTGAACTTTCATTGCAAGGTAAAAACTTTCTCCAATTCTACACCACACCTCTAATCCTTCGATAACTCACCAAACGGAAAGAAGTACCAACGTAGATGGCATTGCATGTTAGTTTTTATTTTTTTCCTTTTCTCTCCCTCGACCCTCCCCAATCCATTTCTCCCTCAATCGTCGTCTAATATTTTCAAAATTCCCAACTCAATTTTTTTATTCAATTGCATGCGTAATGCCAAAATATAAATATAAAAAAAAAAATTTATATAATAACGTTTTTCTCATGGACTAAAAAGAATAAAATAATTTTTTTATAAGCCTGACAAAGTTTATGGATGATTTTGTTTTTATATTTATATTATTTTATTCTTTTTAGTGCAATTTTAATTTGATAAATTTATTTAATATAACAGGAGAAATAAGAAAGATGATGTTATACAAAAATGTGCAAATACATATAAATAAAACGAAAAGATTAATCTTCTATAACTGGTTTTATGTATTTATGTTAAGTAAATGTTATTATTGGATAATATAATTATTATGTTATATTTATAAATAATTAATTAATTAAAGCAATCGGAGGAATACAAAAGGAGTATAGTTATTTACAAATAGAATCAAATATAAAAAATGATTATAATTAAGTAAATATTATTATTGAAGTAATCTTTTTAAAATATATTTATTATATTAATTAAAAATTTATCTTTTAAAATTAAAAATTATTTTGAAGTTTTTCAAAATTAAAACCAACTCAATATTTATCCATCAGATAGTGTGAATGAAAATTCAAATATTATATCAAATGTTAACGATAGTTAATTACATTAAAATTAATTATTAATTATAATTCAATTATATTTCTTTTAAGCACATCCATTGAAATATCTATAAAATTTATCAAAAGTCTATCTCAATATTGAGTTGATGAAAAATCGATTTCATTTTGTCAAAAGAGCGAACAGACACAGGAACAGACAGACATAAAGCGGAGTTGATAAAAACGTTATAAAAAAAGAAAAAAATTGTAATAAAAGTAAAACACTTTTTGAATTCTAATGACCTGCTCTAAATACTCTAATTAGTGCATTAATTAAAACTTTTTTATTATATATATATATATATATATATATATATATATATTTATATATTATAGAAGAGGAAAGAAAAAAAAGAAAAATAAATATAAAGACGTATATTTATATAATATAAAAAAATACTTAAAAATGAATGATCTATAAATCCAAGTAACCAGGCGGCTTTCCGGGTAATAACTCAAATTTTTACTATCAATTTATTTTTAATAAAACTCAGTTTTATCAATTTTGTTTTTTTTTCCACTCTATCTCTTTCTCTTTAACTCTTTTTCTAATGCGGTTGTCTTAACTGATTTTTAAATCAAAAAATCTGTTACTCATAAAAGATCGCTTTATAGAGAAACACATAAACCAGAAGAAAATCAAAAGAAAGTTGAAAAAAATTACACTCCAAAAATGTAATGAATCAAATTTGCCTATAGTTAAGTAAATCAATCTACAAATATCACAAGATTTTCTACCATCTCTATAAATAATGTAAATAATTTGTATATATATCACATAAAAATATTATTTATTTGATATTCAACGAACTTTTAGTTCGTTTAAAAAATCTATATGTCTGTGTGTCTGCGAACAATATTTTTGATTTTTTAAATTTTGATTTTGGATTCGAGTAGAGCTTAAAAAAGTGTAAATGTAAAGTGGTCCTGGTTTTTTAAAATTCGGTTGGGAACATCGGTCCAATCGGCGGTCCAAGTTGAACATTTCTCATCTTTTCAGCGCATAATTATAAATAAGCGATGTTTTCAGCGCATCTTCGATCGTATCATTATAATTATAATTACATTTTTATTTTTTATTTTCTAGTTTTAATACATATTGACTATTTTAAATTATCTTTTGTTCATGTAAAATATGTTAATTTAAATTATTTTAAGTTATAGAATATTCATAGAAAATAAATATAAAATAAGCAGAAATGATTACAGTTGTGTCAAATATTTACAACTAATAATGTTATATAAGAATATATATTGTAATATTATATTTACTGAAAAAGTAAAGATAATTTTTTTTAATATTTTGTAACTGACAATATTTTAAATAAAAAGTCAAATGAAATAAAATTGAAAATAGATCTGAATTTCTAGACGCAACGGGAAGAATTTTTTCTATTAATCCCAATAGAAAATATGATATCTACTTGAGGGTAATGGCGTCTCTGCCCTCACGTGAGCTCATGATTTCCTCAACTTCCTTTTTCTACCTGGAGATATCATTTATCCGTTGACTCTTCTTAATTCATCAACTTTTGAGTTAATCCCTTCCATGAGCCTTAAAAAAAATAAAACTTCTTTGGGTGAAGGAGAATACCTAGCATAGATGCTGTTAAGAAAGAAAAAGAATTAAAGCGTCATTCTTAGATCAGGAGACTCTTAATGTAGATTTGAGTCGCAATTTCAATGGCAATGGACGAGTGAGACATATGTTAGAAGAAGTGCTTCTTACGCATCCTATTAAGAGAAAATGTGGAACTCCTATTTATTGTATTCTTTGATAGATTTAGAAAAACAAATCATTTCAATATTTTTCAATTTATGAAAATTTTCAGCACAGTTTTTTTTTACAATTTTTAACGAAAGCCAATGATTCAACATAATTTTAGTCCGATATTTAAATAAAATAGATTTTTAATTGAAGAAAAGAAAAAATTACAATTCATTTTTCTTTGGCATTACGTTAACATTTTAAAATAACATTTACTTCTAACAATAAATAAAACCCCAATACCAAATTATTCGTTATCCAACGTAGATTCATTTTTACTAGCATTCTATAATTTTACGATGCTTCCTTAATTAAATATTAATTAATGCATTTTTACACACGGAATGTGCCGCCATATTGAAGGACCGGCTATTTTAAATTCAATTCTTAGATTACTTATAGTTAATTATTTAATCATTTCTTAATTAATTTATCTCTTTTCTGTCCAATTCTGGATTCAATTTTAATCCAATTTTTTAAATTTATTACATCTTTCGTATTCTAATTTTCTTGGAATTAATCTTTAATTTAATGAATAATAAATATTTGCAATATTTGCATGCTTATGGGATGAAATTTCGTGTCCTTGCAGAAGACAATTTTTTTGTAATATCTTAATATCTATCTTCTAAGTCAAAATTTAAATAAAAACAATTGTATTTAATAATTTTTTTTCTCTTAATTATATTTAATATTTACCTTTCCGCAAATTATAGATATACTACTACAAAAAAATTTTACTTTAATTATTTTATTAGTTATTATTTATTTTTATAGAATTTAATCAAATCCCTATTTTTTCAAAAATTAAATATATTTTTTTCTTTGAACATACGAAATAATTAACTTACTTTTAAATAAATTGAATAATCTTATTGTAAATTTATTCTTATGAACAAAATTTATTTCATAATATCCTATCTAAGTTACCATGGAAATAGTGAAGAGATACAGATATGATCCATGGAGTAGCTGATATTTGGAATATTTTGGGAATCGAGGTCGTGGACATTATATCAATAGACCTCCCTCCGTTCCCCTAACTAAAGAGGGTTCCAATTTTTAACTAGGGATTAATGGGAAATCGATTGTTAAGTGATGTTCGATCTGCCAATTGAAACCATTTGAAAGGGTAGTTGATTTAATCTCATTGGAATGGATCATTAAAAGTACACTTAATGGATTATAATGAAGCTGATGTTTCGGAATTTTAGATATTTGCCGTATATATTTCTTAGAAAGAGAAAAAAATATAACCAAGATAGGATAATTTTGATTATAGGTTTTATTAATATATAATGATTGATTTTATTAATTAATAGGTAAGGGTATCATTTTGAAGGCGCCATTGGGTGTGTGTAGCGATTCTGCCTCACATTCACAAAGTCCCGAGTTCAAGTCCCGGGCCTGGCAAGGGAATTTCCCTTGCTGGGCTTTATGGGACGGAGTCAACCCAGCCTCCGGGATCAACGTTGGGGAATAGCTACTTGATAAAAAGTAGCGCCTCCGATCAAGAAAATCAAGGTAAAGGTGGAGAAGACCCGTTCTACTGATCATAGGACACCTCATTGATATTCCGGCTTGATAGGCGTCGTCCTTGTGTAGCACGTACAAAGTCGGGTTTTTTTAAGGGTATCATTTAAATAGATATAATTGTAAAAATGTAGTCTTACATAATAAAAGCAAGTGTAATGTGTATGTCTGTCCATTTGTCTGACCGAGCTCTTCAGCCAAATCTATCGCACGCAGGGACCTGGAATTTTTTACACGGAAGCACAAAGGGGCTGGCCACCAGACCTCGAAGCCCGATTTTCGATTTTTGAATTAGAAAAATTTTAAAAAAATTATAAAGAATATAGTATAGGCGGGTTGCTAATTAATTAAAAATAGTTTAGTTACCATACTAGATCATAGAGGCGCTGGTGGCGATAATTTGGCGGTAATTTAAATTCTGAGCAATGTGCAGATAAAAATATTTTTATATATCTATTGATATTTACAATATCTCCATTGATCTTATTGGCCTTTTAAACTTTGAAAACATTCACATTACGGCTATAATTTAATACTATTAATTTTTAAGATTATGTGAGTAAATTATTTTAATTAAGAAAATTTGATCTCATAATTGGATTTTCACGTAAGATTTTAATATACATATAATATATTTTTTAATATTATTTTTATAGTAGTTTAGTGTTATGCTAATTTTATATTTTATTTTTATTTTGTTTACTTTGATTTTTTTTTAAATAAATTAATAACATTTAAAGTAGCATAAAAAAATTAATCGAGGCAGGAAAATTGATGGGGTTTGAAATTAATAGTGATAAGACAAAATAATTAGTATCAGAGAGAATAATATTTGCAAAAAATTTAAATCGAGGTTGCAATCTGGAAATTATTATCAAAGGGGATCAAAATTATTAAATTATTAATTGTATTATATGGGTGGGAGGCATGGTCTATAACCCTGGGAGATGAGAATAGATTCAGAGTATTTGAGAATAGGATTCTTCCCAGCATTTATGGACCAAAGAAAGATGAGGACACCGGGGAATGGCGGAGACTGCATAACAAGGAATTGCATGACCTCTATGCATCTCTAGATATAGGTTATAAAATAGAGAAGGCTGGGATCGGCAGGGCACATGGCTAGAATGGGAGAGGAAAAATATATTGGTGGGGAGTTCGATTGGAAAACGTCTGTGTGGAAGACCAATTGGGAACAGGGTGGACAATGTAGGAAGGAACGTGAGAGAGATGGGACAGGTTAGGAGTTAGATGCTTATAGCTCAGAATAGGGACACTCGGGGGGGGGGGGGTACAGGGGGCGGAGCCCCCGTCTAGATGTGAAGAGCGACGAAGGAGCTCTGAGCAGCTAGTTTTAAATAAAAAATACTTATAAAAAACGTATTTAAATTTTTTAGGAAGAGTTTGATGATAATATAAATTTACATAATCCAGCAATTATTATTAATATCTCTACTATTATCCTTATTTTAAATATTATATTTATTATTATTTTTATATCATTATATTTATTTATTTAGTTGTTTTTCATGAGATCATTATATTTTTATAAGAATGAATTTTTTCTAATTTTTTTTATAAAAACTAAATATTAATAATAATAATGTTTTATTAAACATTAATTAAATAAAATTAATAATAATAATAATTTTAATATAGATATTTATTTGTTTTTCATTTGCAATATATTTGTACTTTGTATAACTAAAAGTAAAATTAAAAAATAAAAACAATATATATATAATGAACTTCCACTTTTAGCATTGAAGTTCGTCAAAAAAATTACAACCAATTCCCTCCATTGGATCATTGCAAATTTAATTTCCATTTTTTGCATGTTATTATAGAAATGGACATTACAAAAATAATTCTTTTATTATATTAAGAAATTAGGAGAGTTGCATTATTTAATAGAATTATATTTCATTTGTGTTTTTTTTTTTTTTTAATTTTTAAAAATAAAAACCTGACCCCAATTAGATGAATATAATGAGGTGAATTATCGATTAAGAAATTAATGGTATGATTTTTACAGGAATTTCGTTGTCTTGAATTTATAATAGAGAAAACATTCCAATTATTCTAATATTGCTATATCATAGAACAGTGATTCTCAATCACTGTGCCGCGAGATTACGAGGCTCCTAAACATTTCCGACATTTTTTCTAAATTTTTTCAATTTGGTTCTAAAAAAAAGGTAAAACGTTTTTGGGACCACTTCTTTCAATATGGTAATCTTTTACACTTATCTTTTTCTTTGTGTGCCGCCAAATTTTTGCGGAGAAGAAAAAGAAAAAAAAGGTTGAGAACCACTGTCGTAGAGAACTTCTAGTAAGTAAATATGCAATTCTATTTTAATATTTTCATGGAATTTATATTCAAAAAATAGCATAGGATCTCCTTTCCTTATATCTTGGAAAAAGATTAATGGGAGGTGAACCCCCTCCCCTCCCCTATTCGTTATCAATGGAAGATTGATTTATTGATATATTTAGAGATTTGGACTTCCATTGAGAGGCATTAACATTCAATATCTATATTAGATCTATTATTTTCTATACATTTTTTTTATAATTTTGTATTTTGCAATAATTTTATATGATTGTACAAAAAATAAAATCTAATTATTTTTATAAAAAGATTTTTTATTCAACTTTAATGTTTTATCGTATTTTATATGGAAACTTTTTATATAAATAAAATTCAAATGATATATTATTAGGGCACTCCAAATTGTCTTATCATTGATTATCATGGTTATGGCAATTTTTAAAAAATAAATTTTTATAAAAACAACAATTCAATCTTTCAGCTCGTTAACTCAGATGAGAGGTTGTAGTATTTTTATAGAATCTTAATTTTTTTTAAATAACATTAACACATCCATATTTGTTTAATGATATCATTAAAATCATTCCAATTTCTGACTTTTTTCAAATATATTCTATTTATCCTATTACATATTTTACATAATTTCGGTTCAATCTAAATATATCTTTCTATATAAGCGAGGTAAAAAGGTTTTAAGATCACTTATGATCTCTCAACGCTTATCTTAATTTTCTTGATCGGAGCCTGCTACTTTTGGAACACGTAGAGTAAAGTAAAGTAGACCCCATTCCCTTGCCAGGCCTGGCTTTTGTACCCGGGACCATGAAGTTGAAAGTCAAGCGTGTTGCACCCAGACTGCATGGCATCTCTATATTATCTCTATATAGATCGATAATAACAATCAAATGATTGTCCTAGATCATTTTAAAAGATCGTTCGTTTATTTAATATATAATTTCTTTATAAATGTATATCAATTAGAAAAGGTCATTAAATAAATCTTTGTTTTTTTCTCTCCAATTTTGGAGGTATAATTTTCGTGCTATGAAGAAAATAGGATCGAGGTGGCATGTGACTTGCATGATACATGAAATGGTTATTATTATGACTCAGATGATAGCACTCATAATTGGCTGCACCCTCCTAGAGAGGGTCGAACAACCTGAAATGTATTAATCGTTGGATTGTGAAAATTCTACCCTCTATTTTTAATAACGCCGTTTGGATGAGGGAGGGATTATAATTAATAAAGATGGAAATCAAACTCGTGATGATAAGCCATTTTTATTTTGTCTTTCGTTCTTGAATTTAGAATATATATAACTATATATATCTATGTTTACTTCCGTTTTATTATATTGAGCCAAATAACGAAGTGTTTCATTTCCCAAAACTTGTACTAGTAAGAATTCGTTCATTTAATTTAATTTTTTTCTTTTTTTCACTGTTCGAACTGGATTCCCAATCACGACTGATGTGTTTGGTGTTGTGGAGGTGGTGGTGATGTTCGGTGAAGGGTGGGCGAGGGATAATTTTTATACACCACTGTTTGGTTAATTCGTAAATCCACTTTATCGTTGCGAGTGCTAAATCAAGGATTTATTCTACTAAAATTTATTTCGTTTAAAATCGCTTTGGTCATTTGAAAATAAAAATAAATAAGTAAATAAATAAAAAAAAAAAACGATGTCGCTTCCAAATCCAATTGTTATGGATATGGAATGGAAGCATATTAATTGAGAAATAGAAATGTTTTCTTTCAATAGGAATTATTTCAATTTTAAATTTTTTAATTAGCATTGATATTGAGTGCCAGTAAGCTAAGAAGATTACTGGATCACATTAATCCAGTGGTTTCCAACTTTTCTGTATCGGCGCCCCCTTTTTTTTAAAAAAATTCTTGCGCCCCCTTAATTTTTGTAATAATCTAATTTCATCGTGAAATCATCTTACCTTTTTTTTAGAACCATATTGAAAAAAATTGAAAAAAAATCGAAAATTTTCAAAAGTTTGCGGGCACTTGAAATTGGTTCTAATACCTTCGCGCCCCTCTTACAATAGTCTCGCGCCCCCAGGGGGGGAGCGCCCCACAGGTTGGAAAACGGTGCATTAATCCATTTATCATTTGTGTTCAAAGAATATTAATATTTTAAAGTAAAATATTAAAATTTTTATATTGTTTTTATTTTATTTTATTAAAATTTATTAAAAATCTATCTATCAATAACAACAAAAAATTATTTATTTATTATTTAAATATTTTACTTTGTTTCCAAACATGATTAATCGTTTCCTATTCTATATTCTATATTAATAGTACAGTATATGCTATATGGTATATATTTTAATTAGAAAATGGGTTCTGTTAGTAATAAAGATCACACATGACAGTGTCTTAGCACCACCCAGCAGATGTTGAAAGGTTCTATTCTATTTCAATGTTGGATATTCATGATAAACTATAAGATGACATAGAAAAATAATTGAAATATTATTATAATTATTATTTTATAATATAAAAAAAGGATATCCTATTATTCTATTATCAATATAAAATCCAAGGTTTAATAATATTAATGGAACATTCTAAATTTGCATTTGTTGTTTATCCTTAAAATTAATTGAAATCTACTGAATGGTTAACACCCAAAATCCTCTTAGCCGTAATGGAGGCCCATTATTCTTTGGGAACACCGATATTCAAGAATGTTTTCAAAATTCTCGCCTGAACAAACTGTTCAAGTGTGTCTCGTAAGAGAGAGGAAGGGATTCTAGGGCCTGTCTTCTCCTGTATTGTTTCATCGAAATGTTGAAAGAGGTTTTGTTTGTTTTTATTCGCCTTCGAAACGAGGAGCCATTGGGATGTTGCTTTGTTCTTAAGCCAAGGGTGGTTGCTGCCCCTGGTATGGGATGACTTTAATCAGTACAACATTGCATATTCTCTGGAGATGGAGGTCAGCCGGGATTGGTTGCTTTTATTGACTTCGTCTGATGATTGGCTGCTGTAAACGGAAAGGTTGATGGCCAAATAGCTTCCGCAATCTCTTGGGAAACATAAATGGTGGCTGTTAAAGGACGACAGAGAATTGGCATCGGCCACCCGGTTTTTCGATTGCTTTACCTTGATTCTTACACCTGGCAACCTTCAAAAGAATCTTCTGCCCATCAACAATCGGAAATGAAACTAAATGAAACTGGAGAAGGAAATTATTTTTGTTGAATCGAGAATCGAGTGGTGAACGAACGATATATTTTTTTCTCATCAATTCATTCACCCTTTTGGAACATTCCAATTTTCGAATTGTATTGTATTTCAAAAAATTTTCGAATAAATCTTAAAATAAATGAAAAATGCATTGGGATAAAAACAGTTGCTCTCTTGTCTTGTCCATTGACATATTTTATATATATATATATATATATATATAAAATATAATTATAATCTAACCTTGATTATAGCGTTTTGTTGATTGATGTTTATTAACAGCTACTTGAATTATGGATCTTGAGCAAATAATGGAATTTAACTGGTGAACTATTTCGTGCAATCATTAATAAATGAAGAGTGCATCAATAAACTTAATTCTTTTTACAGAGATATATAAAATTAATAATTAAATAGTTCTTGATATATTTAAGTTCTAATTATAATATTAGAAAGCGTAAGATTTTTTTACTACATGAGAAAAAAATAGAAATAATAGAAAGCACCACAATAAAAAAAAATTTCCAGCTAAAATAAACTAAACAAAAATCATACAAAATAATATATATATAATTACTAAATTTTCAAGTTTTCCGATTCACCATGATGCACTACATCAGAGGTTCTTAAACTTATGTACTCCGCGGACCCCCACTTGGAGAAATTTTTTTTGACGGACCCCATCCCAACTTTAGGTACTTTACGTCATTTTATTAGTTAATTTCTGGTTTTCTCATAAGAACAAGGATATATGTTGAATATTTCTAACAGGGATTGGTGAATAACGATTTTTTTGCATATTGTAGAACACATTTTATTAGAAATTATAATATTGAAGAATGAAAATTCAGCTAAATATGAAGATGGAAACGGTAGCAATAGTTTTCTTGCACATTTCGTTGAATTTGGGTATTTGATCTCTGTTTCCTCACAAAGCCATCCCATCGCTCCTTTTATATTAAATAAAGTTTTAACTGACTCGTAATTTTCTCGTGCACCTGTACGATGGCTTTGCGGACCCCCAGTAAAGGCTTCGCGGACCCCCAGGGGTCCGCGGACCACAGTTTAAGAACCTCTGCACTACATGACTCCAGCACTACACGTTCAGACCACTCCAATATATTAGTACTTATATGCGACACTAGGGTGCACTCTTCATTCATAAGGGATTTCATGAAACATGTCGAGATCTCCAAAGTGTAGAGATGTCCCTGAACAACTCTATAGTATAGCATGGAGAGCTATACTTACTTGAAGGTATATATATATATTTATTTATTTATTTACATCTATAAGATTATTTTATTTAATCAAATGAACAAAAAAATTTTATTATTTTTTTATTTCAATAAATTTATTCATTTGTGATCCGAGGATTTATTTACTTTAGGTAATGGTCTTTTCTTGAGGTCCAAAAGGGTTGTCGTGTTGCTTGATTGGGCCCTTAATAGAAACGGGAAGCCCTCCATTTCCACGTGACCAGAATGAAATGGAAATAAACCCCAAGACGATTCTACCAATGACCAATTTACATTGGGCTCATCAAATTCTTTACAGGAAATAATGAGTTTTTCACTCAATTCAAAAAATAAAGAAATAAAATAAAATAAAATAAACTGGAGTGTCTCCACTCGACTATCTCGCAATATGAATTGGATTATATAACATATATTATATTTAAATTAAAATTAATAAATAATATTTATTAAACGTACAAAACGTATAAAAACATCAAAATCTCGACATCAAAAATTTTCGTGATCGCAATACTATCTCTGGCGAGATAGTAAAAAACAACTTGCTGTTTTTCTATCGATTTTATTTTTTAATTTATACATCAATAGCGGTTTTATATTCTAATGATTAAATATTTCAATCATTTAATAATCTAGTAAAGATAAACTGTACTTCTCCATCAATTTATATTATATTAAAATAAAAAAATTCAGGCCTTTCACGATCAAAAAACATACCTATACATTAATTAAGATTAGATAATCAGTCTATACCTAAATGAAAAGTTGTATTATATATATATACAGAAAATAAGAGGAAAAAAAATTTAATTAAAATATTCGATGAGGTAAATGGATGATTGCATAGGGGGCTCCATTCGCTTCAATATGCCTTTCCCCATGAAAACTGCCCTTCCTTTCTCTTGCAAACTACGTGTTCTATGTTAGATAAATATTGGAGTAGTTTTAGTGATAAATTGGAGTATAAGCCCCCTCCACTCCATCTCCAACCTAGCCAGTGAAAAAAAGAGGGAGAGTGTTTTTTAACCTCTTGTCGTTTCACGCTTTTCGGTAAAAATTCTATGAAAAAAAAGAGAAGAGATAAAAAAAAGTGGAGTGGAATAAAAGTACAATAAGAAAAACATTGAAGAGGATTCTTAAATAATAACTAAAGAAGGCCGCCTGGGGGATGTAGAAAACTAGCCTTCCATGGAAACATTTTTTTTTCTTTTCTCTTGCAATGTGAAAAAAATCTGTTTCGAAATTCCTAAACAATATCCATAGTAAAACTTGGTTGCATTTGGATATGCAGAACATGAACACAAAATTCTCCTTCTTTTAGAGAAGCGATTTTATTTAATAAAACAAATCCAAAAAATTCTTATTATTAGAGAAACCATTTTACCGTTTTACAAAATTAAATTAATGATATTCCATGGAAGTTAATCAAAAAGCAAATTACTACAAGAATTTTCGAGTTTCCTAGCCCCATCGATAGATCAATTTCGCCTTAGGGAGCAGGGCAATTTTGGTTTATTAAAATTAGGAAAAGCAAAAAAACCCATTGAACCAAAAATCTATATTTATTAATTTAATTGAAAATTATTAAATCGTTATTCTGTTAGGCTTATCTACAGATTAAGGTAACGTTAAAAAATTAGTTTTAGTTTTATATAATCCAATGTTTTCTATCTCTTTCGATTTCCTTACCTATCATTATACACCATTTGCCCAATATTATAATAAAAAACATGATAAAATAAATAGGAAGAAATATTGTAATCCATTGGAACATAGAACAGAGACAGAGAGGCATAACTTGGAAAAGGGTCTCTGAAAGGATTCCCCTTCGTTTCTTACTATTAGGAAATTTGGAATTCATATTTAATTAACAAAAAACACCTCAATTTCAAATTTTTCGCTTGAAAAAAATTGTTGGCAAATTTTCAATAAAATTGATTTTTAATTCAAAATGCCAATTAATTTCTACTTGGCATTACCTTAACATTTCCTGATAACAACAGATAAAACCTCTACCAAATTTCTCTTTATCCAAAGTAGATTCATTTTACTAGCATTCTATAATTGTACAGTGCTTCTTTAATTAATGAATTTGGACCCATGGAATGTGCCGCCCTGTTGGATGACAACTCCAATCTAATTTTTACTACCTCGACAGAGATAGTATTGCGATCACGAAAATTGTCGATGTTGAGATTTTGATGTTTTTATATGTTTTGAAGGTTCCTGAATCATTTTCACTAAGGCTGAGAAAAATGTCTGTGTGTGTGTATGTGTGTATGTATGTAGACAAGATTACGCAAATACGGTTTGAGCTAGAATCATGAAATTTGGTATACGGGCAGGCATTATTCAAAATTCGTAGTTTTCTCTCAACTTTTGAGAAATGTAGCTCAACCGGAAGAGGGTCATTACTTACAACGTTTTGATTTTTTTTCCTCTATAGTGACCGTAAAAATAAAGATATAGGTTTGATAATTTTTCTCATGATTAAAAATTGTATAAAACTGCTATATATAGAATTTCAGCTTGATTGAATCACTGAAAGTACCAGAATTAACCCGTGACGTGGTGCCATCAACAAAGAGTCAAACATTATTTATTGATTTTAATTTATAATTTATAATTAATTCAATTTAATTTAAATATAATATATTATGTTATTTAATCCAATTCCAATTGCGAGATAGTCGAGTGGAGACACTCCAGCTTTTTTCAAGAATGTTTAACAATAAGATCATACAGAAAAACGATTCAAGTAGCGTTGGAATTTCAAAAAATTCTTGGTAATACCATTAAAAGTGAGAAATCAATGAGAAATGTTTATTGGTTGATTTATATTTTCTTACTCACTGATGTATACTCGTAAACGAGTGAACTGAGAACATATTTTACGCTGACTTACCTAAAACAAAAAAAAAAAAAAAAAAAAATATTAATACAATCGAAATCTTCTATTTATGCATCAATGTAAAATAATATCGTAAAGCTATAAAGGCAATTCATTCTAATCGTTTTGAAATGTAATTCATCCCTGTCCGCGTTAGGTGAGATCATTTTTTTTAAAATTCTTAAAAATAAATTGAACTAAACTAATTTTACTAAAAAATAAAAAATATCTATATTTTTTTACATTTAAATTTATTAAAAAAAATCCACCACTCCTCTCCATGATGCTACTCTCCTCCACAATAAACACTTGTTTTTCTTTATTTCCCTAATTCAATTATAAAATAATATATATGTAAATTTGGAGTGGAAAATAGAACCAGGGTGAATTCATTGCATTGAATTTTCCATAATTATTTATTAATTTGTTTGTTGTGAAGGATGAGGATGGTGGTTGTTCTCGATAAATGATGCAAGGTGAACAATCCTTTGGTTTGGTTCTTATTTTTCTGGTTGCTCGCATTCTCCCCGACTGGTTTTCCTAAAACAATGGGCCTCTGTCTCTGGTAGTGTGTGTTGGTGATGGATTTGTAAGATAATATTGAACGTGGGGCCCCCATGTGCCTGCCTTAACTCCCTCCTCCTCTCGAACCCTGATCTGCATGATCTCTCGCTCTGTGCCTATTTGGAAAGGTCCATTGGTGGACATGTGCCTTTCCATCCGAGGAACAAAGCCTTGTAGCAAAATGAGCCTGTTAATTAGATAGCTCGACGAAGGATGGGACTTTCCAAAACAGCTCCATCTCCTCCCCCTCCTTGTCTTATTGACTTTTGCTCCGTTTCAAATTCCCATTTCCCACCATCTCTCATCCCCACCTCTTTCTTTTAACCCTCCATCACTCACTCACCCCCCTTTTTCTCATTGAAGAAAATGAAACTAATCGAATTTCGACCCCGTTGATGGAATCCATACGCCAAAAGAAGACCTCATTCGCCTTCTGTATTTATTTATATTGAAAATGAATGGAAACAAAAAACAAAAACAAAATAAAAAGTACTTTTGTTTTTGCTGTAATTTATTTGATAATAAATCCACATTTAATGACATTTGCAAATAAATTTCATTCCCATACAATAAACAACTGGTTTATGTATGTGTGTGTGTGTGTTGGGTTGTGTTTTGTTTCCACTTCTTCACTTCAGATAAGCTACACTCAAATTTAATTGTAACTGAACGATATTAGGTATTTCATTTATTTCAAAAGGGTTTGCTAGTCGATTGGATGAGCGTTATAAAATTTTCAAACGCCCTTTTCTCAACTAATTTTCTTTTGTTTCCTATTATTGTTTTAACAAATAACGAAAGCTGTTAAAAAAGCTGTTTGGAGTAACGCCTGGATTCTCGGAGAACAAATGAGGATGGGTTTCGATTGGAACTAAGAAAATGAATGAATGTTTTTTTTATTTTAAGATATTAAATATATAAAAGAATGATTTTCATGAAACAAAATGATTAAATATAAAATATATATAAAAAGGAGGAATGTTGATGGAAGACAATTCGCAAAAATCTAAATTTAAATTATTTTAAAGTTGTTGGGGTTTGTATTCGTTTTATATATCAATAAATAATTCAATTACTTTAAATAATAAATAGAAAAGGTAAAGATATACATATATAAACAAATAAAAAGAATAAATAAATAAATAAACTACTAGTATGTTTGTTAATTTACATTTTCTTTCTTTCTTTTTTTTTTGATCCATCAATTTGAATAAATACATTTTCAAATCATTTTGGTTTGTTTGATACAATTAATTACTATCTCGTCAGAGATAGTATTGCGATCATGAAAATTTTCGATGTCGAGATTTTGATGTTTTTATATGTTTTGAAGGTCCCTGAGTCATTTTCACTAAGGTGAGAAAAATGTATGTGGGTATGTGTGTATGTAGACAAGATTACGCAAAAACGGTTTGAGCTAGAATCATGGAATTTGGTTCAATACGGGCATTATTCAAAATCCGTAGTTTTCTATCAACTTTTGAGAAATGTAACTCAACCGTAAGAGGGTCATTACCTACAACTTTTTGATTTTTGATTCAAGACAAATTTTAATCATACATACTAGTTTTTTTCGGAATTCCCATTAAGAACAAAATTTAAAAAAGTTTTTCTCTGTCTATTGAGTCATTGCTTTTCCTAGTTCACTTAGATAAACTAAGGTTAAATAATTAATAAATTAAAAAAAAACATGAAATACTAATGTTGGCTAAAATTGGCATCCAAAATGCAAAATAAAATTTAAAAAAATAACAGGAAAGACAATATTTCTTTTCAATAAAAAAATTCATTTATATGCATTTTAATAGGAAAAAATATTACTTCTAGTATTAGAAGAACAGGAAAGCGCAGAGGTATCTTTTTCCCTATTAAAATGAATATAAAATAAAATTTTATTAAAAAAAACGAGTGGGAAACGGTCGGTTGCGTTTACTCCTACCTTCCCTTGTACCCTTATTATAAGAAATCTGTTTTCTTAATAAAATGAATATTAAATGAATTTTTATCGAAAAAAAACATCTGGAAAGGTTGCCATCCTTCCTTCCTATGCTATTCTTCTAATACTTTAAGAAATCTACTCTGATTTCTACTATCTAGGTATGCTCCATTAATGTAAAAATAGGAATTCGATTTGCTTATGTATATATACATATAGGTGTACAAGCTTAAATCCGCTGTGTTTTGATGAAAAAAACACATTTTTTCAGTGGAAAAAATGTATAGATAGCGAGGGCAATTTATGAATACCATGCCAATAAAATTCTTTTTCTTTTGAAGCAAACCACTTCAAGCCATTTTCGGACGTTTTCGTAAGAATTCAAGTGCTGTTCAATAAGCCAGTGGCCCATTGACGAAAATAGATGATAATCAGACGAGACCAGGTCCGTTGAATAAGCGGGGTGTGGTAGCACCCCACAGTTGAGTGTTTCCAAGTAGTTTTTTACTTTTTACGTATGAGACGGAGCATTATCATGAAGAAAAATCAGCTTTTCATGTCTTTCCTGATAATTCGGCCTTTTTTCACGTTCAATTTGATTAATTATTGATGATAACCCTGAGCATTGACAGTTCCACCAGGTTTCAACAGCTCATAGTAGATCCTGCTGGTTTCACCAAACGCACAACATCGTCTTCCGTCCGAAGTGATTTGGTCTAGCGCAATATTTTGATGGCTGACCGAGATCAACCCACGATTTACTTCGTTTAGGATTTTCAAAATATATCTATTTTTCATCACTAGTCATAATCCGGTGCAAAAAAAATTTTCTTTTGTGTCTAGTAAGCAGGATTTCGCATGTGTTCTGACGTCGCTCCATTTGCCGGTCGTTCAATTCATGCGGCATCCATTTTCCAATTTTTTGAACCTTACCCATTCCACGTAGACGTAAGGAAATCGCTTGTTGAGAAACATCTAATTGCTCGGCAAGCATTTTTTGCGATTGGGTATCGTCTTCGTCTAAAAGAGCCTCTAGTTCGTGATCTTCAACTTTCCTAGGCCGTTTTTCATGTTTCTTGTCGAAATTACCATCTTTAAAATTACGAAATCAATCTCGGCACGTGGTTTCCGAAAGAGTACGCCTCCACTAGCATTCAATGCGATTCAGAGGCTGATTTATTTAAATTAAAGAAAAAAGTAGAGCTTTCCGCAAATGCTGTTTTTTGGCACAAAACTATTCATACTTAGCGAAAAAAGTAATGTTTCTAACGAAATTGATAGCGATGTTGACTACTCATTGATGACATACGTCGTACTCATAAGAAAAAAAATATGGCGGGTTCACATGACCTGCATAGACTCAATAACGACATCTATGAGCAAACAACGGATTTAAGTTTGTACTCCAGGTATATATTTAAAATATCAAGTAAATGTTGAGAGTTATAGACTGATCATATAAAACCTCTACTCCGCCTTGACGGCAACCAAATCGATAATCCCTGTCCTTCAAGAGGATATTAAAATAATCTTAATTATTATATTAGAAACTTGAAGAAACGATTCATTTATAGGTCGATTGTAAATACAATAATTGTAATTAAAATAATAATTTATTTTTAGATGACCAAATTGTTCAATAAGAAACAACAAAATATTTAATTATACATCCTTCAATATTTGTTAAGTTTTAAAATAGTGAATGAGGGTTGCTCTATCTTTATTACCACCGAAACTAAATATTTAAGTTGAAATCGATTTCCAACTATATATCATTATTTACTTAACTGAGGATTTATCTTAAATGAAAATCCTTGTGCAGTAATAACACAAACTTTAAACCAAATAGCATTTTTTAATTCAACTCCTATTTGACCATTCAGGACAATTTAACCAGAAATATATTTGCATTTTGAATATATTTAAATACTTGTACTAAAATCACGGTTTTGGAGAGGTGAATCAAAAGAGAACATAATTTAAATGAAAAATTATTTCTTTTATCTAATAACAGAAATTTACTTTAATTTATTTATTTGTTTGTTTCTTTAATTTTATGATCATTTTATGTGGATGGAGTCTGTGTTGAATTATCAATGATTACAACAAAATAAAATTCAGATTTCTCTTCTAATTAATCATTTACGATTTTATTATTTTAACAATTTTGAAATTATTAAATTTGTATGTATTAGAGAAATAGTATTGTTTTATTTCTTACAAATAGTAATCAGAATCGACCTCCCCCTTTCTATGATCTAATAAAATTTGATTTAATATTAATATTTTAAATTTCTATTTCTCTATATCTCTCTCTCTCTCTCTCTCTCTATATATATATATATATAATCTATTTTTTCAATTTTGGTGCGTTATTTTAAAGTAAGGGTTCAAATCAAAGCAAGGGATGGTCAATGATCCAGAGTTCACACTAGAAGACACTTGACCCTTTCCCTTTTCGCTCGAAAAGAAAATTCATCATGGGCGTAATACCGCCTACTTTTCTGTCTATGACATCTCCCTTGAAAGGAGCACTAACGCAGATAATGGATGGTCAACTGACTGATAGAGAGAGAAAAAAAAGATAATACACATATATATATAAATATATATATATATATATATAAAATTACATACAAAATTAAAGGATTGAAAATTGCTAGAGGATGAAATTGTGAAATGATAATAATATTAATAATAATAATAAAAAAAAAAAAATTTGTTAAATATCTAAGGTTGTTCTTGCTTTTTTCTTCTTGATGAAATTAAATATTTTTTGAAAATAAAAGAAAAAAATGAGATTTTACAAAAATTAAATTTCAAATTTATATATATACTATATATATATATATATATAAACTATAATTTATATTCAATGAAATTAATTAATGATTAGAGAGAGTATGAGGGAGAGTGAAGGAGGAAAACTCATTTTTTGAAATAATTTATGAGGATATTCAGTGGAAATATTTGAATTTGGATAAATAAAAACGATTTATTTATCAAGGATCAATGATTCTTATTTAGTAGCTAATTTAATCATTTAAATATTTATTAAAACGAACATTAATTATTGAAATATAAGATAGATAAACTTATTACAATGATTGCTTTGTATGGCTAAAATAATAAAGCGTTTTATAATCAAGAGTCATGGGGAGACAGTTGATCTCCACTCCAAAAACAAATCAAAATAATGAAATGTTTTAATGGTAAGAAATAGAGCAAGAACAAGTAATCGCTAATACAACACCATTTTAATTATAAATTTAACTATTTTAAAATCTTTTTATCGCTCGACCTTTTGATTATTTTTTCCTCTAAAGTCACCGTAAAAATAAAGATATATGTTTGATAGTTTTTCACATGATTAAAAATTTTATAAAACTGCTAGATATAGAATGGCTGAAAGTACCAGAATTAATTTTTTAACACTGCAAATCCCGCGCCAACACGTGACGTGATGCCATCAACAAAGAGCCAAACGCTGGTTTAATAAATATTATTTATTAATTTTAATTTATAATTTTTATAATTAATTAAATTTAATTTAAATTTTAATATATTATGTTATTTAATCCAATTCAAATTGGAGATATTTACTATTATTTTTATTAATTATTATATATATATATATTATATATATAAGATTAATTAAAGAGATTTTTATTAATAAACTCATATTTGTATATTCACTTGAATAAGGAAGCAATGAGAAATGAATGAATTGAAATGTTGAATAGTGATACATTTTATTTTAATTTTAATTTCTATTAAATCGATCTTTACTATTATTTTTATTAATTTATATCAACTATTCTATTATACTCTTCTATTAGACACTCCAGCTTATTATTTAATACTTTTAAAATATTTACTACATTATTAATATTATTAGTAAAGTTGAATTGTATAGATAATGTTATTTTTTAAGAGGTATGATAAATATGATGACATCATGGAAAAACTATTTCTAGTTTGAATTTATGATGATTACAAAAAAAGACAGGATATGGACCATTTCATTATTAATCATATTATATCAAATACTTGTGATTTTTCATATTACATCGATGATAAAGACATTCCTTTTTGGCTTAATGATTAGCTATTATATATTTGATTCAATTTTCTAATTGATTAAATAAGAAATAAAATTGATTCTTTTTTTGGAGGTTAAAGTAGAGAAAAATAAAAGACTAAAAAAAAACGACACTGCCTCGGAAGCGAATGAAATAAAATTACATTTGGAATGGTAGAACGAAAATGCGGTGAGATAATTTTACATCGAGCGAATCCAAATGAGATCGTTGGTTGGTATTTTGCGGCTCTGACTGTCTGATGGCTAAAACCATCATCATTTATTTTGGAGATCGATTATGGAATATAGACAGCTCGATACAATTAATAATATTACTTTTATTTCTATTTAAAATCTAATCATTATTATTATTATTATTTTTAATATTCTTTCACCATCTTCCCGTCAATTGGGATTTTATTATCATTTGGACGAGATGGTTTCATTTTAATTAAAATGCGGGAAAAAAAGAAATCATTTTAAATTGAAAAAGAAAAAGGAATAGAATTCTAAAATATTTTTTTTTATTTTTTATTGTTATTTATTTATTTATTATTTATCTGTTTATTCTTTTTTTACGATTCACTCTTTTATTGATTTTATGGAAGATTTTCTAAAATTTTAAAGAATCTAAATATATATAATATTTTATTATTTATTTTCAAAGAAGTGCAGGGATTTTAGGTTATAAGGAGCTGCGGATACAAAAAAAAATTATATAATTCAAATATTCTCCTTTTAGATATATATATATATAATAAAAATGTATAAATAATTATAATGATATAGAATAGAATTTCGATATTTAAAATCCAAATAAAAAACAATAATTAGAAAAATATCCGTATGATTTTTAATTTAGAAATCGATCAATTTAAATATAGAATATATTTAAGGGCAAAACTTAAACAAGATGTTATTGTAAATATGTTGATGTGTATGGATGGAATCAATCAAGAGGGAAGTGGAAGATTGATGGACTGGAAGGGACATAGCCTCTTTATTTATGGCGCTCGTCACCTGAGAAAGGATAAAGAATGATGGACATCATTCAAAAACGGTTTTGAAATAAATTTACAAAGATGTAATAACGAGGAATTACTTCAGGCATTGAAATTGTAAGTGAAGGGAGATGGAAGATGAAGTGAAGGAGGCGGGGAGGCAGGTAAAAAAAGAAATTAGGGGAAAATTTTTTTTTCAAAGAGAGAAAGAAGTGGATGGTTGATAAATCTTCTTGATCTGGAGAGAGGAATCGAATGGAAATAGCTACCAGCAAACAAAATAGGAATGTTTCGGAGAACGTGTGTCTTCATCATTAGTAAATATTTATTCTTTACTGTAAACAAAATCAAAAATACATGACTAATTATATTAAGTTAAATTACACCAACTTACATGGTAATAGCATTAATTCTATCATATACGGATATTTATTACGAAAAAATTCACTAATTATAAAAAAAAAAAATTATTTTCTCTATTTATATTTAAAGTTCGAAAATGAAATTCCATCGGGAGTAATAATAATAAAAAAATCCTATTAATCCACCAAAATAATGAAATACCAATAAAATAATCGATTCTATTTTACGTTCATTTTACAAAAACCCTGAGGGAATTTTATTTATATTTTACGTACACGAAGAAGATAGATTTGAATTTTGAATAATCAAAAAAAAAAAATATGTAGTCTCTTTATTTCATGATCGTTATAAATAAAATATTTATATATATCTATCCATTTACATATATCTATAGACATCTATATCTATGATATGTATGGATGTAAATGGAACCACTGTGTATTGTTTTTCTTCAATTTATATATTTTATAACATTTCTATTAAATTACATATCGCACCTTGAATGCTTACAAATCTACATTAGATATATTGTAGGAAATAATTTATAATTTAAATATTTTTTTTAATTATGTATAAATAGGTAGTGTGTAATCTCTCGGCCAATTGGATTGATTGATTTATCGTTTGGAGCTCTGATGTAATTGTAATTCGATAGATATTGGCTTGCTTTCTGCTTCTTTTACTCTTTTATGAATGATTTATGATTGGCTTATGGTTTAATAATACTTACGTTAACATTTATCGTTTATAAAATATTTATAGTTGTATATATTGTAAATAATTATATACTTATTTAATATTTATTGATTCCTTCTTTTTATTCTAGGCATTCATATTTTCCTACAGTCTACTGCAGTGGTTTCCAATCATTCTGTACCGAAAAAAAAATCCTTGCGCCCCCTTAATTTTTGTAATAATCTAATTTCCTTTTTCAATAGTCAGGCACATTTCTACGGTAATTATTTATATGAGCTCCACAAGCTTTATTAATTAAACTAAAAGAGATCATGCAAAAAGTCATAAGAAAAAGTTGTTTAGAATCATACAAGGAATAGAGCAGGGTAAGTTTCATGAACCCACCTAGCTGCGGCTGTCAACGAAATAATTACCGTTTTATTCATACCAAAGTTATTTAAACGCTTTTTCGGAGTTTATATTTTCTAAAATAAAATAAACCGAATTTAAAAAACCGAAAAGTCGTTGTGGGAATTCAACTTTGGGATAAGATACAGGTTGTTGATATAATCCAAATTTTGAATTTGATTCTCGCTCCCATCAATAGCGCCACCTGATATTGTGCCGTGGTGTTGCCACCAACAACCATAAAAGAAAAGATAGTCAAAATGAATAGGAAAATTGGTAATTATTTCGTTGACAGCCGCAGCTATAGGTGGGTTCATGAAACTTACCCTGCTCTATTCCTTGTATGATTCTAAACAACTTTTTCTTATGACTTTTTGCATGATCTCTTTTAGTTTAATTAATAAAGCTTGTGGAGCTCATGTAAATAATTACCTTATTTTTTTAGAACCATATTGAAAAAAATTGAAAAAAAATCAAAAATTTTCAAAAGTTTACGGGCACTTGAAATTGGTTCTAATACCTTCGCGCACCCCTTACAACAGTCTCGCGCCCCCAGGGGGGGGGGAGCGCCCCACAGGTTGGAAAACGCTGGTCTTCAGTATACGTATATATATATATATACATATATACAATATATTAGAAAATATAATAATAATAATAATTTATTGTAGTTGCATTAATAAATTCAGATCGATAGAATAAAATTAATTAAATTTTTTTTTCAAGTTATTATATTCAAACTATTAAAAGAATTAATTAAAATTTCTTATATTAAATTTAATTTAATTTATCTTTCCTTCTGTCATCGTGTTTTTATTGCAGTCTGGGCATTGTAATTAAACGCTAATTACTATTTTACTATCTAGCAACGATATATATATATATATATATATATAATATATTACTTTTTTTATAATGAGTAGGTGAATTTAGGGCATAAAGAATGAATGTATTTATTCATTTATGCATAGATTAATATAATTATTTTTTTATTATATCTAACTAATACATATCTACAATTATATCTATATATAGATTTATATCTATTTACATTTAAATATATGTATCTATATATATTTATAGATAGATAGATATTTCAAGTAAATGATTCTTTTAGTTAATGAAAAGAAAATTAAATTATCTCTATTTAATTGATTAAAGAGAAACATAAAAAAATAATAAATTGATGTTCAATATTTCCATATTTACTTAATTTTATTTTTCAATTTATATACGAGAAAAACTGAGTGTAGGGATTTGATCATTTTAAAATATACCTGGTGTATTTTAAAAAAATAAGATTTAAAAAAAAAATATTTAATTTTGGTTACCGAGATAAACGTCTGTATTTCAATTGTTTTATATTAAATTTTTTAACTTGGTTAGATTGGCTCCTTTGTCTTCATCCTCTTCCACCCCCTCCCCCCAACACCTTGTTTAAAAGTTAAAGATCAGAATAATAACAAAAAGAACAAATTTCATTTAATTAAAAAAAGTAAAAAAAAAAATAACGAAATCATTTTAGTTATATTATATGTTACTTGATAAAAAAAAAAACGAAGGTACATTTGATTTATACTTTATACTTTATTTATTCGTTTTGTTGTTTTTTCAATTCATTTTATACCTTTCAGGCTCTCTATGGAGAAGTTTTCGGATGAATCTTTCAGTTGGTTGGTGGGCGATTTATTCTCTCACCTCACCACGTGTCCCCCACTTCGCCTCCAGCCTTCGCTCTCTCCTATACTCTTTTTGAATGTTGCAAAAAAACGGAATCGGAATTGAATGGAAATTTTGTTGGTTGACAGACCGTGGATATCGTCATTTTTGGAGTGACATTTATGAGAGAAGAAAGGGAAGAGGGAGGGGGGGCTAAGTTTGACGAAAGTAAGGATTGTGTTGAGGGAAAGCAACCCCCATTCCGGTTGCAATGGAAACGGTCATTACGCCCACGCACAGGTGACCTCTCCCATTCCAAGCAATTAGTTACCACTCCCCAACTCGGGTATAAAAACCTCCTCTCTTCTATAATAGATTTGTTGTCTTCGGTATTGAATTTTTTGGTTGAAATTAATTTTTCAAGGATTAAATATTGAAACGGCGACATTTTTAGGATGGAGGGTTGAATATTTTCTGTGATTCAGCCTGAAGGGTAGTTTTTCATCTTGACAGGGTAAAAGAGAGAGTTTATCTTATATATCTAAGGTCAAGTAGTGATGGGGAGTAAAAGAAAAAAGACATCTTTTATTTTTTATGAATCTCTCAAATTTGAAATCATCAAATTTTAAAGAAGTAGAAAAATAAAAATTTAAAAAAAAAACAATCCACAAAATAATAAGATAAGATAAAAGGTATTATTTTATTTACGAAAGTTTTTGGTCACAATTTCTACATTCTTCTAACAGATTCGTTCCATTAACCAACTCTAATCTTCTCTAATACATTTATATATATTTTTTATATTATCTCCCATTACCCCCCCCCCCCATCTCTATCTTAATATAGCTACCGGTCTTTTATCAACATCCTTCCCTCTTTAAATCAATTTTCTATTCCTATTTGGACCGTGTACTTTCAAAATTACTTTTCAAATTAAATATTTTTAAATATATATATATATAAAAATTCATAATATTTAATAATGATCGAAATATTTCATAATTTTTTTTTTATTAATCGAAATTTATAAAAATAAAAAATGTATTCAATATATTTTATAAAATGACATATCATTTGATTAAACATTTTTTTCTTCAGGAGGCCTGGGGGATAAAAATTTCAATATCTTGTTAAACAAACATCAAATGGAGATAATTATATATTTGATCAAATACTTATGACATTATTAATTCAGATATAACTCACCAAGTTCAATTGATATTTATTTAAATTAAATACAAATATAAATGATAATTAAAATAAATGATAATTAAAATAAAGTATTTCCTTTTATATATTCTAATATTTTTATATAAATTGTTTAGTAATTTGGTATATTCGATATATTGAATATTTTGGAACAATCATCCGTTTTATTTTATTATTTACTATATTTTTCAAAGATATTAAATTCTGTTGTGTATTTTATAATGAAATAGTAAATAAATAATTGTCGTTATACTTTCTTTTCAAAATTAACTTGCATGATTTGTCTCCATAAGCTAAAACACCGTTAATAGTAATTAATTAAAAAAAGAAAATTTCGAAGGGTTGTTATTGGTGTATAACGAAATGAATCAAATAGAAATGTTTAATTCTCGTGATATTTATTTTATGCTAATTTGAAAAAAATATATAAAAGTAAGTTCAAAAACGGAATTTGAACTAAATAGTTAAAAAAAGAAAAATTAATGATGGTGGTTTCAAATACGACCATACCTTCTTTGATGTTTTATCATTTACTTTTTTTTATTTTTAATCAAGAAAATATCATATCACCGGTATTTTTTTATGTTCATATTTTATTTTTCATTTCCATTAAATATATAAAAAAATTATTTGTAGTTATTTGCTTGTGGAAATATCAGCCATTAGTATTTCTTCTCTTTAATATATATATATATATATATATATATATAGAACATCCAATTAAGTTGATATTAGTGAGGTTCTGTCATATTTAACAATATCAGTTCCTGAAGGGGTAGGTATTTCGATAGCAACTCCATTAGTCATCCGCTATTTGTTATTTTCTTTAAAATTGCATCTGAAATTGACGTTTTTTTATTATAAATGGGAAGAAAAAGAGAGAGAGACCTTATATATTTGTTGTTCAAAAGAATGCCAGTAATTAAAGGGGAAATTGCCAAAATATAGCGATAGAAATCACGATGATAGTAGTATCAATAAATAAACATTCTTTAATTTATTGATAATAACGTGGTAATTCGTTTAATATCATTATTTATAATGTCATATTTTTATTTGGTTAATTTTTAGAAATAAATTTGATATGTATGAATTTCTCCATATATATTTGTATGAATGCATATATAACTTTTTTGAAAAATACAAATTTGTAATTATCCAATTTGATTTTATTTAGATTTAGATTTAGTTTTGCAAACTTTTACAATAATTATTAATGTTTTGTGTTTGTTCCTTTTTACCGACCGACGATAGTAAGGGAGGTATTGTTTTCACACCAAATTTCACATGTGGAGATTTTTACATCTCCACGAATCATGCATTTTCTTAACAGAAAAAAGTATTTTTAGCATGATGTCTGTTCGTCTGTCCGTCCGTCCGTATAGATGTGTACAGCCTGAACGGCTCAACGGATTTTGATGAAATTTGGTATATTTACTTATTGCATCAGTAGGATGAATGGATCAACTTTTGGTGCAAATCCGGAAACCGGAAGTGGTAGTATTACCGATCGACGATAGGAAGGGAAGGGTTATTTTCACACCAAATTTCACATGAGGAAATTTTTTACATATCATCACGAATCATTCACTTTGTATTGGTTTTATACTCGAGAAAAATCATCTTTATTAGTTTTTTCTTAATTAAAATTATATGACGTCACCCAGCCAGCACCTCCTTATATATTATAAATAAAATAAAATTAAAAATATTTATGTTATATGCCTATCTGTTTTTATTGCCTTAATAGATATATTAAAATTATTTGAAATTGTTTCTGTAGCTGGAAATTAATTTACTTCAAACCGTCGGTGGGTTCTGTTTCTGGCCACAGGTCAACTTATTTTCTTTGAAAAAGAACAACTCAAATTATTGTATATTTATTTTTAAATGATATGAATGAGATTTTAATTTCCAAAATTATTTATTATTTGTTTGTCAAATAAAAAAAAAAATTTTGAATCATTGGAAAAAAGGAAGAGGTTTATTAATTGCATATTTACGTGTTCTTCTCTAAGAAATATTTTTTTCAAGTCATTACCTGTTTATACAGAAATTATATATATATATATATATATATATATATATATAGGTATCTTTTTTTGAAACTTCGAAAGATAAATGAAATATTTGAACAAATCTATTAATTGATTATTTTTTCCCATTTATGATCATTTCGAAAAGTACACATTTTCATTAAAACACTCAATAAATAATTTTCTGTTAATTCAACGGGCAATTTATATTTAAATAAGTTGTTTGTCCATCTGACCAAACAGATCGAAAATTAAATTACCTAATTAATAGTTATAATGTATATATTTGATTAATAGAATATTATATATATATATATATATATAACTATTTTTCCTATAATATATTTTTAAGTTAAATAAGTTTTTTTATCTTCATTCTTTTAAATTAATCTAAAAATAAATAAAGAAAAATAATATGGAATTTTAGGAGAAAGTTTTTAATGAAAATACTGAAAATTATTAACCATTTTTATTCCATCTAAATAATAATAATAATAATAATAATAATAATAATCATCTAATAATATATAATTTATTCATATAATAGGGAATTGTAGTGAATGACAATGTAGAGTTCAACTTTGTTGAAAAATAAATAAAAAAATAACCAAAATTAAAGCGTCATTCTTAGATCAGGAGACTCTTAATGTAGATTTGAGTCTCTTATATATATTTGAATTAACCCCCCCCCCCCGACGCGCAATTTCAATGGCAATGGACGAGTGAGACATATGTTAGAAGAAGTGCTTCTTACGCATCCTATTAAGAGAAAATGTGGAACTCCTATTTATTGTATTCTTTGATAGATTTAGAAAAACAAATCATTTCAATATTTTTCAATTTATGAAAATTTTCAGCACAGTTTTTTTTTCAATTTTTAACCAAAGCCATGAAGGACCGGCCATTTTAAATTCAATTCTTAGATTCGCTTATAGTTAATTATTTAATCATTTCTTAATTAATTTATCTCTTTTCTGTCCAATTCTGGATTCAATTTTAATCCAATTTTTTAAATTTATTACATCTTTCGTATTCTAATTTTCTTGGAATTAATCTTTAATTTAATGAATAATAAATATTTGCAATATTTGCATGCTTATGGGATGAAATTTCGTGTCCTTGCAGAAGACATTTTTTTTTGAATGTTCACATCCTATCTGGATATTTATAAGGGCGATTGCCCATCTATCTAATAAACAAAGGAATAAATAAATTAAAAAATATCTGATTTACTGTATAATGCCACTAGAACATAATTTTTAGATTATTATTTTTTTGTCAGTCCCATAATAAGCATTTCAGGAAAAAAAAACATAATTTATTAAATAGCTATAAATAAATATATCCCAGTTCTATTTTCTATAATTTCCAAATCAACCCCATTCTTTCAATGAATGGTTGGTTTTGATATTAATTTAATTTTATAAACTGCACTATTGGATAGAAAAGTGGATGGCGGGATATGTGCCCTCCATAGGGCGATGACTAATTACAAAATTGGAATTAAGAAGAGTCGAGGAGTGTGGGTTCTAAGTAAAGGGAAGGCGTCACATTATGTCAGCTATTATGAAAAACGAAATTAATTGCAAGGTTATTAATACTATAATATTTTGCAATGATGAAATTCATTAAGTTTTATAACAACAAGAAGGAAAAGAGAGGGAGGGCGGTTCTTAAATAAGTAAATTACACTATTAAGCATATCTCATCCTTGAAGAATTGAATTTGCCTCGTATTTCACCTGAATGAAATGAATTTAGGGGATGGATCCCGTTTTCTATGCGGGGGAGTGACTTACTCGATCCAATTAACTGCCTTTTAAAGTAGCAAGAAGCAAATCACAAGTATAGTGAGCTTATTTTCAGAGAAATTTTTTTTAATAATAATAATAATAAAGGCGCCATTGGGTGTGTGGGTAGCGAACCTGCCTCAACCTGGTTCAAGTCCCGGGCCTGGCAAGGGAAGTTCCCTAGCTGGGGTCTATGGAACGGAGTCAACCCAGCCTCCGGGAACAACATTGGGGAAAAGCTACTTGATAGCGCCTCCGATCAAGAAAATCAAGGTAAAGGTGGAGAGGACCCGTTCTACTGATCATAGGACACCTCATTGATATAACCGGCTTGATAGGCGTTGTCCTTGCGTAGGACGTACAAAGTCAGAGGTTTTTTTTTTAATAATAACAAAAATTTATAACTGTTATTATAAGTTTTCAAAATATCTTCAAAAATCTAAAATTAAAGAAAATCATTAAAAAAAAAGAAAAAGAAATTAATTAAAAAAGTTTTAAAGTAACAAATACATTGGCATAACAAAAGAATTTTAGAAATTACTTCGGTATAAATCTATATATATATATATATATATATATATATATATATATATATATATATATATACATAAGTATATATTTTTTTCCTTTTTTTTATAAAATAATTTTGATTTTTTTTAGGATTTAAAATTCAATAAATATATACGAATGTAATAAAAAATCGAATTTTAAGATCAAAAACAGATATAAAAATTATTATGATAAAATTAAATATTTTTTTAGTTTATTTTATTGGTATTAATAGTAAAAAATTTATTTAAAATTGAGTATATACTACAGATATATCTCTTATGAATACTATCTTATGAATATCAGAAACCATTTTAAAAAAAGAGTTAAAAAAAAGAAGGAAAAGTCGAAAAGAATCAATAATTCGAAATTTGAAAAAAGAGAATGAGATGGGGAGCAAGAGAGAGACAAAAAATCGTATTTTGGAAATGAAATATAAAGAGAGAAGAGAATTGGAGAAATTTGCCGAAGGAAATTGGTTTTTGTTAGGTATCTTTTAAGAAGTTTGAAGGGAGCCAAAGAGAAGGTGGCAACGTGTCTGGTGAATCCAATCGATTACAATAGCATCCTACTTGTTGATCAACCATCGCTGTTTTTTTGACTTGATCACAATTGGTGATCCCCGTTGTTCACTTAAATCCCATTAAGCCCATCTTCCATTTTATAAATCAAGCAAGAGGAGAAACTATCTATAGAACCTGGTACAGCTCGGTGCACCACGAAATATCTTTAGTTTTTGTTCGAAATTTTAAATGAACTCTTAGATCTTGCAGATGTCGAGAAAGCGCAACACAATCCAAGTGTTTGAATTTAGACCATGCTTAGTAACTGTCATATAATTAGCTGGAGTGTCTCCACTCGACTATCTCGCAAATTGGAATTGGATTAATTAACATAATAGATTATATTTAAATTAAATTGAATTAATTATAAATTATAAATTAAAATTAATAGATAATATTTATTAAACCAGCGCATGTTTGGCTCTGTTGATGGCCCCACGTCACGTGTTGGCGCGTGAGATTTGCGGTGTTAAAAAATTAATTCTGGTACTTTAAGCGATTCAATCAAGCTGAAATTCTATATATAGCAGTTTTATACAATTATTAATCATGTGAAAAATTATCAAACTTATAGCTTTATTTTTACGGTCACTTTAGAGGGGAAAAATAATCAAAACGTTGTAGGTAATGACCCTCTTCCGGTTGAGCTACATTTCTCAAAAGTGGATAGAAAACTACGAATTTTGAATAATGCCTATGTACCAAATTTCACGATTCTAGCTCAAACCGTTTTTGCGTAATCTTGTCTACATACATACATACACACATACACACATACACACACACAGACATTTTTCTCAACCTTATTGAAAATGATTCAGGAACCTTCAAAACATATAAAAACATTAAAATCTCAACATCGAAAATTTTCGTGATCGCAATACTATCTCTAGCGAGATAGTAAAAATTGGATGAGTACATTACAAGTGAATTTTTCATGAATATATTTTGAAATAAAAGGTACATTCATGAAATTTAAAGTTTTTTCTTTATAACGAACGCATGATCTGGTATGTTCTGGGGTTAAGTCTAATAGCATAACATTGTAAAGTTTTAAAGTGTGTGTAAAGTACCTTGGGACATGTTGAAATGGTCCACCTTGGGGCACAAGAAATGCCAATTTCACTTTAATTATTTAAAAAAAAATATTTTATTTAATCTACATAAACTGTGTTTATGAATAGTTATGTTATTATATTTTTGTAGGAACTTCAGACAAAATACAAGTCTACTAAATGTTTTTTTTAAATTTTTCTATCATGGTTACGAGGTTGCAAGTTATGGAATCATGTAGACGACGGTTGCACGAATTGTTCAATAGAAAAATTAGAAAAAAATTGGAAATGTGTCGAAGGTAGGCACTTCTCCCCATAGAAGTGAACAAAATGAATCCTTCCATTTCTTATCTCCAGTAATTACGGTTCAGGTTAACATATATCAAAATATTTCTATTTTACTTCTAAGAAAAAAAAATATAATTTAAAAAAACAATTATTGTTCGTGTCATTTCCCCCTTTTCTACACAATACAAATGAAATTTAATTCGATAGGGATGGCTGCTTTCTAATAGTATAATTTCATTATTTATTTCCCGCACGAATGCGCCTCGTGGATGGTTAAATTTAATGAATTTCATTATCTCAAAAATATATTATTATTATTATTATTATTATATTAATACACTTGTAATTAACCCTGACAATTAATTAAGCGATTAAATATGAAAGGGTTTGCTTTTTTTCCTTTCTTTTAAAATGAAAATTCGATGTCATTTAGCAAAAGAGGTGGTTTTGTTTATAAATACTTTATTATTATTATTATTATTATTTTTGTGAATGAGTTTTTCACGATATATGAGAGTCAGGAATTTCGTTGTATGTAGTAGGAGAGAGAACGAGGGTTTTTTTCTAATTGCCTCATTATTAATATCCCAAAAACACGGATCTGGTCAACGCATTAATCTTAGAGAAGTCGCCGTTTTTGCCAGCATCTTCTCTCCATTTCATTTCATTTCATCTGTTCGATTAGAAAACAGCTTGTTAGTTGGAACACGAATTGACCTCATCGCCAATAACGTACTATAAACATTACATTAATCATATCCGTTTGTTTCAGTTTATCGGATTTTTCTTCAAACTGCAAATGATTTGCCGAAAACCATCGATCCACTCGAATGTCTCTCTTTAATCTGATATCAATTAAATATAATATCCAATTTAATGAATCATCTTTCTAAAGAGAGTGGTAGGTTCTTTTTTATTTTCTCTAAAAATGTTATATATATATATCTATAAATATATATATATATATAAAATAATAATAATAAAATTTCATAAAACTCTTTTGAAAGAGTTCCATAGATTCTGTTCATTGAAAATTTGAATTAGATGGAATAATATTAAAATCCTTCTTCTTCTTAAGGTGCCGTCTCCCTTCAGAGTTTGGCCAGCATTATGACTAGGATAGCCTTAGAAGCTGCTCAGCCATGATGATTTTTCTTGGCAATGTTTCTCGCGGGTTTCCCGTTGCCTTCCGCATGTATAGAATACGGAGGCAGCTGATGTTAAATTGAATTTATTGGAAAAATTTGTTCTTAGTTGGAATCGAACTCCGACTTCTTGTGAGTAAAAAATGCCACGCTACACTTTCGGCTAAGCTGCCTCCTATTATAATTAATTAAAATAATCCCATTATAATTAATTAAAATTAAAATATTTTAAGCAAACTAATTAATATACACTACAATACACTATAAAATAATTAATTTTTACATAAAATATAATTAATTAATTCATTGAAACAACGACTAAAAAGACTACTAAAATATTTTTAAAGGATTTTTATAAATATTTATTGGTATGAACTTTATCTGAAGATATTACCATATTTTTAATAAATAACCATAGATTATATAAAACTAAAATAAAAAATTAATTCATTTCCATTTTTTTTTTGTTTACTATTGCAAGTTTTTATTTTTATTATAATATTATATCAAATGGTATATAATTAATTATAATATATATAATAATATATAGTAAAAAATGTTTAATGTTATATAACCACATAGAACGAATTAAATGTAATATAATAATAGCATCAATATTCAATAATAGTAAAGTTGTACTTTCTGTGCATAACACGAATTCACTTCGTTCAGGGAATTGTAGTTAAGCCAATCAGGCCTCCATTCGGACCCCATCCATTTACTTGCGTAAATGGTAATTACTCGAGTAAATGGTAAATGTAGGCGTTAAAATCGGCCACGCACTTAACACAGTAAGCTAAAGTCCCAATCATAGTTAGAGGGCCCTACCATTGGATTCCATGATCGAGGGGATGAATCCTAGAATTAGGATTCATTCAAGTTAATCTGACGGTAGCAAATGATTGGGGGGGGGGTATGGTGGACGGCCCGGAAATCATCACGAATAAAAGATAGAATCGAACCAATTGAGGTTTCTTTCACCCATTCAAACCAATTCTATTTATTATTTGTTAGTTATTTATGGTTTCATGAAAACAAACATGTCGCAATTTCAAAGAATGGCTTTTTTTGTTGTTGTTTTTTTATTCATTTGCAACATTGAATCGAGATTGAAGCAATGAAAAAAATAAAACCCTCGAATGTGGAATAGAAGGGATGAAATGAGATTCACTTTAATACTATAATCCTCTTAGTAGCCAATCATAAGTTACCACCGTTCGAAATGAAATAATTTAAAATGACCGAAAATTATACTATACATATATCCTATTATATTTTAATATAATTATTTTATCGATATTCGACTGGCCGCTGGACCCCCTGAAGTCTATCTTTTTTTAACCTCTCTTCTTTTTCTTATTCTGTCTCTTTAGAGAGACCAACTGCATGTAAGACCCTCTTTTTAAAAAGCATATTTTCTCTCTCAGACAGAGACTCAATTAATCGTTTTTTAATTTTAGGTTCCCTATCGTTGTTTTGTAATTCTAACAAATCAGATGACCCTACCTAACATAATTTTAAACGTTCTTTTCTTTGCCTACTATTTTTTAAATACCTACTTAAATTTGATTGTTTCGGTAGCATTCTGGAAAAGAAATTTCTAACTAAAATGTAGAGTCAAATTTGAAATTCGTTGTTATCGGTTGCCATGGTAACGCATGGGAAAAAGAAAAGGGCTGTTTTTAGGGTTTTCCCGGCAATTATATGATTTTTTCTCGCCGTAAAAACCATCTTTGGACTTGAACGAACATTTAAAAAAAAGAATTGTCAATTGGTCCAGACGTTATTGAGTTATGGGCTTACCAATACATTTTTATATTATAGATATAAAATTAAATATATTTTTGTTAATAATAAGAATCTTAAAGTATTTAAGAATTCATTTAGTTTATTATATTTAATGATATAGAAAAATTATTCAATTCTTATTCATTTTATTGTTCTAATTAATCAAAAAAGTATATATTTTTTATGTGTTACTAATATGATGAATAGTATAAGAATAGTATATATATATATATATATACTATTCTTATTCCTATACTGTTAGATTAATAAATATCATGAATTTAAATTTATCATGTACCATTATTAAAAAACATTTCAATATATATATATAATCCATTCATCTTAGATGATTTTACAATCTTAAAAAATGAATTTTATTAAAAACTGAATAAATTATAAACATTATAAAAGTTATAAATTAAATAATAATTAGCCAGATATATGTTTAACGATTCATAAAATTCAATTGGTTTTTAAATTTATAAAATTCAAACCCCTGAATTTAATAATTTAGCAAAAAAAAACCTTTGATGTTAGTGATCGGCTGTTTTTGAATAAATTTAAATATGACATTAACAAACATGTTAAACAAAAAATCATCCTTCATTCCCATTTGTTCTTTTTCATTTGTATTGAAATATTAATTTTAAATTTATCATTAGAAAATACTTGATCAAAGGAAGAGGATATGACATTTTACATTATAATATTAATGATTGCGATTGAGAAAAAATTTGTAAATATTATTTTACACATTTTTTTCATATTTTAATAAAATTGAAAAATGCTAGAATATTAAAACTTTATATATATTCAGAATTTCAGTTATAATCGTTCTTTTTTATTTTTTATTTTATTATTAATACTTGTAGTTTGAAAGTTAAAAAATGCTTTTACAAATATTGAGAAATTAAATTCTATTATACATATATAAAAAGTTTTACTATTTAATCACTTTTTATATTTATTAAAAGTAGAAAATATTAAATGTTAAAATAAATAATATAAATATAATTTTTTTTTTATAAAATAACGTTTTTCCAATGGACTAAAAGAATAGAATAATTTTTTTATAAATTTGACAAAGTTTATGGATGAATTGCTTCATATTCAACGAAAAACGAAGAAAAAAACATCTTTAAATTACGTATAAGTATAGTGTAAACGTTATGAAAAAATAAATAATTTATTTTGTCAAAATTTTTTCTGGGGAAGTCCCCCGGAAGACCACGTGCCCCCCTCCCCAACATAATAGATCACGCTACGCCATATATATATATGAAAATCTGTCCATTTATTGTTCTTGAAATAAATAACAAATAACATAAAAAGAATAATTCGTTGTATAAATTTTGTACTTTTAATTCATTTTACTTGATAATTCAATTAACTTAATTGAAATCTTCATAATCCCTTCTAATTTATTTTATTATTTTTCAATCCGAAAAATGTCTAAGTTTTTCGAGAATAAAGGTATTAATTATAATGTCAATATGTTTTGAAGGAAAACGTAAAATAACATTTCCGATTCATAAATGTTGTTGAAATTTTTTTTAAAACCCCCGAATCTATTCTCGTCTGCCAAAATAATAAGCTACACCTCGCACTAATATAACATAAACGGTTAAAGAATAGTTTTATAGATTTTAACTTGATCATCTTGAAAAAATAAACATTTTTAGCAAATTCTTTATTTTCATGATTCAAGTATACCCCTAAATATTGAAACTCATCTACCATTTCCAATTCCCACATCCAATTCTTTACCACACCCAAGACAAATTACTATTATCGTTTTTCTTGAAAATATTTCAAATGATTTTTCTATATACTCATAAATTAATTTATGGGTAATCCAAAAAACATCCAGCTAAACATCGATTCCCTTAAATAACCTATTTATGATAAAAAAATAGAATATTATTAAATTAATGTGACTTAAAAATCTATTTGATTTGCATATTGAAATAAAAAACAATTTCAGTTCAATAATTATTTTCAATGTTTTTGAAATTATATTAATATTTCCAAAAGGTTTCAATTATTTATGTGATGCCATTTTTTGTGTGATATTTTTATTTCATTTTCTTTTCTCGAATTAGTAAACGAAATCATTGAATGAATATTATATGCTAGATTTGTCTGTAAAATATTTCTTACTTTATAAAAAACAAAAAATTTGTTTGAAAAAAATTTAATATATATAATATAACTAATATATAAATGTGTTTTTGTTCATGAAGAAAGAGTAAGAAAATTTTTAAAATTTTATTAAATATTTACATAATAATGATTATTAAACTTAATTAATATTTTGTTTATATCAGATTTTATAAATGTATATATATATATATATATATAAATATATACATTAATCTATATATATAAATGTAATGCTCCACGCTTAATTGTTGGGTATATGCAAAGAAATTTTTTAGGGCTTTTTTGATGGAAAAAGTGTGTATATTGAAAAGTATTTTTTTATTAATTTATTCTTTATCTATTTTTTGTTTACTAAATGGGCATACGTTCTAGTGCAAGTGCATAGATTTGTTTCCAATTTAGTATTTGGAAGGAATGGAAAAAGAGGGGGTAAGCGTAGACTTTACTCTACGGAATTTTGTCGAATGTCATTGATCAGCCACCAGTGGAGGGAAACCAGGGAAACAAAGAGGAATAAGACCGAATTGAGAAAGTGGCTGAGGTAGTAAAGAAGGGTGGGGGTGGAAAGTGCAAATACTGCCTGTAATAAAGGGAGATTCGAGTGCATGGCATTGCAGATGGTCTCTGACCTACTCATGCGAAATAAGTCGTGGATTTCGTTGTCAAGAGCAACCGAGTTGAGATTGCATTCACCATCCATTCAATGAATCACTGAAGAAAAGAAAAAAAATGGCAACCTCCGCGAAAATTGAATTTACATCGAATCAGAGGAAAAATTGGCAAACGGTACCTTCAATGAAAATAAACAATAAAATATAAATAACTACACATTTTCAATTGAATTTAATTGTTGAGATAGTAACTTACCAACTTATTCGCATGAAATTAATTAAAAAAATTATTAAAAATTATCAATCCCGGATGCGTTATTTACTCAACTCAATATCAATCCCATTCATCTCTTCTCTAAGACATCCAAAGCCTAACTTTTCTCTTTTAATTCCCTCCTAGCTACTTTTATACGAGGGAGGGGTGAAAAGTTTCCGGCCTGGTCAAGAAAAACGATGTTTTTCAATTTTTTTTTTTTTTTTGCTTTCTTTTTCAACATTCAAGATAGCTGAGAGCTGTACGATGTCAGCTGAACGTGTGCGAAATATTTTGCATAAGCCTTTGAATATGGAAAGCTGTATGCAACGTGGGTGCCGCGTTTGCTAACGTTCAACCAAAAACTGCTTCGAAAAACCATTTCTACCGACAATTTGGCGCTGTAGGCGTAATCCAAACGAATTTTTGCGTCGATTCATAACTGTTGATGAGACTTGAATTAAATTAAATTAAATTAAATAAATAAATTAATTAACTAAATTAGAACGCCGTTATGAGACATGTATCAGTATTGATGGAGATTATGTTGAAAAATATAACAAAAAAAAAAAAAATTTAAAAACATCGTTTTTCTTGGGCAGGCCGGAAACTTTTCACCCCACCCTTGTATCATGGCATCATCGCCCCAGCGATTGTCTTCCATTTGGTTTCCCCGCGAATCAACTTCAGTCTTGTCACACTCAACATAACATTCTAAAATTTCACGAATCTCTGGATATCATACAAAAATATACAAATTTTCTAACACAAAGTCATGGACTTCGCCACCTAACCATTGAATATCAATCGATAAAAATTATACTTGATAATATAATAAAAAGAATATTGAATGGATTTAATATTATTGAATTATTTTTCTTTTCAAATTGGATTAATTTCATTCAGGTGGAGGTTTCAAATGGTTTTACCACAACTACACTTAAGGCTTCCCATTTAAAAGAAAGAAGAAAACAATGATAAGATTTCTTTCATTTTAAATGGTATAGATTAACTAATTAAATATTTTTTTAAATATTATTATTAAACCATTATTTTTGTTAATTGCAATGATAAACACAAAAATATTTGGTTTGTTTGTGTTAAATTAAATGAATGACTTTTCTTCTTAATTTCATGAAAGAGAAACGATCATAAAACAAACCAAATCCATCCACCTGAGTCAACCCAATTTTAAAGTAAAATAAATAATCTAACTTTAATTAAAATGAATCAAAATCGTGATTTACGTTAATCAATTAATCACCTTCATCTTCATTAGAGCAATCAGCAAATAAATAAAATAAATATTGTTTATATTGATTTAAACGCGTGTGAGATGAGCTGTTTAGCCAGCCATCTTATTTCTACAACGTAATTATGTAGAAATGTAAATGTTTGTAAATAAAATCAACGTCATGGTGCGCATTTGTTATCTGAGTAACGTGATTGATGATGTAGGCCACAACCTCGAAACAATTGTTTTTCATTGTATCACGTTTATTTTATTCAAAGCTATTTTTGTTATTACTTACAAGAACACACACACAAAAAAAGAATAGAAAGAAGTTTAATGAGATCATTCGGAACAATTTGATGCTTATTTTAGTTCAATTTTCAACAGTGTTTTGGGATTCTGGGGCTTAGTCTGTCGAAATTTAAAGGATACTATTTTTCAATTCCTACGATTACAGTTTACACTCTCCTTATAAATAAATATATATATATATATTCCCTTGCAGAAATTTTCAATCGTTGAAAAAATAGTTTTTATTCATCCACCCAAATTCAAATGCATTTTGTAAAATCAGTAGTATATGAGATCTAATGGTTATAAAATTTTTTCAAATAATAAATGTTTAATTAAATTTAATTAATTAATTTTAGTTTTATACATGAGAAAAAAATGTATTTTCTATAAGAATTTTCACCTTTTATTATTACAAACTTCTAAAGCCTAGTTTACACGGACTTAGTTCTTGTCATTAGTTCAGGGGTGGGCAAATACTTTTAAGCGCGGGCCAAAATGAAATTTTCAAAATGTCTTCCGAGCCCGAGGACCATATTTCGAAAACAATAATAAAAAAATTTATCTTTTTTTTTTAGAGACATATTGAACGAAAAATCAAAATAAAAGCCAACTTTTTCAACGGGCCGGCGTGCGTTCAAAAAGGCCGCTCTTAAAAGTATTTGCCCAGCCCTGAACTAATGACAAGTACTAAGCCCGTGTAAACTAGGCTTAAGTGCGTTTTTTTTGTATATATATCAGTATTTATATAATTTTTTATATATATTTATTATTTCCAATTTAAACCCGCCCCGTGTGTATTATCACACAATTATAATATATATTTACTATAAATACAGGGTGTCCCAAAATGAAAGAGCAGATTTCAATTTCGTATTACAGACAAACTAGGAAAGATAGCATTGGATAGAGGAAGGTCCAAAGTTTGGACATACATCATACACTCAACATGAGCGCCATGTGTTGCCCGAGAAACATCGTAACGGTAGTCCATTTCATTCCATCCACGCATCAACTGGTCCCTGTTTATTGAATTGACAGCTTCAATAATTCGATTTCGCAGATCTTGAAGTGTAGCTGGCATAGGTAGGACAAACACTGTCTCTTTGATGTACCCCCACCGAAAAAAATCACAGGGAGTAAGATCTGGGGACCGGGGAGGCCAGAAACAATCAACAAGGTCTTCTCGTGCACCTCTCCCAATGTACTGTCCAAACTTGGAACCTTCCTCTATCCAATGACATGCGCAATGTGTTTCTATCTTTCCTAGTTGTCTGTAATACGAAATTGAAATCTGCTCTTTCATTTTGGGATACCCTGTATATATATTAGAAAACATAATTAAATATGTTTTTCATGAGAAATAATAATTGTTGTTTAGGAAAGCTAATAATTGGTATACATAGCTTATTAGTAAATATTATAATGGAATCCATTATTAAAATACAAACTATTTTATGATTCCATCCGATTTTCCGATTTATTCTATTGTGTGTGATTTATGTTAATTAGAAATCAAATAATTATCAATAAATCCAATTGAAATCGAGAGAGAGAAAATAATTATTATAAAGTTAATTGAATCATGTTTCAACTTGAATGGAAAAGTTGCTGTCCTAACCCGGTGGAGATGTTTATCTTAAATCTTCCCCAGGAGGACCAATCGAAAAATTAGCTTTAGGAAGAGAACTTTTCCCATTCCAATCAACTATCCAATTTAATAGATTTTATTACAAAAACAGTATTTTAAGTTTTATATCAAACAAGAGTTTTATCCATTGAAATACACCCAAATATTAATATAAATAAATAATTGAGCATCTAGATATATAGAAAGGAAAATAAAAAGTATAATTATCATCCTAGGCTGTACTTTGTCGATAACAGAAGTTGAAATAGCAGTTTTCAAACGACTCAAAAATTATACCAAAGTATTATATATATATGTATATATACAATATATATTTATAGGGAAATGGAAATTAAGAGAGGATATGAAGAAGATACCTTCTGTATTTCAAATTGAATTGAATTTCAAATTAAAGTTCGTTTATTTAATTAACTGGTTACCAAAGGAATTTTCACCCCCTCTTCGGGGTGTTGTTCGTATTCCCTCCAATTGTACCATTCACAACGAGAATAAAATCTCGATGAAGGTCTTGCTTCACCCTTGGAATGTATATAAATAATAAAATACAATTATAATAATTGTTTAACAAATTAATAGAGATAAACTAAAAAAATAAACAATTCAACATTTAAATCAACGAATTTCTATGTGCTATCGTAAATAATTGTTTCAACATTTCTACCCTGATCTACATTTTTGTTTAACAATAACAAAAAAAAAAAAAAACAAAAAAAAAAATAATGCCATCGATAGTTTTTAGATTGAAACAAACGTGTAACATTTTTATCTATTATTATTAAAATGAATGGTGAAAATTTGCATAGAGGATCACTGTAAAGGACAAATTTACATAAAACACTTTCCATCCCAGATAAATGAAATAGATTTACAACGATAAGAGGATGTTAAATGACTTTAAACAATTTTTTTTTAATATATTCAGAAAGAAGAAATTAAAATATTTCTTAGCCTATTTTCTCGTTTTTGGTCAAGATAATTATTATTATTATATGTCTCTAAATAAGAAGCAATTTAATGATTTTTAATGGTATGTTCATAAAAGTACATATATAAAAGATTGAAGTTAATGAAAGCCAATTCAGATTTTGCTTATTTTAGAAGACCTACACCGTAGTTAGATAACAAATTTAAATTTAAATAACAATATCACTGATGAACATCCTATGAAAGGACTTGGGTAGCAGTCTAGGCGGGGTAGAGGTGTTGTATGATTAATACAATCGGAATAGGATTACAAATTGCACACCAATCTCCAATGCTATGTAAAGTATATATATATATATATATAATTATTCCTAATTCGAGTTTGCTAGTGTGTTGTGTCTGTGAGAGCAATGCCGTTGGTAAAGTTGGTAATAGTAAAATAATAAATACTTGAAAAACTATAAACATTGATAAAACAAATCAAATATTAATTTTCTCCAGCATATCTTTATTAGGAGAAGAAGATTCTATGTTAGCAGGACCAAAGAGGATATGATATAAAATTTTAAATTCAACATAGGGGGTAAACACGAAAAGAAGAAATCGAGAAAACAATTTTTTTTTCATTGAGCAAACTGGTTCCATATTTCGAAGATCCTATTAGTCAATTCTATCAATTAACTTTCGTAGGGGGAGGGAGAAGTAAAAACTTGCTATTATTCCTATTTCGAGCCTGCGAGTGTGTTGAGTTTCATAGAGCAATAACGTTGTTAAAGAAAGTTGGTAATAGTAATTTTAATAAAGACTTGAAAAACTATCAACTTTGATAAATCAAAAAAAATATGCTATTCTATTAAATTACTCCAAGGCGCCATTGGGTGTGTGGGTCACATTCCCATCGTCCCGGGTTCAAGTCTCGGGCCTGGCAAGGAAATTTCCCTAGCTGGGGCCTATGGCCTGACCCCCGGGAAAAGCCACTTGATAGCGTCTCCGATCAAGAAAATCAAGGTAAAGGTGGAGAGGACCCGTTCTACGGATCATAGGACACCTCATTGATAGAACCGGCTTGATAGGCGTCGTCCTTGTGTAGCACGTACAAAGCCAGTTTTTTTTTAAGGGTATATTATATATATATATATAAATATTTGTATTTTTGAGATATTAAACAGCTCTAAGGATTGTTTACAAATTAAAATTTATGAATTTTAGAATAAAAAAATCAATCTTAATATGTTTTATTTTTTTTATTTTACTTTTTTCTTCATTAATCAAAGAATATCAAATAAAAATCATTTGTAATTCACCTTGTAAAAAGTAATTGAAGTATATCAAGTATTTATATAACTAAACATGTTTCGGAATATAAAAAATGTTATTGTAATCATAATTAATAAATATATTCATAGTGAAAGTTTATTAAACGATTAACTATGATTAATTACAATAATATTTATAATTAAAAAGTGATTATTAGTGGGTATATACAATAGAATCGTTGTTAATTACCTGTTAAAATGTACACTTAGCCATTTTGGTGGCGTCTTTTCCAATGCACTGTTCAATGTATACTAAAAATTAAATTATTTTAATATATTTTCTTTTATTTATATTATTTTAATATTCTTTTTCAAAGAATTGGCCGAGTCGCTTATCGCTTTTCAATGTAAAACTATAAACAATCGAATTCTTGTGGCTGTGCTCGTTTCCCTTGTGCATTTATAAAATATTATTTATAATATCATTTCTTTTTTATATATTAATAATTAAATTGATAAAGAAAATAATTCAAGGCATTTTTTTCATTAGAAAAAAATAATCTATCTATTTCTATATATATATATATATAATTTATAAATATATAAATATTTTCTTTTACAATTCGATGAGAAACAATTTTTTATTTTATAATATATTATTGTGTTATTTATTTTATATTATATTTTATAGACTAAGAGTTTTTAATTATATGTATTAAATTTAATTAATTATAAGTGGCAAAGTCAAGACGGCGTTGGACCCTCTCCGAGTATATATATATATATTTCTTATCTTATTATACTAGCAAAAATGATGTATATATTTGTATTTTTGAAATATTAAATTGCTCTAAGTCTAAGGATTTTTTTTAAATTCTCACCATAGATAATTTTTACAAAGAAAAAAATCAATCTGAATTGGTTTTGGCCTCGGGGAAAATCATCTTTGTTAGTTTTTTTTTTTTTATTATTATTTTTATAAAATAGGAATTTTAATAATAAAAAAATGGCGCCAGGCAAAGCCGGACACAGTGTTACCTTATAAATACAATAGATTATAAATAAAATAAAATTGAAAATATTTATTTAAACAATATTTTGTAATCCAACTGCGAAATATATATTATGTTATATCCACAGGCCATCAGTGCATGAATACGTACTTAAAGGGCTTTATGTTTTATAACTATATTTTTTTTTAAATTTCTGTTCTTTTAAATTATTTGAAATTGTTTCCTATATTTTTGTCATTTATTTATTTTAAATAATAATAATAATCTTAATCTTCAATATTCATAGAGTTCATAAGGAATAATCTTTTTAAAGTACCGAGCCGCGGTTCGGTGAACCAGTAACTTAATAGACTATAAAAACCAATTTTTTTTAGGTAAATATTAATTGTTACTTGTAATTTTCATTTGTAACTATGATTTAATAAAGATTCATGGTTTTAGGAACAAATCTGTTTCAATATAATTAAATATATATAAAGAAATTAAAATTTAGTAAAATATCTTTGACATGAAAGAAAGATATACAACCTAAAGTATAACAACAAATAAAAGAACAAGTTGTAACAGTTGTATTTAATGGAACGAGATTCAGTAAAATAAAAAGGTGAAATGATAATAATGATAATAATAATAATAATTTACCATGGGAGTCGCAGAGAACTTAATAAAGAGTGGCATGCGGCTCTCGAAACTGCATTTTCCCACCTTCGAGTCCGTTCGAATGTAATTTGTAGTAAATCAATTCTTCTAGGTGAATGTGTTAATTTTATTTGAAGAGAATAAAGAGGATAAAAAAAGAAAAGGAATGGAGAATAAAGAGAGAGGGAAGGGAGGAGGAGGGAGGGAGAGCAAGTAGGGGAGGGGTGTGAGTTTAGTGGGGGGGGGGGGGGGCTAAACGGATCAATTGGTTCTCTCGACTGGTTAGCTAATAATATGTAACAAATGCAATGGTCCTGGTGGATCGATTGCAGTGGTGTCAGACAGGAGTCCGGGCCCCAAGGGCGCCATTGCCCACGATTTAGGAGAGGGGCACTGGCCAGTGGGCAATGGCCAGGAAACTTCACGTGTGATTGCCCCCGAAGAATGCGTTCCGCCGGGAGTAGATCATTCCCTCTGGCACCGCCGTTCCTTCGGAGGCTGTTTTTCTAGCAAGATGCTTGTTATTTATGGAAGCAAACATTGCTGGTTCCCATTCCCAATCCCAGTCGCGATTTTCCGCTCACTGGCCTCGCTTCCAAATCATAATCCAAATCCAAAAGGAGCACCGTTCTTTGCTGAAAATTGGCAAAATTCCTTCCAAGACGATCCCATTTCAACAACCAGAATTGTAGTAGCAAATACGCAGAAAAAACTTACCCCCCCCCCCGCCCTCCTAACCTTTTTTCTCTATCTCTCTCTTTTTTATTCTTTAACCCTTAAAGCAGTCATCTATAACCCTTATTAGACTAATCAGTACCAGAAAATATATTTCCAAATTATTTTATTTTATAGTATTATAACAGAGTATGAATATGCATGCTCCATCGTTTTTCTCACGCTTTGTCTCTCCTATAAATAATAATGAATTTTACATATATTTTATTATTTCGAGAGAGACATTTTCTCTGGAATTTTAAATATTTTTTTTTTGTATATATTATATAATATTTCAACGTAAAATTTGTTATATTTTCTCTTTAAATTAATTTTTCATATTTTTCTTATAATCAAAATTTAACTTGTATCCCTTTTGCCACAAGCAAAATAAATTTTTTTGTTTGATTGTATATACAGTTCTTGAAAAAATCAAATTGAATTATAACCGATTATATAGATGTTTATAATATTTGTGAAAATTTTCTGATATTTTGAATTAAGATTAAAAAAAATTGTTTCTAAAAGATTTCATCATCCATAAAAACAATATATATATATATATATATAGATGTAATTAATGCTCTCTCATGCCATATCTTAATATAAGGAATAAGATTATAGTAAAGTTCAGAAGAAATTCTAAATATAGATATATAGTAAAAAAAATATATTTGAATGAATTTTATTCTAAAATTTATTTTGTAAATATAAATATCTTTGTTTTTTTATTTTTTATTTATTTATTTATTTTATTTTTTGTATTTTTTAATTTCCAATGAATATTTTTACATAAGTGAGCGCTACTTATGAAGAAGGGTGAATATGTATTTTAAATATTGTAGTACCTGGAATATTGATATACAATTCATTAATTATTTATTACAATTATTAAATGTTATATCGTTGGATCAATCTGATTAAAATGAATGAAACTTGGGGTCCCCAATAATAATAGATAATATTAATAAATATTAGGTAATATTTTAGTGAAAAAATATTAAAAATTATAAAACTATCTAAAAATTAATTAATAAAAGAAAAATGAATAAATATATATAAATTAGTAATATAATAAAAAAACACGGATATAGATAAAAAAAACAACATAAAAAAATCTAATAAAAATTTATAAGAATTAACAAAAAATTAAACGACATAACAGATTAAAAAAAATTGTTTTTAAAATATCATAAATAAACTTACTACTTTTGGTGAGAGATTAATAAATAAATTTAGTAATTTGATTCTAAAATATTCTTAAAATAAATATTTTTAATTTTATTTCGAAATTAAGTAAAAAATCTTAAAATATTTTAAATATAAAAAAGTATTAATACAATATCAATTAAAAAAGAATGGCAAGAAGCAAATTAGAATATGAATGACGTCATTTGTGACGTCATTCAAATCTACTATTTTAAAATAAGAATATACGAATGATTTTTCCCGATGCTAAAATCAATACATATTGTTTTATCTTTATAAATATTATAAATATATGTGAATTTGAAAAAAAATCATTAGAGCGGCTTATTAGCTCAAAAATATACAAAGGTATATATATACATACAAATATAATTATATATATACAATTTTTGTTAGTATGATAAGATAAGATAACATATTATGATGATTGATTTTATTTTTATAAGGTTTTTATAAACTCCGCTTCACGTCTGTCTGTCTGTTCACCCTTATAACAAATTGAAATCGATTTTTCATCATCTTTAAATTGAGATAGAAAATAAAAGAATTAATACAATTAAAAATAAAAATATTAACATAAAAAATAACTTATTAATTAAAAAGATGAAACGTTTCTTTTAAAATTGACTTTTTATTTCAATTCATGGAATAAATCAATTGTAATAATCTAGGCAACGTCCTAATAGATAAACTAGACAACATTCACCCCCTAAAGAGAGAGAAATCCAAGTGATTGGTGAGAAATAAAAGAATAAAAAAAAAACCTCACCAACACCCCCATCATTGCCATTGGCAAGTTTCATCCATCCAGTCAATTAATTAACAAAAAACAAATAGTATAGAGAGTTTAGCTGCTTCATCATTTCAAACGAGAGTTAATCCTCGAGGCGGGAAAGGATAAACAATAATAAAATCAAATTCAGATCGTTAAGCAAAGTCCAAACAATTCAAGACAAAATTGGGAGAGAGATTCGAGGATCGCAAGTGAAACAAAACAATCAAGTAAATCCAACCACAAACAATAAGTAGTGTATACTATTTACATTTTACTAACTTGTACTGTTTCCTCATATTACATGTTATTAAAAATAATTAAATCAAAAAAATAAAAGATAATTCAGATAATTAAAAAAAATATATATATTTAAATTACCTACAATGTCTTGTTTTTTCCTCTAAAGTGTCTGTAAAAATAAAGGTATAGGTTTGATAATTTTTCACATGATTAATAATTCTATAAAACTGCTATATATAGAATTCCAGCTTCATTGAATCGCTGAAAGTACGAGAATTAATTTTTTAACACGTTGACTGGCAATTACGCACCAGCACGTGACGTGGTGCCATCAACAAAGAGCCAAACATGCGCTGGTTTAATAAATATTATTTATTAATTTTAATTTATAATTTATAAATAATTAAATTTAATTTAAATATAATATATTATGTTATTTAATCCAATTCAAATTGCGAGATAGTCGAGTGGAGACACTCCAGATTTATTTTAAATATATTTAAAAAGAGCATAGCCAATGTATATTAATATATTTAAATTAATGTACACTCGTATATACCGATTGAAAAGTTAGATGGATGCAATCACATATATTCAACTGGTTTTTAAAATTATGTATAGTATTTGTATATTACAATAGTAGGCCTTTAAACCTGTATTTTTAAACAAATCTATTCTTTAAATTTGTATTAAGTCGATAACTAAATATTCATTTCTATATATATTATATGTTAGTATATACCTATATATATATATATATATATATATATATAAAATGTTTAACACATATATATATATAAAAAAACTCTGACTTTGTGCATCCTACGCAAGGACAACGCCTATCAAGCCGGTTCCATCAATGAGGTATCCTATGATCCGTAGAACGGGTCCTCTCCACCTTTACCTTGATTTTCTTGATCGGAGGTGCTATCCAGTAGCTTTTTCTCAATGTTGTTCCCGGAGGCTGGGTTGATGCAGTCCCATAGACCCCAGCTAGGAAAATTCCCTTGTCAGGCTCGGGACTTGAACCAGTGACCATGTGAATGTGAGGCAGGTTCGCTACCCAGACACCCAATGGCGTCTTTAACACACACACATATATATATATATATATATATATATATATATATATAAATAAAATGTTTAACATATATATATATATTTAAAAATAAAAATAGATATTGTATTCTTGTTTGTTCCTAATGATGTAATTATTTATAGATTCCACCTGTTGAATGACACAAAGAAACGTTTAGTAACTATCGCATTGATTCCATAGATAAAGCTACTTTGGAGACATTTTTAGAATCAATAAAGCAAAAAAAAATCATCATCTCGCCTCCCACTCCCCAAATTCTACAATTCATATCCATTTTAACAATACTATAATAATATTTAATTAGCCAATTATTTATTATAACCACTTAAATAAAAATTAAAATTATTTTTATTTTAATAGTAAGATACTAAGAAATAGGGAGGAGGGGAGTGCGCTTGACTTTCAACCTCGTGGTCCTGGGTTTCAGGCTTGGCAAGGAAATTCCTCTCTTGCTGGGGGTGTTTTGTAATAAGGTCCATCTAGCCTAGCCCTCGTGATGAAATCAAAAGTAGCGTCTTCTGATCTAGAAAATCAAGATAAACGTTATAATGATCCTAGAACCCATTTTCCCAGCTTCGTCGTCAACCGACTTGAAAGTACCAAAAGTCCAAGTTATTCTTTTAAATAGGAAATCAATGTTTAATGAATTTTGGGTGAGGACAACCTATAAAATCTACTTCACCTATAAATTCGAACCGTATTGTTATTTTTATCGAAATAGTTTTTTTTTTTATAATGATATCTATTAATGGATTAAAAATAAATTTTAATTTAATATAAAAAAAACAACCGAGGTCGGAGGGTTTGTTTCAATTATTCATAATCATGTAAATTATTATCTATCACGTGTTAAAATGATTATTTTCCAAATTTATAATTATCTAAATCATTGGATTTGGATGAACTTCCGAGTTGTATGATTTCATCCTAAAATAGATTAAAACGCTTTTCTAATCCGCACGAATGTATATTTAAAGAAAAAAATATATGCTTTCTTGCATGAGAGGAAGAGGTTTTTCCGCACGTCACCTCGTGGTGCGAGAGTTAATAATCGATAAGACGAAATTTAACGATTAAAATTAAGTAAACACAAGTGGTTTATAAGAAGCGTACCATTTCTTCGAAATTTATAACTATCATTAACTAATTTATTAAATTTATATATTAATGAAAAACTTTTTGCTAGATATTGTTCATTCAAATGAAAGATTAACCAAGTTGATTCATAGGACTCAATCTAATCAAGAAATATTTTTAATAATTTTTATTTCTTATTTGTAGTTTAGAATATATTAATGGTAACCAAATAGTAACGAAAACCATCATAATCCAAAATAGGGAAATCTTTTAAAAATTAGCTGGAGTGTCTCCACTCTACAATCTCGCAATGTGAATTGGATAAAATAACATAATAATATTATATTTAAATTAAATTTAATTAATTATAAATTATAAATTATTCATCTCGTCCTTTCACCCTAATAAGAATAGTTAACGTTGGCCGTTAGAATATAATATATATAATATAATTTAGCTTGGGTAATTTAATATCATTTACACAAAAATACATTTTTTTTTCAATTTTTATTAAATATTTCAAATAGATTAATAAAATTATAAAATTAGCTAAAAACTAAATAAGATAAAGTATGGCCTTAGGCGTGTTGATCTTTTGAAGGTTTTTATTTTTCTCTCATTCATCCCCTTCAAAAGAATTATCCCCTTGAGTGAGTTATGGAACAAGCTGTACAAGACCCTAGTTTATTTATATTTGTTTACATTATATACATATATACATATAGATACTATATATAATATATTTAAGGAATTATAATTCCAGTTATTGATACAACTTCTTAGTTAAGCCAATTAAAATGTTAATTTTAATTGGAATTTGCTTTCCCTAAACAAATGTATTTCGATAATAATAATAGAATAATAATTGAAGAGGATCAAACCTCTTTTCGGCGTCTTTATTCTACACAAAGAATGATATAATCATTATTCTTGGGGTCTGATAACATTTATCATCCAGAAAAAAAACATGTAAACAATCTATGTCTACTCTCTTGTTTTTATTATTACAGCCCATATTATTAGATGTTAATATATCGATGGATTAATAAAAGAGAATAATTATATATGGAATGTTAAATAAACACGGGAGTGGATATACATTTATCGTTTGGCCGTTTTTTATAGGGTTAAGAAAATTGTTTTTACAAGAGATTTCATCCATGAGAAAAGGTGATTGGATTGGGGATTTTTGCAGGGTATTTATAGGACAATGTAACTATTTCTCTTAAAAATGATTAAATTTTAGAAATAAAACAATGAAATGTCATTTTATATCAACCAATCGCTTTATTCTTTATTGATGTCAAAATTATAGAATATTTTTTTTTTTTTAAAGCAAATTGAAAAAATGTTGAAAAAAGTACGAAATGTTCAAAAGCTTAGTCCAGAAAACGTTCTAAATATCCTAAATATATCCCGAAGACTTTTTTCGAGACGCCGGGACAGAGCACCTAAAAACGGGACGTTTGGTCACCCTTGTTAGCTTTAATATTTACTTATTTTTAGATGTAAGTTCTTTTACAGTCACTCTAATAGCATTATGACATTTATTTATTATTATTTATTGATTATTTCTGTATATAAAAGATTATTATTATTATACTACTAGCCGCTCACTTGGAGCTCTTTGTATCTAGACAGGGGGCTCTGCCCCCTGTACCACTGAAGTGATATATAGTTTGGTTGAAAGTTGAAAGTCTGTATGTAATAGGTTTTCTTTTATTTAATTTCAATCCGTATTTTATAACATTCATTTGGTTTTCTTGTTCTTATTTTTAATTTAATTTAATCAGTAAATTAATTAAAAATTTTAATTGTATATGTTATAATGGGTTATAATATTCGTTAATATTTATTTTGATATACTTTCTAATTATCATTATCATCGATAATTAAATAATTGTTATTATAATGAAATTTAGAAAAATCTATAGTTAGGGACTTGAAACATTTGATAATTTAAAGAGAAAAGAAGAAATATTCAAATAAATAAGAATAATTTGAAAAAATAAAAAATAATTTAATAAATCTGATCAAAATATTTTATTAAAATAATTAAAATGAGAACTTATAGAATAAATTATTTAAATGATATTTGCATATTAGAAACTAAAATAAAAATTTAAATATTATAGGATTAATTCTTTGTATAAGAATTGCTAGAATTATATTTATTTTATATTCACTGTCGGAAATGATTCGACTCCTTCACTGAGCTACGAGGGGCTCTGAATGAGCAACCTGGAGTATTATAAAATTGTTTATAAATCTGCGGTTATTGAATATATATATATATATAGCCATATAAATATTCAAATAGACATATATATAAGAATATTATGAGGTAATTTCATAGTAATTAGTTCAGCCAATTTTGAGTCTGTAAGGACACAATTCTCAGGACAAACATACATACAGACAATTCTGAGTAATGTGCAGACACAAAAAACCTTTTTTTTATATATAGAAGATTTTAATTTATATAAAAATCGTAATTTTAAATATAAAGGGTATTTATAAATTAACATAGAATAAGAGTAAAAAAATCGTACAGGGGTGGTAGTAAAATATCAACATTAAGAGATATTAAAAGTACACATAAAAAATAATCCTTCAAATTCTTTTGAAACTTATCTTATGATCATAAATTTCATAAAATAAAAAAGACAATTTAAAACTGCTTCATTAAGAGTCCAATTTGAATTAAACAGTAACTTTTGATGAAAATTTTTTGGAATTTTGTAGATTTATTTGTAATAGGATTTAATACTTACTGACTGATGTATAACTATAGGAAGTATATGAATATAATTCAAGAAGACATACCTAAAACAAAAAAATATACATATTATTATTAATATTAATTAATAAAAGAAAAAAAATATATATAAAACCCATTTTTTAAATAACCCAACTCCAAACTAAGCCTCCAATATACGACAATATATATATATATATACCATAATATGAAATGTTTCTTATTAAAAAAGAAAACAAAAGGTTTGATCAATTGTTCTTCAATACCTAGTCAAATTTTACTATGACTTTTTTACGAATACCCTTTTTCCTTTGGTTATTTCCTAATCCAATTTTTCATTCATCTCTTTGCAATGTTTTCTTCATTGGAAAAAAATGAAATGTTTATAGTATAATACTATATATATATATATATATATATATATATATATATATTCGATATATTTCTCTTTTTATTTAATAAAATATGGAGTTTCGTATCATCTTTCAAAAAAAAAAAATAATAAATAAATAAATTTATAAATAAATAATAAATAAATAAAATAAAAAAATCCAATATTGTTTGTTTATTTTTTATTTTTTATAATATGCAAAACATTTTATATAATATTATGTTGACGAATTTTATTTTATTTTTTTTTACTTTTAGGTGTTCTGTTTATATAGATAGATATATTTGTATCGTAATATTGAACAAGGGATAAATCTATATTGAAATCTAATTTAAGCCCATATTTAAAAAAAATTGCCAGGTTTATCGAAAGGTTCCTGTTCATTGAATTAAAAAAAAAAAAAAGATTATTTGCTTTTTTTTCTGGTGTGGCAATTTTGCGGACTGGGTCTCGTGGTGTAGCCAGGCTCGAATCCTAAACAGGGCTTAAGGCTTAATAACATGAAACCAATATCATAGGAGCTAATTAAATGACTAAACAAACAAACAGAGTTCAATTCTCGTTTATATTCTCTACTTTGTATGATGCGCCGTGTTTTCATTCTTTCTCTGCCGAGACTAATATATTAAAAGCATTTTATTAAAAGAATAATGCAACGCACGTAAACTACCTCCAGGCCCTCGTAACTTACACTCGCCGTCTCAAGTACTTTGTACTTGCTTAATGAATGGATCAAAAGTAATATTGTTTCTTATTGATTCGCCTTGCCAACCCACCAACCCTTCTTCTTATACAAACACTTCGTCCGGTAGCAATTCCCACTTTCGATTGCCACCAAAAGAACCCCAAGCCTTCTTCTTCTTCTTTCGTGATTTCTTTCAATTACAATTTTCTCGTCATTTTAGAAATCGCCTGATAAAATTAACATCAACAACGGTTTTCATTGATGTTCAATATCCATTTTAATTGAGATAAAAATAATAATCCAACTATTGTATCAATAATAATATAAATATAACATTTATTTATAAAATAACGTTTTTCAAATGGACTAAAAAGAATAAAATAATTTTTCTATAAACCTGACAAAGTTTATGGATGAATTGCTTCATATTCAACGAAAAACGTTGGGCGCATTTAGTTTTATTTATTTATATGAACAATCAAGTCAAATTTTTGTAATAATAAAAATTTTATTAAACACATAAACTGACCAATTTTTTTATCATGCAATAAAATGGATAGTTTAAGAGCTAAGAAATTAATCTTTTATTATTTTTCACAGTAATAAACTTATGTCAAAATTTAAAAGAATTTTTATTAAATTTACATATTATCAATCAAATCCAAAACAGTTGATTATTTTAGAAGAAATAGTGTTACTTGTTAATGAAGTGTTATAGTGTGATATGTTAGGATAAATATAAATTATAAATCTATAAAGGAATTTAATTGGATAGAAATAAAATATAGAAAGCAAATGAAAATTCTAAAATGGAATCCTTTGGTAAAGTTATATCCAAATCCCTGAAGCTTTCCGTTTTGTAAACAATTTGGTAATTTTTGAGTGGACTAAATGGAAAGAATTATTTCTATTAATATATGCAATTAAAAATTTTGTTAATGTTAGCTTTGTCTATAAATATAGTACATCCAAAAAGCTTGTTCAATATTAGATTCAAGTTTAAAAAAACATGAACTTTTGCTAGAGGCGCTACCTACGATATTGTAAATTTAAATAATAAATTATATTATAGTAGGACTAACTTTGGATATTCAAGAAAATCTTGATAAAGAAAAATAAAACATTTTGATATCCTAATGAATATTGTTAGAATTATATAGAACACAAAATTTCGCAAAATATATAAGGCAAAGGCAATAGTTTATGAAAATTAATTTAAAATTCTCTTTAATCTAAGGCTCTAATATATTTTTGGCATGTTGACTGACATAAAATCAAGCAAACGTCATCTGTTTTAATGGCTAACTAACCATCAAGATTATTGACGGCTGTTAAGAATAAGAAAATAAAAACTGAAAGCTGGTCAGTTTCCCTTTAAAAAAATATTGATATTGATATACAATTCTTTAATTATCTCAATGTTAATTTTTGAAACACTGTTTAGCTCCCCAAAAAGAACTAAATAAAACTGTAATTTCAGCTATCAATTATGCTTTTCTATTTCTATTTAATATTCTTAGATCATATTTATTCAATAATTTATTTTGAATAAGATATTTTATATAATAATCATTTTAAATGAATATTAACGAAAGAAAGAAATTGTTTTTAAAATATCATAAATAATATGTATAATATCTTTTCGAGATAGAAACACATAAAGATAATTTATACTTACAATGTTTGCAAGACAAATAATATAAATTTTAGATTTTTTTGGTACAAGATTAATAAATATATTTCGTAATTTGATTCTAAAATATTATTAAAATAAATATCTTAAATTTTATTTCGAAATTAAATAAAAAATTTTAAAATATTTTAAATATCAAAAAAAATATTAATACAATATCAATTAAAAAAAATTGGCAAGAGGCAACGATGGATGACGTTATTGATGACGTCATTTGAATTTTCTATTTTAAATTAAGAAAATACTAATACTAATACTAATAATAAACTAATTTTTCTCGAGGCTGAAACCAATAAAGATCGATTTTTCTTTATAAATATTATCTATGGTGTGAATTTTAAAAAAATCCATCGTGCAGTTTAATATCTTAAAAATATACAAATCAATATATATATATATATACAATTTTTGTTAGTATAAAAAGATAAGGTAAGATAAGATTTATGTGTAATATTTTACAATATTACTTCTCTCTTAAAAAAGAAAATTTTTATAATTTCACTAGTTACCCTCTCTTTCTATCCTTAAGATTCGTTCAATTTGAATTAAAATATTAGAGATGGAATAAAACTATACCGAAAGGGTATTCATAAAATTTAATTAAAATTGTTAGCTCAAAAAATCTTAAAAGAGTAAACTAAAATTTCATGGTTAATTAATTTTAATGAAATTTTTTTTAATCACTTTGCTGTTGGATACTTAGTTTAAATTTAAATATTATCAATAAATATATATCAATAAATATATTATATATATATTTATGATTTTATTAAAAATTCTCTTATAAATTTGAATTTGTATCAAGATTTAAAATAAATAAATAAATACATTGAAAGATTAAATTAGAAGTGAGAAAAAGCGGACACCAACAAACTCATCCATTTCTATGAAGTGTTTTGCAAATATAATATCAGTTTAAAGGTGTCGTGTTCGAAAGAGAGTATAAAATTAAATGAGATTATGTATTATTCAAAAACTCAAGGAAAATTTTCTTTGTGGTTATGTTGTCATATATTATTGAAAATCTAATTTTACATTTAGAGAAGTGTATTTTTAAATTATAATGAATTCAATATGTTTTCGGTGTGGTTGAAAATTAAAACAATTTTCTAAAAAGGTTTCAAGGAGAAGAAAGGGAGAAAAACCAGCGTTTGTGTTTATTTTTTAGCTATGCAACACAAAAATTGAATTGAAATAACCTATTCTCTATGTATGATACTGAATATAATCCTATCTATTTATATATACATTTATATATATATAGATATTGGATGAGGATGTTTGTATACACTCATCATATTAATAAAAAGTAGAAGAAAAGGTTAAAGAATAGAGAGGAAATTTTTGATGCTAGCAATAAGGGAAAGAGAAGGTTGGTTCACGTCAGTTCTAAAGTAGAATACCATTTTTCCGTTATCCTAAATTTAATTCTGTTTTATAATCTATTAATAATATAAAAATATATATTTTTTTATTTTATATATATTTTTAGCGCGCCATTGTGTGTGCGGGTAGCGAACCTGCCTCACATTCCCATGGTCCTGGGTTCAAGTCCCGGGCCTGGCAAGGAAATTTCCCTAGCTGGGGTCTATGAGACGGAGTCAACCCAGCCTCCGGGAACAACCTTGGGGAAAAGCTACTTGATAGCGCCTCCGATCAAGAAAATCAAGGTAAAGGTGGAGAGGACCCGTTCTACTGATCATAGGACACCTCATTGATAGAACCGGCTTGAAAGGCGTTGTCCTTGCGTAGGACGTATAAAAGTCAGAGGTTTTTTATATATATTTTTAGCATAGCCTTTTATACACAGTGGAGGGGGAACCTACAATAACTACAAAGCGATTTCTTCTTCTATAAAACCATCCATTGAGTTATTTTATTCCTAGGCCTGGAAATGATTAGAATTCATTAAAAATGATCGGTGAGAAATGTTCACTTAAAAGAAGAAAACCCAAAAACATTCCTCTGCTCATTATACATCCAAATTTTAATAGACACATCTCCTATAATCATTTCAATAGACTTATTTGAATAATGTTGTAAACTAATTGTATACATTGGTTTGATTATTGAAACAATTAATTATGTAAAATAAATTATATGAAAATTGATAATGGTATATGAAAATGATTTTTAGATAGAATAATCCTGGCATCTGAGTCATTTGGTATATTTTATAGAAAAAATATATCCAAATTATTATTATTATTATTATTATTATTATTATTCTTTTCATTATTTTCATTATTAAATAATATTTTATAGGAATACATTGAAATATCTATTATAAGATTATTTCTATAATCGATCTATATAATATAATATTTGAATAGAAAACCAATTGCTATGTGTTGTTGTAGGTTATGTTTATGTAGAACGATTCAATGGGTATGATAAGCCATTCGTTTAACAGTAATAATACTTGGAGATTATAGAAAATAAATTCAATTGCACTTTTGTCATCGAATACAAGAATCAATTTCATGGGAACATTTTCGATTCGATAGACTAAGTACTAGATTGGTATTTATTAGTGGAGTGAGTATTATCCTAGCGAGAAGTACAGTACAAGTTAATTAATTCACCACATCACAATCAATAATGAAAGAAGTTTGCCAAACCAAATTATAAAGTCGCAGATCGTATAGAAAATTCAATGAATTTTTTATTTTTCAAAGCCGTGAACATAAATAAAATATTATAAAGTTGGAGTATAAATATAATATCCTCATTTTAGAGACCTATTCTGGCTTATAGAAACTTGGGTCATGATTTCGATTCGTGATGAGGTAAGGTATTAAAAGATATTTTAAATATTTTAATAAAATTACTAAATAATATGTTTCAATTTGAAAATTTATTATCTAAAAAGATTATTTTTTTCATATTTTAATTCATTTTTTCTAATTACCAGGATAAAACTTAAAGGGAGAGCTAATATATGTAACCTGATCGAGAACTTATTTTATTTCTTTTAAATACTTCTACTTTACTTTATACTTCTTTTAAATTAAAAATGATGATTATTTTTTTAACATTCCACTTTTATTTTTAACTGATTAGGTTAGTTAAGCGAAATGGACTTTTTTAAGTGATCTATTTTGATATTATTTAATGCAAAGTAGAAAGTTTGTTTTCTTCTTAGGAATATAGATTTCTTATAAGAAAAAATATTCAGCTCACCATATCTAGATAGAAAGGAATAGAAAGGAGAAGAACATGTTGGTGGTGATATTAAGGAAACTTTTCAGGAAGTAGTGAATTCCAGGAGATGGCTTGCCAAAGTTTATCTCTCTCTTTCAGTCTCAAAATATGAAAAAACATTTGGCGAGAAGTTTTCAACTTGTATTATAATATTTTCTTTTCTTTATATTTATGTTTAAGATTCTCCAAAATGGGTAAATATAAATCGGATAACAAACAATCAGGAGGGTAAAAAAAATAGAACAAGCCATGTGGCGGTACGATCTTGTTCTGTCCAGTTTTGGTGGTGGGCCATTGAATTGGTTTGTTTTTTTATCAATCAGCTTGAAAACAATTCCGTTTTGGTGTGGGGAATATTGAAATTCAGAAACAGGGACGCTTTAGGCAATTTCCATGCTAATTTTCAAGTTGTTCTACATCAGACAGATGACTTCCATTGCTCAACTCATTGCCACCACCTTGAGGGGTTGATCAGGGAAGCAATAGGCCAGAACACGATCACCTTTGACAATTGCTCCCCTCACCCTTCTTTATTAAATCTTGAAAGCGCGTTTGGGGAAACAAAAGCTAATGCATCGCTTTCAATTTGAATCTAATGCATATTAATGTCAATTGGAACTTGTATGAGACTTGCCATCGGCGAATTAATGTCATCCGATTTATGCCATAACATCGAAACAATTTAAATTATTCACCAATCTAAGATTATCCGAATTTATAATCTAGTCAATGATTTTTTTTTTTATAAAGTTATATCGATTTTAATAGCTATCATTCAATGTTTATCTTTACAATATTATCTGGTCACTTATTGAATTCGATCTTGATGTATTTATAAAATTTATTTCCAAAGAATAGAGAGAAAAAGTTCAAGGGCGATGGAAATGTTAATGTCTAGGGTCATTTTTTTACATGGTTTCCCCTAAGGGCATAAATAGGTTTTCTCTCAGGGGGTGGTTCCATGTTTTTAGGGTATTCTTGTGTCGGGTGGATGTTTATGAAAGGGTGGGGGTTAACACAGCAAGGGAGGCTTCTCCATGTGTCCAATCGAGAAACAAACAGTAATGACTTGCCCTACGATTCAATCAGAGGATAAAATCATCGAGGTATACGCTAACCCTGCGGCTATTTGGTCCTCACCAAATCATAATATAATATCTGAGAAGGGGGATGGTGGAAGCTAAAACAATTTTACAAGGTTATTTGAAATTAATAAATCGGTCATAAAGGTAGAATACTGGTAACCGAAATAGGAATAGACAACAAAATGGCATTTTAGAGGAAAACAAAAAATAAATAAATGGTGGTTAAATTGAAATCACAGTTGGTGATTCAAAATAGGAAACATCCTTTCCATTTCATTAATAATCTTGTAATATTATCGTGTAAAATTTTGGTGAGTTTTTTTTTTTGATCAGTGTTGAAATTGTTACGATTTACAAATCTTCTAAGTTGCATGGATCTGTATACTTCGCCACAAAATATACGTTTTTTTTTTTTTTTTTTTTTTGAAGCGTGGGAGAAAATGATAAACTGCATTCACCCCAATGATATCAGTGTCATTTAGATTTGTTTCAATCATCTCGACAAGTCGTCAGAAAATTGGGGAAAATATGCACACGCTGTACGATAACATGCTGAAATATGAAACGACCGGGATTTTTTTTCTAAGTAATAAATCCTAGATGATAGAAAAAAAACAACTTAACAAAAACAAATTCATGAAAAGAATAAATCCTTGTTGATGTGTATGTGTATATTATAAACTTCTTATTTTGATTATTTTTACTTTTTGAACAAGATTTTCAATAATATATGAAATGTTTACCAACTACATTTCGAGAATAAACAAAAAAAAAACAAAATAGTGAGAAGAATTACTGATATTTAACCAGAAAAAAAAAGTTGGGGACTTTTTTTTTGATTTCGTTGCTATCAGCCTGGGAAATCTCAAAGAAAAAGTTTAATCAACAGTTATCTAAGACAGTTTGTAGGATAAAGTGGGAGGGGGAGTGTTATATAAAGTTATCCAAACAGCTAATAAAAAATTGTTGTTCTCTTATATAAAGTATGTAGTAAAATAAAAAAAAGGTAATCAGACGAAGTTTATTTACTGTAAGCTACACAAGATAGGACTTAGCCAACTAGGCAGGAGGAAACATTCTCTAAAACAAACTTAGGGGATTTTCCGGGACCCCAAAGAGGGAAAAAAATAAAGAACTGTGGCAACTTTATCAATCATATGTCTAAATTGGTCAACAGCAAGTCAACATGGAGGCGACTAACAAAAAGACTCGTGTTACATTAATTAAAACGATGGCAGGTTCGAAAATATTGTTAAAAGAACAAAAAATCAAAATCAACAAACAACATTTCTCTCTCCTCCTTTAACGAATGTTTGAAGTTATATATATATATATATATATATATATATATTTAATGATCGTTGACATTTTTTACTATCATCCATTTTCGAAGAACAAGATGGGGTAAAAAATACCATGCTCTAGGATTAGACAGACAGAATTTTTTTTTTTATTTAATTTTTTATTTGTGTGCCAGTTAACAAAAAGGTGGAAAAGTCAAAATTGTCCTATGTAAAAGTGAGCAAGAAATCATTGATTAATAAGGATATCAAGGGTATCATTTGTATCTTCTTATCAAGTCAGAAAATAATAATAATAATAATAATAATAATAATAATAATAATATAAATTATTCTTGTATAAATCCATTATTTGATTCCGTTTTTAATTTCGGTTCGTTTCATTAAAAAAGAAAAAAACCTCTGACTTTGCACGTGCTACGCAAGGACAACGCCTATCAAACCGGTTATATCAATGAGGTGTCCTATGATCCGTAGAACGGGTCCTCTCCACCTTTACCTTGATTTTCTTGATCGGAGGCGCTATCCAGTAGCTTTTCCCCAAGGTTGTTCCCGGAGGCTGGGTTGACTCCGTCCCATAGACCCCAGCTAGGGAAATTTCCTTGCCAGGGACCATGTGAATGGGAGGCAGGTTCGCTATCCACACACCCAAGGGCACCTTTCTCGTTTCATTAATCAATCCAATAAATTATTCAAATATATATATATATTTGTATTTTTTCAGAAGAGGGCGGGGGCAAGAGTTACCAATAGTTCCAAAACAAAATACATGTTTCTTTTATATTGCTATTATATTTTATTTTATAAATATCATACATGATAATTATTCCGATTATTTCAATTTTTCAATATTTTACTCATTTGGTTGCGGATGAGCTCCCTTCTATTCGCCCCTTTAATAAATACGAGTATATCACCATTATTATACTTTATTTCTATAAAAGTCATGCAGGGACATTAAATTTAAGAATAATTTTATATGTATAAATTGAAAGAAAAGAAATTCAGTGGCTTTCGATATGGATAGCCCTGATTACTTATTTTAATTATATTCTACAAGATTTAGTAAGAAAGATCATCGACAATTAATGATTGATTGAATGGCATTATAAGATTCCAAAATAGCGTTGAAACTTAAGTCTCCACCCCTTCATCACTTTAGAAGCAAGATTTTTTTTCTTGAAAATAATTTAATAAAAAATATATAATTACCATAAATTGAAGTCTCATTTTAATAGCTTTGATATAACTTATCCCATGTGGCACAAATGGGTGAGGAAAAGATGATTTATAAGTAAAGTAATTTAGGAAAGACCGGTTGTTAGATAATATAAAAGTAAATGTGAAGAAAATAGAAATTGGATAGAAATAGCTTAGAAATATGGAGCTATTTTTGATGTTAGCAAGAACGTTAACATCCATTCCAATACAGAGATAGATCGATATCAAAAGAATCATCAATATCGAATAGAACATGATTTTATTCAAATATTATAAAATTTTCGAAATAAAATAATAATAATAATCTCTACAACCCTCCGTCGTACCTACTATTATATCAATTCATAATTCGATTTTTAATAAAGTCAATTTAAATTTTATTATTTCATATCCAATTTAAAGTCATTGGAGGGGGGGGGGGAGATCACGTAAGGTTCGAAGGATTTTTTCTACCTGGATCCGAATATTTTACAAGAAAAAAATGGATCTACGTGAAATGAGACATGGTCGAATTGTATTGATTGAATGGATTCTGAAAGAATGAATCCAAGAGAGGGAATGGAATGTTGAGGACAATGCAAACCAGTGGACAAAGGGTGTCTGACCAACGTTCAAAGAGGCTCACTGTCCACACACCTCTGTCCCATGCCGAGTTGGAATTTTCATGTTTCCAAAGAGAGAAAGAGAAAGAGACAAAATTGAAATATAATTTTTAATCTAAGCAAAAGAATAATAAAAATTCTTGATTTAATAATAATCATTATCTAGATATATAAAAATGAACAGATCTTTTTCAGCCATGTTGATTCATTAGATATTATGGATTATTTAGTCATCATTCCAATATTTATTACACGAAAAAAGAACCGATTCCTATGAAATTCTTCTAAACCTCGAATTTAACATAAGCTATGCTGAGCAGCTAGTATATATATATAAAACAATAGAGGAAGAAAAAAACGAAAGTATGAGAAAGATAATAGAGGTGGGGGTGGAGGGTAGAATGGATGAGAATTTGAAAACTAATCTGGTTCATTTAAATAGGAGTTAACATTGGACTCAAGCATCATCAAACACCAATTGAACTGAGCCATATAGAAAAAAGGGTGGATGAGAGAGAGAGAGAAGGAAGGGAGGGGGTTGGGGATTGTAGGTGTTTTTATAACAAGCACACTTGAGTGTCGAGAAGCAAACGCACAGGCCAATCAATGATATTTCAATTAAATGGAATGAAAGCTTTCATTAAAAGCGATTTTATGGAGATGCTATTTTTGGAAGAATACACTTCGTTATCAATAATTTTCATATAAAAAAATAAAAATTTCTTTATTAGTTTAAATTTTTTTTCTTTTTTCCTTTTCAAATTTGTTTGTCCCAGTCTATTATTTAAATTACTTATCATAAGAATAGATTTGTTAAATGATATATCTTGATAAAGGAATTTTATTAACAACATCAAAAATTTATATGTTATAACATGAAAAATTATATTTAAGAGATGATATAAAGAAAAAGTAAAATCCACATTTAATGAAATGGCCAAAAATAACAATTCGAAATTTAACTTAAAAAAAATTAAATTTATGAGAACCCTGATGATGGGGTATTCTTGAATTAAAAATTAAAACAAAAAGTTTTCAAAAAGAAAGGATTCATCTCGTAAATTGTATTTAAATTAGCTGGAGTGTCTCCACTCGACTATCTCGCAATTTGAATTGGATTAATTAACATAATATATTATATTTAAATTAAATTTAATTAATTATAAATTATTAATTAAAATTAATAGATAATATTTATTAAACCAGCGCATGTTTGGCTCTTTGTTGATGGCAGCATATCACGTGTTGGCGCGAGATTTGCAGTGTTAATAAATTAATTCTGGTACTTTCAGCGATTCAATCAAGCTGAAATTCTATATATAGCAGTTTTATACAATTTTTAATCATGTGGAAAAACTATCAAACCTCTATCTCTATTTTTACGGTCAGTTTAGAGGAAAAAATATCAAAACGTGGTAGGTAATCTTCCGGATGAGCTACATTTCTCAAAAGTTGAAAGAAAACTACAAATTTTGAATAATGTCCATGTACCAAATTTCATGATTCTAGCTCAAACCGTTTTTGCGTAATCTTATCTACACACACACACACACACACACACACACACACACACACACAGACAGACATTTTTCTCAGCCCAACATCAATATTTTAATTTTTTTTTTATTTATAATTATATAAGTAAGAGCTGGCTGTGAAGTCATGAAAGGCTGGGTGACGACATATAATTTTAAATTAAGAAAAAACTAATGAAGATGATTTTCCCGAGGATAAAACCAATACAAAGTGCATGATTTGTGGAGATATGTAAAAAAATCTCCTCGTGTGAAATTTGGTGTGAAAATAAGCCTTCCCTTCCTATCGTCGATCGCTAATACTACTTCCGGTTTCCCGATTTGCACCAAAACTTGATCAATTCATCATACTGATACATTAAGCAAATATACCAAATGTTTAAAATTTTTTAAACTTCATTTAAATTAATAGCAATAAATAAATTTACAATTAATTCTTGATTGAGGGGTGATTTCTGTAGTGAGGCCGATCAACGTCTTCCACTGGAAAGGGAATAGGAACTGAATTCGCTCGGCAGGTAGGCAGGCAGGCCAGGAGGGAGGGAGGGTGGGTGGGAAGGAGGTGAGGTGAGGTGGCGGAGGGGTCAACATGGCGGCAAAACTTTTCAAACTGTCAAAATTCAATAATTAATATTTAATTAACGAAGCACTGAAAAATTATATAATAGTAGTGAAAATGAATCTACGTTTCATAATGAATCGATTCGTATAAGTTTTACCTGATGTTATGAGACAATATTTTTGTTGAACTGTAAAAATAAACCGATATTAAAATTAATTAAAAATTTCCATTTAACGATACGAAAAATCAATTTTATTTAGAATCTGGCTAAAATTATGGCCAATGGATTTGTCTTGGTCACCAAGGGGGGTTAATTTTTTTTCTTTTTAATGAATCTATGCTAGGTATTCTCCTTCATCCAAATAAATTTGATTTTTTGAATGTTCAGGGGTTGGGGGAAGAGTAAGTGTAAGGGAATGGATTGAAAGGAGTCAACGGGTAAAGGACATGATTCCCGTCCAATGCAAGAAAGGAATCATGAGCTCACGTAAGGGCAGGGACGCCAATCCCTGAAATAGAATTCTTTTCTACTGGGTTTATAGAAAAGAATCTACTCGCTACCCGGGATATTATTTTTAAATTTATAAAAAATTAATTTTACATTTCATGAAACTTATTCAATTTTTTCTTATTTCTTCATATAAACAATAAATTATTTCGTTCCTTTTCAAGTAATAATTATGTTATTTTAAGTTATTTATTTTTGAATATAAAATTTGAAAATAGAAATATAGCAGGAGAAATGTTTCAATGTTAAAATACAATAAGTTGACCTGTGACCAGGCGCAGAACCGGCCGACGGTTTGAAATAAATTAATTTCCAGCTACAGAAACAATTTCAAATAATTTATTGATTAGATATTAATCAAATTTATAGCCTATGTTCAAATAGAGGTATATAAGAATATTGTGATGTAATTTCATAGAAATCGGTTCAGCCAATTTTGAGTCTATAACATCTTTATTTAAATAGAATTCTTTTCTACTTCGAATAATGCCCATGTACCAAATTTAATGATTCTAGCTCAAACCGTTTTTGCGTAATCTTATCTACATACATACACACATACACACACACAGACATTTTTCTCAGCCTTAGTGAAAATGATTTAAGAACCTTCAAAACGTATAAAAACATCAAAATCTCAACATCGAAAATTTTCATGATCGCAATACTATTTTTGGTGAGATAGTAAAAATATTAATAGTAATAATATATAAATAAATAAATAAATAGATAAATAAAATAAACAAAATACTCCTTTTCAAGTAAATGGCAAATATATTACATCCACTTAGAAATTTTAAGAATACCACAAGATAAATAATCGTTAAGTCAAACAACATTTTTGGGCTGGAAAAGGGACAACTTTTTATCTATTAAGTACAAGTGAAATGGCATCGAGAGAGTAGGAGGGAGTGAAGAAAAAAGAAAACAACTTAACAGATAATACAAAATGATAATAAATTTCAATCTTATGAAAAGAGAATTTTATTCCCGTCTCCCTTGTAGGAGTATGCAAAATATATTATAAGAATCTAATGCACCCATTAGACAAAAATCTTAAGCCAAATCACACTAGAAGAAATAGATTTTTATTAATAAAAAACAACTTCAAGTGTACAGACTGGATTAAAAGTTGAAAATATTTGAAATTAATGAAAAAGATATATATATATATATATATATATATATAATTATTTCATTATATTAATTATTTTATATTACAAGATATTAATGTTAGAGACTTAATACCTTGGAAGTACACAGCGAGCGCTAGTATATGGATATAATTACTATATTCTTTGACAAAACACAGTAAGCATTATTTCTTTTGACATGGTTATTTGCTTTTTAATATTTCCAAAAATGAAACATCTGGGAATCCTAGGAAGCATTACTATCAACGAACTTTGATTCCTATTTATCACAAAATTGCATAAATAATTCCAATTTATTCTTAATGCTTAATAGATTGGGAGAATTAGATAAATAAGGTAGAGAGCAAATAATATTTAAAAATATATAATTATTGAAATGAAATAAAATTATTTAATTTACAGAATGAAAATGTAATTTTATTAATTAATTAATATTTATTATAATTTATAATAAATAATAATTAGTAATAATTAATATAATTTATATAATAATTATAAATAAGGGATGTTTTCAGCGCATCTTCGATCGTATCATTATAATTATGCGCTGAAAATATGGGTAATGTTCAACTTGGACCGCCGATTGGACCATGTACCCAACCGAATTTTAAAAAACCAAGACCACTTTACACTTACACTTTTTGAAGCTCTACTCGAATCCAAAATCAAAATTTAAAAAATCGAAAATTTTTGGAGATAGACACACAGACATATAGATTTTATAAACGAACTAAAAGTTCGTTGAATATATTAAGTATTATAGATAAAGATCGAAATGTTCTGTGTAAGTCAAAATATTCAGATTCCTATAACCTATAAATCAAATTTTTAAAAATTTTGTTTTATTTGCTTCAATCAATATCTAAAATTCATATATACATATATATATATATAGATATATATATAGAGAGAGAGATAGATGTCTGTGCGTGTGTTTTTATTTATTGTAATGAATAGCCTCGAGAAGTTTAGATCAATGTTAAAAAAAAGAATTAAAAAATATGGATGAAGTTCAATCTGAAATCTGGTTTTATCGATAAATTGACACATATTGAAATATTTAAATTTAAAATTAATGCAAATGAAAAGACTTTGTTTCAGATAGTATCACCCCATGTCAATATTAATATATATATATATATATATATATATATATAACTGAAAAGCAACATGTCATGTTTATTAATAAAACAAATTTGGAAAAAAAAACAAATAAAATTGGAGAAGCAAATTATTTTTCTTTCTGTTAGATAAAATTTATTTAATATTTGTGTCAATCAAATTTGATATCGATTTTTAATAAAATCTTTAGAATTTATACTAGTGTTGAATGGATGTTATCTTGTTTATTCTAAACGAATCATCCATGTTTAAATAGTAGATAATGTGTTGGGTGAGCATAGTTTTAGGAAATTTTTTAATATATTTAAAAGTAATCCCTTATAATCCTAATAATCAAATATATTTATATTTAGATTCTTCGGATGAGAAAAACTATTTACAACAAATATTGATTTTTTGATACTAATTTAATATAAAAAAGTAATTTATCAAAACTATTACTAAAGAATAAGAAAATTAAAAAACAATCATTTTTAACATTATTATAAAGATGTAGGACGTATCCATGTCTTTAGGAGACGAGAATAGTTTCAGAGTATTTGAAAATTAGCTGGAGTGTCTCCACTCGACTATCTCGCAATTTGTATTGGATTAAATAACCTAATAGATTATATTTAAATTAAATTTAATTAATTATAAATTATTAATTAGAATTCATAAATAATATTTATTAAATCAGCGCATGTTTGGCTCTTTGTTGATGGCACCATGTCACGTGTTGGCGCGTGAGAATAGCAGTGTTAAAAAATTAATTCTGGTACTTTTAGCGATTCAATCAAGCTGAAATTCTATATATAGCAGTTTTATACAATATTTAATCATGTGAAAAACAATCAAACATATATCTTTATTTTTACGGTCACTTTAGAGGAAAAAAAACCAAAACGTTGTAGGTAATGACCCTCTTCCGGTTGAGCTACATTACACAAAAGTTGATAGAAAACTACGAATTTTGAATAATACCCGTATACCAAATTTCATGATTCTAGCTCAAACCGTTTTTGAGTAATCTTGTCTACATACATACGTACACACATACATTTTTCTCAACCTTAGTGAAAATGATTCAGGAACCTTGAAAACATATAAAAACATCAAAATCTCGACATCGAAAATTTTCGTGTTCGCAATACTATCCCTTGCTTTCTAGAATTATTGTGGCCAAGCCACCTCCTATATATATATATATAAATTAATATATATATAAGTTAAAGGTTTGAGTCGTGGGTTGTCGTTTTTAAAAAAACATTTCGAAAGAAAAATTATGAAGTTACTTTATATTTATTTATTTTAATAAAGAAAATAGAACGGCTTTTACATAACGTATAACAATTGTTCTAGTTGAATATTTATGCAGCTAATCCTATAAGTGGATTGCTGAGGTGAAGTACATATGGATTATATGTAAGCAATTGCAGGTAACCGAATAAATAAGGTTCCTGAATAAATGTAGGTAATCAATCTATGATTCCTAGAGAAGCAAATGCAGGTGATTCTCAATGAATCCCTGTGCAAAAGAGCAGAGACTTCGCCTTCAAATGGGTTGAGCCAAGACTGGCCATGGGGTCGAGAAACCGGCTTTTATAATATAATTTAGTGCTACGCTTGCAGAAATCATGACGTCATGAATTCTGTTGGCGTTGCAGGAACTGGGTCTATAACTTATATATATATATTGTATATTAATGAATAATATCAATTTTCGTATCTATTTTTTCATCTCGATTGTTATATTAACATTTATCGAAAGATTTTTTTTTTATTTATGTAAAATATTGATAATCATTTCGAGTGTAGTTGAACACGAGATTCCTAGTCAACTCAGTCAATAATTAGCCTGATGGGAAGATAAAAGGTTTTGTTTTTCATGAAAATCGTTCTCTTGTCATCTCATCCATCCAAAACAAAATTATGAGCTTTGAGGTTTTGTCTCGAATATCATATTCCATCATAAACATCGAGATCGTTTCGCTTTGGTGGTGTTTTAACGATAATCCTACTTTAGATACAAAGAACGTTCTTTTATATTTGTCAGAACAATTATCGCCACCGATAAATACCCGGATCAACATCTTAAAACTCCAACCATTTACCACGATAAATACACAAAAGCCCTATCATTCCGTTAAAAAGGATTTATAATAAATTTCCAATAAACATTATAATAGGGTCGTATTTTAATTAGAATAACACGCTTCTTACTCCTGGCACTTGCTGACATTTTTGTTTTATTTCCTTCATTTTGATGCTTAATGCTACCACAACAACAAAATATCTCTTTTGTTAAATATATATATATATATATAAAGTCGTAGAAAGTAGAAAATAAATATCAAAAAACAAGTCGAACCCTGGAGATTACTTTAAAATATCAAATTGCGAATTTACTCAAAAGCTTGAAATTAAAAACGTTGCGTTCTTTTTAATTTCCATAATCATAATAAATATATTACACAGGGGATATTTGTTAGATATACCTCGAAGTCAAATTATAATATATAATATGTATAAATATATAAATAATATTCTATAAATATTATTTTTCTTAAAGAAATTTATATAAATTAAATTTATAGATTAATCTTCTTTAGAAAAGTTTATCCGATCCCCTCTGTCTTTAATAGACAATTTAATGTGTATAATTAAATTGCCAGGCCAGAGACTTGAACCCGGGACCACAAGAATGTGAGGCAGGTTCTAACCTCACACCCTGTGACGCCTTGATATATATATATAATTATGTTATGTGACGGAATATTAAACTTAATAATATAAAACTTAATAGGAAGAATTTTTATTTTTTTTAATTAAAACATCCAGTGATTAATATATTTGTTTTATGCGCATTGTGGCGGTGTAAAAATTCGAAATGCGAATAAAGTATATATATCACTCAACCAACATATATAATTTCATCAGGTGTTTTAATTAAAAAATTAAATATTAATTAAATCTTTTATATTATAATAATTTTTTTTATCTAATATATTACATAAATTATAATTAAATTTTATTCAATGAAAAGTTTTAAAAGTGAACTTTATGAAAATAATGAATTCTTTATGAAAAGTTTATGATAAATTAATGACAAGAACCACTAAGTCCTTTTGTATTTTGTAGTTTATTTAAAATAAGAAAAAATATTTTCTACCCTAAATAAACACTACAAAAGTTTTATTTAATTTTATTTAGTGTGTCTTTGTTGTTGTTTATCAGGTACAATTTTAGTTGGTGTGTTGTTAAATGTTGAAAAAGAAAATAACCAAGTGGAAGTAGTTGTGTAATTAATCCCAAGTCCGATATTACGTAATATATGATATTTTGAATAGTCTTTTGCACCCCTCTTAAGTGACAGATGCTTTTCTCGCTTTCAGCCTCTTTACGACACCCCCGTGGTGTTCCTCATTCGCCCTCATAGCCACCAAAACTCGCCATTAGGCAAACTATGTGGCTCGTTACGCTCTCTTCTCATTAAGGTCGTAGCAGATTAACCGGACTCAACTAGCCATTTAACCGAGGGGGTGTCTTTGGGCTTGCGAATACTTAGGACTGATTACATTGCATCTGCGATTTTAACCCTCACCCATAAAGAAACGCCAAATGTGCCACTTGAAATTGAGTTATTGCAAAGAGTTACTTCATTCATTTCAAACAAATTCCTATTTATAAAATCGAATCCTTTTTCTTTTTAAAATAACTAGGGTAAATACCAGTGGTGGACCATGTTAAGAGAAATTTTCATAAAATTAGCTGGAGTGTCTCGCAATTTGAGAATTGGATTAAATAACATAATATATTATATTTAAATTAAATTTAATTAATTATAAATTATAAATAATAAATATTAAACCAGCGCATGTTTGGCTTTTTATTGATGGCACCATGGCACGTGTTGGCGCGTGAGATTTGCAGTGTTAAAAAATTAATTCTGGTACTTTCAGCAATTCAATCAAGCTGAAATTCTATATATAGCAGTTTTATACAATTATTAATCATGTGAAAAATTATCAAACATATACTTTTATTTTTACGGTCACTTTAGAGGAAAAAAAATCAAAACGTTGTAGGTAATGATCCTCTTCCGGTTGAGCTACATTTCTCAAAAGTTGATAGAAAACTATGAATTTTGAATAATGTCCATGTACCAAATTTCATCATTCTAGCTCAAACCGTTTTTGCGTAATCTTGTCTACATACATACACACACACACACACATACACACACACATACACACATTTTTCTCAACCTTAGTGAAAATGATTCAGGAACCTTCAAAACGTATAAAAACATCAAAATCTAAACATCGAAAATTTTCATGATCGCAATACTATCTCTGGCGAGATAGTAAAAACATCTGTAAGAAAAGGGAGAATAACAACAAAACAAGCGAAAACCTATTGTATAACTATTTTTAATTATCACTATATTCGGTTAATGTATATTTAAATATTTTTTTTTAATTTTTTTCTAAATGTATTTTTTGTTTTAGTAATTGACTATATTTTGTAATTGACCATCAACCTAAAATGGGTTTAAAATAAATAAATGGAATAAAATGCACTAAGGATTAGTTTTAATATTTTTTATATATATAATTTCTTATCATTTATTTTAATTCTTCTTTATATTTACAGTTCATAGATTGGAAGCAATGAGAAATAAATGAATTGAAATGTTGAATAGTGATATATTTTATTTAAATTTTAATTTCTATTAAATTTACTATTATTTTTATTAATTATATCAACTATTCTATTATACTAATAAATATTATTCATATAAGAGTTATTAAAGAGATTTTTATTCTAAAATTAAAAATTCTATAAGTATTAGTGCCAAAAATGAAATTATAATATTTTTTTTTTGCTCAACTATGGCTATTTTTTAGGAAAAAATAAAAAATGAATAAAAATAATTTAATTAATACATCTATTATTAATATATGTATATAAATAAATAGAATCATTCCTTGTAGTATATTAAAAAAAAAATTAAATATAAACTATAGTTTCAAAGGCGTTGTCTTCTCTATCGATTCATTATAATACACTCATAATGAGGGACACGCCTTCCAAATTATAGTGTCCATTTAATCATTACAATCAGCAAAGATGATTATAATTATACCCATCCTAAATAGTCTAATCAATAAATGAGCATCGTCTCATGTTGTTCTATCATTCCCTAATATTTCTTATCAATCCATACTCGCATAGGAAATTCAAAATTCATGAATACTATGACAGTGAGGATAAAATTCATAAAAAACTTATCTCTATTTTATTTATTTTGAAAAAAAAGAAATATGTGCAATCTTGACCAGAAATGTAGTTTACAGTCCTGGTCCGTGGAACTTGAGTTCGAGGGTTCACCTTCACTTCAATGTAAGATTAAATAATTAATTTAAGATAAATGCGATGGCTGTCAAAAATGAGCGTAGATCCAATCAATAAGATTAAAAATAAAAAACAAATGTACAATTTCACTTTTATTATAAGAATCGATTTTAAATTATTTAAGCTTTGGTGGCTGTTTTTATTTATAAGATTTTTTTGAATAAATTTAAAATACAAATATTAATATCTGGTTTTATTTACAAAATTCTCTTATCAAGAATCGATTTCATTAAATATAATAAAAAGATATTTAAATAAAAAAGATGATTCATTGCATTAATAGCGGTAAAATTATTTAAAATAGAAAATGGAAACAATTATTAACTAATTAAAGTTGTTCATGTCCAAAGTCAGTCAATTAAGATAATAGAAGATGGAGACAGATTGGACAGGAGAAATTCGAGTATGCTCCATGTTCTTCTATTTTATTTATGGAATAAGCCTGGCCCGGATTGGGATACAAAGGCTTTGGAAAGATTATCTTTCATTTTCTTGATCTTTTCTCGATAATTGGACGCCACTTCCATAATCAACGGCTGCACAATCTCGGTTTATTTTAATTGAAAAAGCATTGGATTTTTTTTAAAGAAATTAAAAATTAATTTATTAAAAGTGAAAAGTTTACTTTAAATTAAGCATTTTATTAAAAATGGACATCCACCCTGTATAAAATAAACATTGCTTATAATTACGATAGGAGTACATTTTCTCTTGATATCAAAATGAATGGGTAGGTTAAAAACCTATTTATTATATAAACTAAAATATTAAACTTAAAAAGATGAAATTGAAATAAAAATAATGTTCCAAATTAAACCTTCGATAAAGTATCAAGTTGAATAATTTATTTGCTTTATGCTCATTTCGAGTGTTCTACGATCGAAAGAAGAAAACTTTTGGAGGCCATGTAATGACCGAAAAGGGTAGAAAGTAAATATTTCAATCGACGTTGAAACTTAACCGAGATTAATTTTAAGTTTAATTTTCGTTTGCATAATCTATGAAAATGTTTTAATAAACGCCTGCAGCTAAATCTCGATGTGTTTAGGAAATAATAATAAAGGGAGTGTTTGTAAAGATTTTCGAATTTTATTGATACATATTATCTATAAATTGTCTAATAGAAAAATAAGACTGGGGTTCCTTTGAAATAACTAATACAGTTTGCTCTTTTAGGCAGAACATGTCTAAAGCCGAATTAATGTCCTCGGATGTAATTCCAATGGAGAGCCAAAGGTGAATATCTACAAGATATGACGAAGGGTGGGGGAGAGGCTCATTTAACAGGACAGTGACAATCGAGGCTCGAGGCAGTAAGTTATGTTCGTTAAACTAACAAGCTAAACCTCTCTCACTCACACTGTACCAACATCCATATACACACATTTTCAATATATATAGATATAGATAGATAGATATCTTATATATAGAATACAAAATTGGCGACCAATCTTTATTAGAGACATGTTATTGTATTTTCCATAAACAATAATCCATTAGTCGAATTATTGGATAAATTTTAATCTAATAAATTATGAAATGATTTTGATTAAAAGGGTGAGAATTTCCTATAACACCTGGAATGATCTCAAATGTGCTATATAAAAATTACAATAAAATTTTAAAAGTATTAAAATTAGTATGAATCATTTTTTTTTACCGACCGACGATAGTAAGGGAGGTATTGTTTTCACACCAAATTTCACATGTGGAGATTTTTTACATATCTCCACGAATCATGCACTTTGTATTGGTTTTAATCTCGGGAAAAAAATCATCTTGATTAGTTTTTTCTTAATTTAAAATTATATGTTGTCACCCAGCCATTCATGACATCACAGCCAGCGCCTCCTTATATATTATAAATAAAATAAAATTAAAAATATTTATGTTCTATGCCTATCGGTTTTTATTGCATTAATAGATACATTAAAATAATTTGAAATTGTTTCTGTAGCTGGAAATTAATTGATTTCAAACCGTCGGTCGATTCAACGCCTAATCACAGGTCAACTTATTTTTTTTTTAAATTAAAACATTCGGTGAAGTTTCGAATGGATTAATATATTTTATTAATACTCAATTTTATTTTTACATCATCCTAAAGACAGCTTTCTTCTTCTCAATAAAGCAATTCTATTATTTAACCTAGATCAAAGAAACTTGGGTGTTTTAATTCAAAAAGTAAATATTATTTGTAATAGTACCCCTCCGGGTAAATCTATTAATTTTATAATCTTAAATATTTTAGTTATATTATTTTATTCATCAATTCTATATCGATAAAATGTAATAATTAATATATATATATATAAATAGCACTATTCCTATTATTATTTTATTTATAATTGATAATATAGCATGAGATTACTCCTGTTAGTCAATCAATATATAAGTTAGTTTGGTTTAAAAAAAAGGGCGGAGGATTTGAAGGGGGAGGGTTGTTCTGTTGTGTTTCCAATTCCAAGTGAGTCGAAATTTATGGATGACGGTTAATTACTAACTCAGATTGGAAAGTGAAAGAGAGAGAGAGAGAGTAAAAAAAATTAAATAAATAGAAATTTTTCAGCAAAACAAAATCAAATTTAAATAAAAAAAAAAAAAAAATAATAATAATAATAATAAATAAATAGAGACACAAAAGTGGAAATAAAGTTAATAAAATATGTAGCGTTAGCGAGAATTATTGATTCCAAACATTAAAGGTTGAATTTTAATTGAAACTGTGAAACATCGAAATATATTAATTAATTCGACGTTTGATTCGATGTACGATAAAAAATGTTTTTGTCTGCACATTGCTTAGAATGGAAAATTTCTATCATATCTTCACGTTTCATAACCTCTAGAATCCAAAAATGATTTTAAAATTTTTCATGTCTGTAGGTCTGTCTGTCCGGAATATTGTGTCCTTATAGACTCAAAATTGGCTGAACCGATTACTATGAAATTACATCACAATATTTTTATCTATCTCTATTTAAACATAGACTTTATTTTTTTATCAATATCTAATCAATAGCTGCAGAAATTAACTTTTAAAAATTTATATAATACTCCATGTTGTTCATTCAGAGGCTTTCTTGTTATAGTGAAGAAGTCGATTATCCTTTTATTTAATTTAATTTAATTTAATAATAAAATAGATAGAACTACTTTTTCTTAAATTATTATAACGTTTATATCAACTCCGTTTCATGTCTGTCTGTCTGTCTCTTTGTCTCTCAGTCTCTCTGTCTGTTCGCTCTTTTGACAAATTAAAATCGATTTTTCAACTTAATATTGAGATAGACTTTTGAAAAAATTTATAGATATTTCAATGGATCCCTAGAAGGTATAGAAGAAATAGAATTGAATTATAATTAATTAATTGTAATGTAACAATAATTTGATTTAATATTTTAATTTATATTCACGCCATCTGATGGATAAATATTGAGTTGTTTTTCAATTTGAAAGACATATGCATATAATATAATGATTAAAAATTATTCAAAGCATTCGGTAAAATTTCAAGTTGAGGCTTTATGCGAATTTCGTTTTTTTCACCATAATTAGAAATTTTATTCTTCTTTACTTCTTTACTGAATAAAGAAAATAAATCATTCAATTAGTAGATTTCTATATTTTTTTAGTCTAATTTTAGCAACTTAACTTATTAAACAAGTCTTATCTAAGGGCACAGATTTACCGACCGGCGATAGTAAGGGAGGTATTGTTTTTCTATATATTTGAGAAGTAATGGATATTATATTTATTATGATATCAGAAAAAATATATGAAATCGAAATTTAGTGTTTTAATTATATAAAAATCCCATATTTACTAGTTTACTTTCCCTAGTTTCGTATTTTTATGTAAATATAGAGAGATAAACTCAAGTATTGAAAATTTTTAGAAATATTTATTATGTTTTCTATTTTTAAAAATTAATTATTGCATACAGGAAATTTAGAAAAATATTTTTTTTTATTTTTAAAAATTAAAAATTTGGCATGTTATTGTAAATATTGATAGGTGGAAGTTATTTTAGAATTATTAGTTAAACTTAAGGGTTAATATTTTTTCTTTTTTTTTTCTTATTCACATTTTTCTCATTAAAAATAGCTCTAATTTTTTTTTGTTCAATTAATAATACAATATTCTATGTTTATCATTATTTATATAAATGAAAAGTAAATAATTCGAGTTTTATTGGACACTATTTTAGTATCACTGCAATGATTATGAAAATGTGGAAGGCTTCCCTGTTAATTTATTCGGATCTGTCGGTCTCTAGAAAAGAGCTCTCAAGTCAAGATTTACGTCTTAATAAATAATCCGATTGAATTGATACACCAGAGAGAATCCGAGAGTGATATCCTTGACCCCTCTTTAGTTTATAAGCTGTTTAGAGAGGGTTTGAATTTTAGACCTCCTAAGGGGTGAAATAACAGGGGTTGGTGATGGGTGGAGGGGATGAGGGGTTCATTTCGAGCACACTGTAATTTGGAGAGGCGATATAGCTGATATGGTTTCGTATGCATGCGCGTTTGCACGCAACAGACTCTGGGGGCGCCAGACCGACGCCATCCAACCCCCCTCCCCTTCCCCTGCCCCCTCGATTGGGTCAATCAGGGGATGGGGACATCATCGGAGACATGCATCGGACATAATTGCAAATGAATGTACATTTAGAAAAACACACAGCCTGTCGATAGCATTAATCAATCCGTTACTTGAGTCGGAACAACAAACCAACATCCACAACAAAAAAAAAAAAAAAAAACAAAACATGGAAAGAGTAGTAAACGTTGACCGTTCTATTTAATACGGACAAGGATAAGAATCAACCTTTGTCGAGGAAAAAAAATTTCGATGCTAATCAATATTTTGTTGTTGTTTTATTTTATATTTACATATTATATATATATATATATATATATATATATATATATATATAATATGTAAATATATATATATATATGTATATTGAATAGAATTGTTACTAAAAAAGAAACAACAGCAAGGCATTTCAAGATATTTATCGAATGAATTGTAAATTTGTAGCCCCTTGTTAGTTGGGAACATTCAAAGGTTTTGGCATGCCCAAAATAGCAGGATGATACTCATCTCCACACCCCCCCCCCCCTACCTTTCTGCCAAAATATTGGAAAGACAAACTGACAACCTTCAGAAAATAGGCTTCGCTTAAATAATAATAAAACGCATACATGCATGGACAATTTTATTTACAGAAATAATAGAAATTTTATCAGCTAGAAAGAATATTTGGACATTCGTTTTTATTTTTTTTTTGATTGCCATTTATTGGTTCTTCCATTTTGACTTTAGACATTTGTTAGGTTATATTAAATAATTTTTTTTTTAAAATATAAACAATTATGATAGGTTCTATGATTATGGAAAAATGTTTTTTTTTAAGTTTCTCATAATTCTCATAATAATTTTATTTACCGTTTAATATTTAATCAATATAAAAACAAAGATAGGAAGCCAAACATTCAGCTGGTCGCTCTAAAGAGACAGAAGAAGAAAAAGAAGAGAGGCTAAAAAAAATGATAGGATTTAGCATACTGACAATGAGACTCGATCTTCTGAATCTAAGTCAGAGAGAGAAAATAGGTTTTTTAAAAATAGGGTCTTAAATGCAGCAGGTCGCTCTACTGAGACCGAAGAAGAAGAAGAAGAGAGGTAAAAAAAAGATAGACTTCAGGGAGTAGAGGGGGCGCTCTGAGCAGCTATTACTATATATATATATATTCCATATTTCTGTAGTAATAAATTATAAAATATTTTTTTTAATGTTAATTTTATAGTTTAATTCCATTAACGGAAGACCCTCCACTCCCTCATTTCTGGATTGTCTCAAGTGGCAATTTAGGCAATTTGTTGAATTTTATAAAATGTCATTTGTTCTAAAATCTTTATTAGTGTCAATCACATAAATATTGATTTATTTAACAAAGATTTAGAAAAAACAATAATGAATACGGATCACTGATGATGAGGATTATGTCCGTGAAACATTCCTCTCACATTCATTTTTACATTTAGATAAAAATTTAATTGAATAACATTTTTTTCTTATGGATTTTAAAAAACCCTTGAAAAAGAATCCATTTTAAGATAAACGTGGAAAAAATATCATTGAAATGGAAAAGAATTTCATCCACCTTAAATGGGTATCGTTGTAATACATTTTAATACGAACAATGGAGGGTGGGGGTGAAAAAACCTTTACATTGAAGTGGGTGTGAATATTGATAAAACTTCCATATCTGTGTTGCAATCAAACCAATGTGATTCTTTCTTTTATAGATCCCATTGATTTTATTTAGGCTCAACTAATAAATAGTAAATGAACTGGACGAAAGGATCTACGTAGGAGAGGTTTTCGTAAATCTACAATTTGTTGAAATCTTATGGAATTGAGATGATGTCATTTCAAGTTTTGTTCTTGAGGTTGATTTTTTTGTTATTTTTTATTTTTAGAAAAAAAAATATTTCTTGCTGTTCTAAATAAAAAGGGTCAATTGTTTATGTAATCGGATCTTTATGTTTCCAATTGTTATTTCGTACATACATATATATAATGTTGATGGCAATCAATGCAATTCTTTTCTTAGAATAAAGATTTGGATTGGTAATTTGGTGTGGTGGCCGATCAATTGACTATTTGCAAATATCGGAGGTTGCAATAAGCGTGATCCTTCGGTGTGATTGGCACCCCCCCCCCCCCACTAATTCCGAACCCCATCCGATTTGATATGTTAGCAAGTCATTAATCATGCCCGTAGGAAAGTGGGGCTCATGCAACTTATGGCTATCCCAATCTAGTCAGGCAACCTATGGGATAGTCAAGCCTAAGGGCCATCCAGAGGGTTTTTAGTTTGCAAACACCCGTGAAATTAACCCAAGCCGACCGTGACTAAATGGAAACGAACCAGAGATCGACAAAGGCAAGAAAAAAAAATTTCTAGTTGAACCTGGGACACGTGAAAAGGGGTAACTTAATAGTAAAGGGGATATTCTTAGGTCAGGCGCTCATCCGATAAAAACAAATTAAATCTAATCCAGAAATTGTTTCTAAAATTCATCAAGAGTTAAAAATAAGAGTTTTTTTAAAACTTAATATTGGACTAAAAGAAAAGAAAGAAATTCAAAGAACGACAATTTTGCACGATATATTCTATGAATGTGGAGCAAAGTTAATGACTTTACGGGACAAGCCTAATGGAGAATAAAATGAAAAAATATGAAATTATCTAATAAAATAAAATTAAATATTGGTGAAGATTTCATAAACAATTTCGTTTTATCGATTTATTATTGTTTTGTTTCTATATTCTAAGGCGCCATTGGGTGTTGGTGTAGCGAACCTGCCTCCCATTCACATGGTCCCGGGTTCAAGTCCCGGGCCTGGCAAGGGACGGAGTCAACCCAGCCTCCGGGAACAACATTGGAGAAAAGCTACTTGATAGCGCCTCCGATCAAGAAAATCAAGGTAAAGGTGGAGAGGACCCGTTCTACGGATCATAGGACACCTCATTGATAGAACCGGCTTGATAGGCATTGTCCTAGGACGTAGGAAGTAGGACGTACGGTTTTTTTCTTTTTTAATGAAACGAACCGAAATCAAAATCCTCTGATTGAATCAAATAATGAATTTATACAAGAATAATTTATATTAATATTATTATTTTTATTATTATTTTCTGATAGGCGTTGCCTTGCGTAGGACGTACAAAGTCAGAGGTTTTTTTTATATAACTATATTCTACTAAAAATACTTATATTATAGGAGATTAATTATTCTTATAAATTAAAAATATTTTTTTCTTAAAAGTACCTATATCAAAAATGTCTGAATAAAAACAAACGAATTTAATACTTAATTAAAATGAAATCAAAAAAGGAAAAAAGAAAAAAAAAAATGCATTTTAGAAAGCTTTTATAGGTAATTTTAATCTTCGTTGTCTAAATTCTTTTCCCTTTTAGTGCTTTTATGTATCGTTTGGTGACAGCAGATAAAAGAAAAGGGCGTTTCTATTACAAAATTTATCTTTTTATATTTTTTTACATATTAAATATAATATATAAATACTTTTAATATTACCTTAAATTAGAATGATTTTCATTGGATTATTAATAAACTCATTTCAAGTTTTTTTTTTTTGTGTGAAAAGTTAATACTTATACATATATATAGGTATATAAGAGTGTGAGGGATAAAAAAATACCCGAATCTTTATTAAAGTTGAAAAGAAATTAATAATTGAAATTTATAATAAAAAAAAGAGAAAAATTCCATTTCTTATTCATAAATTATTCTGCTGTTTAGTGGATTTCTTAAGATGAATAAATTGAAAACAGGGAGGGGTGTGGTTATTCGATAAATTTTAAATATCATTAATCGTTAATTTTTTATTAGCGGTATCGTTCTCTTTCTTTGTTTAACATTCATTAAGGTATATTTTATTTTAAAGAAAATCCTCAAAAAAAAAAAAAAATAATAATAATACGTTTTAAGGTCCAACGCGTCCCAAAATAATATTATTGACTTGGCTTATAGGTGTTTCATAAAGTACGTAGTTTTTAAAAATGCAATAAATCAGCCAAAATCGAAGCAAAATTCAAAATCTCTATTTAATTTCATTCAACATATACTTCGATTATAATAATGAAAAATCGAGCATATTCTCATTTTCCCATTTTCTCTGGGGGTATAGGTTTGATAGTTTTTCACATGATTAAAAAAATTGTATAGAACTGCTATATATAGAATTTCAGCTTGATTGAATGGCTGAAAGTACCAGAATTAATTTTTTAACACTGCAAAACTCACGCGCCAATACGTGACGTGGTCCCACTAACAAAGAGCCAAACATGCACTGGTTTAATAAATATTATTTATTAATTTTAATTTATAATTTATAATTAATTCAATTTAATTTAAATATAATAAATGTGTTAATCCAATTCAAATTGCAAGATAGTCGAGTGGAGACACTCCAGCCAATTTTAAATATTTTTCGTGGAAACTAAAAATGGAAGGATTATATTTTGCTATAATTTGGTTGAATTGGATACCCATATTCTATAATAATTATGGATTTTAGGTTAATATATTGTTCATAGAAACTATTAAATGTTTTTTATTTTATTTTATAATTTCTCCCTGGAGGCTTAAAACTGGGATCTCGGGGGTTTGTATCAGGTGGGTTGTTTAATTATATTAGCGTCGTTAGTTAGACTTATTTTCATTAATTACTTTATCCCTTTAATTATATTTAATATTGAAATAATAAATAATAATAATAAGTAAGAATGTGTGTGAGTGTATAAAATGAATAGAACAAGAAGATATTCCCATTTCTTTTAATGAACCGAATGAATCAGGATTAGGATCTGTTCTGGTGGCGGGTTCGTTTGTGGGAATCTATTCTATATTATTCATTTTTTGCGTGTGTGTGTGTGTGTGTGGAGGTGTAGGAATGGAACATTGAATAGTTCAATAATTGGTGCTGGTGCCTATGCAAAATACAATTCATTCCTTTCCGAAAAATGAACTTGCATCTCCGCATAGAATTGCGATCGGGGAGATCCCAGATCCCATCTACCTATTTAACCCAAAAATGTTGCATTGGAGGTGCAATCTAGGAGCAAGTCTCGTGGGATTGCCACGAACCCCTTTCTACGATATTATGCATTCATTTGAAACTTAGCAAAATGTAATCTGATAGAAATGCTACTAGGCCAGTCCTCCTCATTGTAACAAAGGATTATATTCGGTTCTTTCTCTTTTAGTCATCATTTGGAGTTCGTTGAAGGGGTGAGAACCGTGTTCCATTTAATAAAAGAACGTAAGGCTTATCCTGCACACAAGCAAGAAGAAATCAATAACCCACGACTTAAAAAAATACAGTTTAACATACGATTAGCTATATTATTAATTAAGGAAATAGATAAGCTAGAAGGAGGAATCAGCAAAAGATAAGTAGCTTTACAAAAAAAAACAACAAAACAAAAAAACAAATCAAGGGTTTTTTATTATTTTTTTTAAAAAAATTTTCCAAGCTGTCACGTAGCAATTAAAAATATTTTTATAAAAGATGAAGATGAAAGATGGTTCAAATATTAAATCATTTTTACTATCTCGCCAGAGATAGGATTGCGATCACGAAAATTTTCGATGTCGAGATTTTGATGTTTTTATACGTTTTGAAGGTTCCTGAATCATTTTCACTAAGGTTAAGAAATATATATACATATAAATATACATATATATATATATATATATATATGTGGGGGGGGGGGCAAGATTCAAATTTGGTACATGGGCATTATTCAAAATTTGTAGTTTTCTATCAACTTTTGAGAAATGTAGCTCAACCGGAAGAGGGTCATTACTTAAAACGTTTTGATTTTTTTTCCTTTAAAGTGTAAAAATAAAGCTATAGGTTTGATAGTTTTTCACATGATTAAAAATTGTATAAAACTGCTATATATAGAATTTCAGCATGATTGAATCGCTGAAAGTACCGGAATTAATTTTTAAACACTGCAAATCACGCGCCAACACATGATGTGGTGCCATCAACAAAGAGTCAAACATGCGCTGATTTAATAAATATTATTTATTAATTTTAATTTATAATTTATAATTAATTAAATTTAATTTAAATATAATTTATTATGTTATTTAATATAATTCAAATTGCGAGATAGTCGAGTGGAGACACTCCAGCTTTTTTTATCTTCTATTATGTTTCTATTTAAATCAAAAATAACGAATTTATCTGTAATTGATATCAAAATTTTTATTTTATTTTTCATTTTCCCTTTTCAAGCGATGATGGGTTTCGAAATCTCCATTTTTAATTTAAAATTAAATTATTAAATTATTAAAATAGATGTCTTTAAAAAGAATGCCGGTTTTACATTTGAATTGAGTTGTTTCTCACTTTTCAAGTCAAATTATTAAATTAAGTTATCAAATAGACTACCTTGTTATTATCTCAAATAGATCGGTTGCCCAGGGATAATTAGGCAAACGACCTTCAGCAAGCTTTTCCATTTTTTTCTTTTTCTTTTTTGTGCACTCCACTCGATGTTGCTTTGTTTTGGAGTGTGAGTTAATTATAATAAAAAAGTACCTTTATTTCCGGTTGGAAAAAGAACTCGTGAAGGTTTAAGAAGTATTAAATCGGGTGATGGGCGTTAATTTGAAAGAAACATAGATCGGCTCAATTAATTGTTATGATATCAATGAGAATGATAAAATCAATTTAAAAATGGTTTGAGAGATTGAATGGTGTGGTTTTCAAATGCTATTGATAAGAGCTTTTTTCTCTCGTCTTAATATGGATAAAAGAGTTTTTAGAAAATGGTTTTTAAATAAGATTAAAAAAGAAAGAGAATAAAAAAAAATTCAAAGAGAATTAAAAATATTAGCTTATTCAGAAAAATATCCTGTAAATATCTTCCAATCGTTCTTTCAATTTCAGCAAAAATCACTAACAATAGTCTTTACTTTTCAATTGAAAAAAAAGTTTTTTCAAGAGTAAATTGATTCTAATTTCAGAAACTATATGTGTTTTTTACAGAACTCCACGTTTCAAGTCATTCTGATTCCATATATATATATATATATATAGGCATATTTCTAAAATTATAACAAATATAGAAAATTTTAAATGAAACAATTTCAGAGAATTTTATTTACAAATTTCATCTCTTATGAAAAATGTTGTCCAATTTTAAATAATCAAGATAAATACTAGTATTCAAAAAGTAAAATGGCCATATTTCTTAAAATATTAAAAATATAAAAAAAAATTCGAATCCATTTATAGCTTATTATACATTTCATCTCCTATAAAAATTTATATAAATTATAATAATATATGTTGATAAAATTACAATTTTTACTTTCTCGCCAGGGATAGTATTGCGATCACGAAAATTTTCGATGTCGAGATTTTGATGTTTTTATATCTTTTGAAGGTTTCTGAATCATTTTCACTAAGGTTGAGAAAAATGTCTCTCTGTGTGTGTGTGTATGTATATATGTATGTAGACAAGATTACGCGAAAACGGTTTGAGCTAGAATCATGAAATTTGGTATACGGGCATTATTCAAAATTCGTAGTTTTCTATCAACTTTTGAGAAAGGGAAGAGGGTCATTACCTACCACTTTTTGATATTTTTTTCCTCTAAAGTGACCGTAAAAATAAAGATATAGGTTTGATAATTTTTAACATGATTAATAATTGTATAAAACTGCTATATATAGAATTTCAGCTTGATTGAATCGCTGAAAGTAACATAATTAATTTTTTAACACTGCAAATCTCACACGCCGACACGTGACGTGGTGCCATCAACAAAGAGCCTAACATGCGCTGGTTTAATAAATATTATTTATTAATTTTAATTTATAATTTATAATTAATTCAATTTAATTTAAATATAATTTATTATGTTATTTAATATAATTCAAATTGCGAGATAGTCGAGTGGAGACAACTTATTATTTAATGACATCTACTATATATATATATATATATATGCATAGTTTTTTATTTATTTAAATAATTATTATAATAACTTTATTAGTTTTGTTTGGATGATTATTTGAATGTCCAATTATTGATTGATTTTTTATTTTTTGTTTGTTTTGAAAATTGGAATTTGGAAAACCTGCTCTTAATTGAAGTGAATGAAAGTGAAGTGAGTAATAGTGTGGTGTTGGTAATGGGGGGGGGGTTGCTTGGTAATGGCCGTCAGGATTTTCAACACCCAAGTGGGTGAGGTGTGTGTGTGTGCGGGGGGGGTAACTTTGATTTAGTATCTGAGAACAAATAAAGAAGGATGCAAGCGAAGAAGAAGAAGAAGAGTGATGCTGGTCGTTGGAGGTGGGGATCCGCAAGAGGCACCCGACTTTCGAAAGGCAGCCGCTGATATCAGTCAATGACCGCAGCCGAGTGGGCTGCCATCCATCGCACCGACCCTCGTCAAGGACAGCGGCCGGTTGTTCAGGTTGTTTCGACGAGACCTGCACACCTCCTCTGGCCAAATCCACCGAGAGCTTCGCTTCTTACCAATTAAAAAGAAAAAAGGGTTGTCCTTCTTCTCTTCTTCTCTTTAGGGCAGCCAATCTTGACACCTCCTCCTCGCCCTTTTATCCAACCTCATCGAATAAAGTAATTAAATGAAAAAAAAACAAAAAAAGGCCCGGCTAAACAAGCAGGTATAAGATGGAGAGATTTTACCTACCAAGTAAATTAACTTATTATTGGAAAGGATGGGATCCTGATGGGATTCCAAAATTTCCCATTCTTCACCAATTTACAACCTTACTATTTTTTTAACCTTCCAAATATAGCTAACAATTTATTGAAACACCATTTATCTATTCAACAGTGAATTAATATTATAGTAATTGATTTAAAAGCGATATTTTGTGTTTATTCTAAAAATATACAACTCTACCGATTTTAGCTAATAATCATCTGCCCTGGAATTTTGTTAAAGGTTCGAATTGATTTAAAATATACACTCCGTTCCCAAAAGATTTTTTGTAATGTATTTTTGAAAATCAGTACCTTTAGCCTTTTTAGGAGTCTGCAACATTAAACTGTATATATATATATTGCAAAATGTTCCAAAATAGTACATTACCAAAAAAATGGAGAAAAACCAAATATTTAGATATTTTTCTTTATTTATTTTTTTCTTTATTCAATATATATAATTTATTTAATTTTATAAAAATTTTGATATTTTGTTTTTTGTCATTTAATCTAGGGCTTACAATACCGGGATCTCGGGATCCCAAATACCGGGATTCCGGACGATTTTTGTCCGGTATTAAAAACCGGTATTTATGTAAAAATACCGGTATTTTGGTATTAGGAATTTACGAATTTACAAAATGTGTATGATTTTTTAATGCCAATAGTGCCGACAAGTGTAGAATCAGAAAGAGCTTTTTCGGCCGCTGGTTATATTTGTGCGAAAATTCGGTCCTCGCTTGATGATGAAACGCTTGATTCGTTGTGTTTTTTAAGAGCAAACTTTAATAAACAAAACGCAAGTTATTAATATTAAATACTTTCAATTTATATTTTTATATTTTTTACTTCTTTAATTATATTTAATTCTTTAATTATATAATACCATACGAGCCTATTATATGTAAAATGTATCATAGAATTTAATATTTACTTTATTTTACTTGCACGTTTTTTTGTATCTATCCTATATCTACTCCTACTCTCTCTCGATGTATCCCGGTATTTCAAATTTCAAATACCAAATACCGGTATTCAGATTTTAGTTCGGTATTGTAAGCCCTAATTTAATCTGCTATAAAATTATAAACCTCAAGTGTTGTGAAATAAAATAATATTCGTTAAATACTTAGGCCTTAGGCAATAGGTTCCCTCGATTTTTACTATCTAAGTGCCTACATCTTGATTATTTGGAAAATAATTACTATAATTAATGAAGTCATTAATACATACTGATAATTATCTTATCAGTATTTATAAGGGAATTTTGTAAATAAAACCACATATTGATATTTGTTATTGTAAATTTATTCAAAAAAATACAAAAAATACACAACGTTAGGAATGCTACTTCTGCAATTTACAATAACAAATATCAATATGTGGTTTTATTTACAAAATTCCCTTATAAATAAAAACAGCCACCAAAGCTTTCATAATTTAATATCTTATCCATCAGTATATTTATTGAAAGAGAATGATATTCAAAACATAAAAAATAGAAACAAGAAATATAAATTTTGAAGTGGGTATAATGACTTTATCTATAAGTTCCAAGTAAAACAAATAAATATTCAAGCTGCTAATCACATCGATTGTGCTAGTAACATAGATGGCTTCCAAAACCAAAAAATGTGTCTTCTAAAATAAATAATGTTCATTTTTATTACAATAAAAAAAAAATAATTTTAAATATTTCTATTTCTATTTTTTTATATATATATATATAATTATACTTATAATTAAAGTTAAAGTTCCTATGCAATATTAAAAACTTAATTAGTATTCCTTTTTAATTCTATTACAATTAATTACTTCGTTATTAAATTTATTATGCTTAATTTAATTATATATATATATATATATATATATATATATATATATATATATTTTAATGAAATGGTATTTACTTTTATAAAATTATAATTTATATTAACAAAATTTCTCATTAAAATTGTGAAAATTCTTCACTTTCTAAATTTTTTCTTAATAATTCATCCCTTGATACGTAATCCATGTCTTAATAATTAAAAGATCACCTTTCTAGAGATGGGATGGGTAACCCGCGGCCAAAGTCAAATGTATATTATAATAATCGCTACAACAATGAAAGAGACAAGTTGGTATTATGTGAATTTTTCATTAAATATTTAAGGTGTGCTAAATTATGAAGTTGTATTTTTTGTCTGAGGTCCGCCAAGAAATGGTTAACTTTCGTTTGGCCCTTTGATAAATAAGCTGGAGTGTCTCCACTCGACGATCTCGCAATTTGAATTGGATTAAATAACATAATAGATTCTATTTAAATTAAATTTAATTAATTATAAATTATAAATTAAAATTAATAAATAATATTTATTAAACCAGCGCATGTTTGGCTCTTGGTTGGTGGATATTTGTAATGAATTAATTAATATATTCCAAAGGTGATGATGAGAGCATTAAAAAATGAAAAATGAAATCAATGATCAAAATGTAGATAACGTTTTGTCGTAAAAATCAAATAATTTAATCAAAAAAAAAACAAAATATTAATTTTAATAGAAAGTGTAGATAGAAAACAAATAAATAATATTTCTAATTATTATTAATTAATAAAATACTTATTAATGAATTACCTGGCAAGGTGGACGGACACTCAGCCCAACCGATTACATTCACTTTGCAATGTAAACTAAAACGATTTTATTAAAATAAATAAATTCTAATTCAATTTTTATTTATATTCTGTTTTTCCATGAAATTTAACTGAGTGGCTTATCGCACGATTAGAAAAAAAATATCATTACTGGAATTTTGCTGGTGAAGTCCTTTTTACTTTTTATTTAAAAGAAAATAATATTATTTAATGTGTGTATATTATAATAATAATTTATTATATTTATTAAAAAAATAATTTAAAAAAGAATACTGACTGATAATCATTTAGAGACATTTTTCTTAACCTTAGTGAAAATGACTCAGGGACCTTCAAAACGTATATAAACATGAAAATCTCGACATCGAAAATTTTGAGAACACAATACTATCTCTGGCGAGATAGTAAAAAGGTTGCTCATCACTGTTCCATCCAGTGTATTATTAAAACTAACTAATATACTTTTTATTTTAATATACTGGAAATATACAAATTTGTAATATCTTGAACTTTCGTGTTTACAGCTCAGTAGTTCAGAGATATTGCTATCAATATTGGTATCAATATCTTTTTTTTTATTATTTTAAATCATTTGTATATTACGTATAATACACCAATATTTTTAAATAAATAAATGTAAATTTATTTGTTTTCATTTATTTTAATTTTATTTTCCAACACCAATTAATGTTGTGTGTGAAAAATTGAAATGTCTCTAAATTCGAGTTGATTTTAACAATCCAGGAAGAAACCAATGCGGCAAGCGAACTTTGAAATACTTATACTAAGTTGGTTTGAAGTTTAAACGGTAGATTCGTGACTTATAGTTTGGAAAGTCCTCGAAAGACAGAGTCGGATAAAGAGATACCATTCTTGAAAAGTCAATAAGCTAAACGGATTACCTACAAGAATTTTTCATCGATTTCGTCTATTAATTGGAGTAAATACCGGTGAATGTTACAAATGGAAAGGGAGGAATTACTAAAAGACCTATAAAAAAAAGTAAGAGAAAATAAAAACAAACAACCATTTGGTTTATCTAATCCAAAGGGTGAAGTAAATTTATTTTAAATCGAAATAGATTATAAATAATAAAATTTGTTAATAATTGTTTATCCGATGAGTAGATAAAAGATATTAAATAAATCGAAGGTGTGTAAGTAAAACAGGCTTTCGGAAAGAGGGTGAATAAGTAGCGTGCGGGGGAGTGATAAGCTGTCACACACACACACACATCGTCCTATATTATACAATTACAATGAATAAATCTATATAACTCTCAAAATTGGTTAAATACCTTTCATTAAATCTAAAAATACGAGTAAATATTTATTCACATTTTAATCTTATTAAATTATCGGCTATTTATTTATTTTATTTTAAGTGGATTATATTTGTTCGATGTAATGTTTTAGAAATGATAATGTTTATAATAATAATAATGGCAGGACACGTGCTTTCAGTGAGAGGTAAATATATAGATATTTATAGTCAAACCAATTGGGAAAAGAAAAATAAGAGTTATTAAGATTAAAAGAAAGAAATTTGTCTTTATATGTATATATAAAGGACTTAAAATTTTAATTTATAATTTAGATTTTGGATAGGATAAATTAACATATTCAATCTATCTATTTAAAAGACAGTTCTAGCCCTACTCCTCCTAAACGACTTATGCGATTTGGACCATTCCAATGCCATTGGATCGCCCTCGGGCTAATCTATTAATAGAGTGAAATTCATTGGAAAACAATAAATAGTTTTTGAGAAAAGTGAAAAAAATATTTTTTTTCTTACTTTCTATTATTTTATATGTGACGTCACAGTCACCGCTTCTTATATTTTATAGATTATAAATAAAATAAAATTAAAAATATTTATGTTATATCCAAATCTGTTTTTTATTGCATTAATAGATACATTTAAATTAAGAAAAAACTAATGAAGATGATTTTTCCCAAAGATGTGATCAATAAAACTCGATTTTTCTTTATAATTACTATCTCTGGTGTGAATTTCAAAAAAATGGACCACTCGGGGTACGGGGGAGGAGACCCGTCGAGGTGTGAAGAGCGCCAAAGGCGCTCTGAGCAGCTAGTAATTTTTAAACTATATTGTGGATAAAAACAAATAATATAAAATAGTTTGAAAATCAATTCCTAAAACTCAATTTAACGTATGAAATATTATTTGAAATTTTAAAAATTAAATTTTATGCTTCCATAAGATTCCAGCTCGGCATGAAAATTTAGCAGACGCTTTTACCAACTTACATTGCTATACACTGCAGTACAGAGATTTATATTCTGCTAAATATCTTATAACAGAGAAATTTTTCCAAGTTTAAAAAAGTATATTTAAACTAATGAGGATAAATAAAAAGTATTATTTTAAGGATTGAAAAAGATTTTTACAAGAGAAATATATAACACAGGTGCTTTGAAATATATATTTCCTATCAATAAATAAATTATAAAATCCATATAATAAAACCTCCGACTTTTGTACATCCTAGGTAAGGACAGAGCCTATCAAGTAGGTAGCCGCCTAATCGAGGTAAAGGTGTTCTATGATCAGTAGAAGGGGCCCTCTCAACCTTTATCTTGATTATCTTCGTGATATTTTTTATTTCATGTAGCTTCCAAATTTTGATCCTGGAAGTTGGGTCCATCCTTTTGACTAATGCAAGACACTCCTTTACCAGGCCCGAGATCATGAAGATGTTAGTCCACCGTTAACCCCTTGCGTTATTCTTTGGATCTATTTACATATATAATATATATTAATAAAACAAAATTGAAATATAATTGAGCAGTTTTGGAAATGGCAATACTACAAATATATGAAAACTTAAAAATAATTTTGATGTTTAATATTTCTTTTATAAAGAAAAGATTGATCCCGAAAAGAAGAGAGATGGTGGCTCATCTTGATGCCCCGGCTAACTTAGATAGCCCTCCCCCCCCCCCATCACCCGAGGGCCAGGCTGAGGAAACGAGTTAAAAAACAGCCGAAATCTGAAATAACATTCTTTGGGATTTGATTGTCCCTAGCAAACAGCATGTTGTTGTTGTTGTTTTTTGTCAAACATTATGCTTGATTTCTCTCTTTTGATTGGTTCATTTGCTAATTATTTTAACTTGACATTAAAAAAAGAGATTCAATTAGAATTTAATAATCCACTTTAAATTGAAAGTTTCTTAAATGAACCATATCACTAATTCTTAAGTTAATTACATCTTTTTAATAAAGTATTTAATATAATGAACGTAATATATTCATGAATTTAAATAAATAATAAAAAAAATAATAAATATTAAATATATATATATACATGAATTTTATGATTTTTAGAAATGCAGAGAACATAGAACGTTATGTTGTCATAGTAATGAAGACATACAGGTACAGAAAATTAATCTCTCTAAGCGGATCTCAATAGATTATAATTATGAAGAGAATTTTACTTAGTTAAAAAAATTTAATATTCATACCCAAATCAATTTTTTTGTTTTTTAATTAAATTCAACTTTTAAATTGATTTGAATTTTAAATTAACACAATATAAATAAAATAATATTTTAATTTCAATATTTCATCTATGCTATCTTCAGAATAATTACATCAAAAGAGACTGATATCCAGGCAGAAGACCGACGCGGATTACTAATTGATATATTTAAAGAAATGCAGAGACAATAGCACAGAAAAGGGTTAGAAATTTTGTTTATCATGGTAATGAAGATATACATACAAGTAAGGTAAGTTATGTTTATAAAAAATATAGATTAATACATCTATAAATACTAGCTGCGGCGCTCTGAGCAGTTAGACGGGGGCTCCGCCCCCTGTACCCCCGAGTGGCACATAGTATTTAGTTGAAAGTAGTAAAAGATTTTCATCCATTTTGTTTCAATCCATGTACTCGTATTACATAAAACATTCATTTTTTTTTGTGTTCTTATTTAAAATCTGTTTTAATTTAATCAGTAAATTAATTATATATTATCGGACCAGTGGGAGAGCCCTCACACGCAAAGAAAAGATTGAAAAATATTATAAGATATAAGAGGCATTGGATGTGAAGTCACAAATGAATAAAAAGTAAGAAAAAAATTATTTTTTCACTTTTCTCAAAAAGTATTTCTTGTTTTCCAATGAATTTCACGCTATTAATAGATTAGCCGAGGGCTATCCAATGGAATTGGAATGGTCCAAATCGCATAAGTCGTTTAGGAGGAGTAGGGATAGAACTGTCTTTTCAATATATAGATGAATGAAATCACATTATTATTTAAAAATTTATATAAAAAAAAAGATAATGAATAAAATTTCATTTCTCTGCAAATAATAATATAAATAATTGATTTTATATATATTTAAAAATTTTCAGTATCAAATCAAAACCAATTAGAAAAAAAAATAACAAAAACAAGTTAATAAATCGATTCAAATATATTCGTGAAAAATTTCTCTAAGAAGATGAAATGAGATGCCGGCCAATGCAAAAGGAATAAATAGAAACCCCATTTCTTTTGCTCTCTCTGTAGATCTCTTTTATATTAAAATATACGATCCTGGAGGAAATCTATCATCATAGTTCCATGTTTATTCTCCTTGCTCCTTTATAAATTTGATGCGATTTTTCAGCGGTGTGACTTGCATATTTAGATTATATGCCTCTTTTTCTTCCCACTTTTCCACCCAGCAGCTACAAAATAAAAAAGAAAGAACTCTTTTTCTCATTTTTTTCTTTTCCTCCTTTCATAACATTTTTTTCCCAGATCGATCGTTAAATCTACTAAAAGAAGCAACATGTTAATTTTCTGGGTGCCAGTGTGTATGAACTTGATTTGTCAAAAATTGGAATTGCTTTGGGATTTCGAGCTTGTAAGCATATATCCATATATATCCATATATATACCAACATCCGCCATTTTTCACCTACACAATTTATCTGGCATCTTTAATAATATTCCCATGAATTAAATTTGTCCAAATTATTATATTGCCCAATTTAAATATGAAATTAATTAAACTAAAATTTAAAATAAATATAATTTTATTTAACGAATAATTAATTAATACTCTAATCACAAAGAAATTTTTAATTTAAATCATTTCAATTTAATATATAATTTTAATTAAATTATACTACATATTGTGGTGTAAATATAAATGTAAATATCGATTAAAGTAAAAAAAATATTTGATTATCCTATATATAAACATTTACATAATGTTATATATATATATATATATATATATATATATATATATACAAGAAATTAATAATCCAATAATTAAAGAAAAAATAATCAATTATGAGCTAATTTAAATTATTATACATATTTATTTAAATTTAATTAAAAGCTGATGAAAATAGTATATTCGTAATTAATGATAAAAGCAATTTATTTTAATAAAATTCTTAAAAATGAATTTTAATGAAATGGAATGGGATTTTCATTTAAACATGAAATTTTTGTTTTTGTTTTTTAACGGATTTGGTGGTCAGTTTATTTAATGTTTGCCTACATACAAATATTAATCATCTTATTTAAATTATATTTCAATTTTTCCGGTTGGCTGCCTGATTACTCCTAATCCATTTTAAAAAATTATACTTCTGGGTTTTCTAAAAAAGAAAAAAAAATACTTTTAATTTTTGAAATTTGAATCATTTCATTTTTTAATAAATTATAATTAAAATATTGATTGAATGAGTTATTTTATAACGTTTTTATCATATTCGCTTCATGTCTGTCTGTTGGTTCCCTATTAAAACAAATTGAAATCGATTTTTCATCAGCTTTAAACTTAGCTAGACTTTTGAAAATTATTATAGATATTTCAATTGATCCCTAGAATGTATCCAAGTAATATAATTTAATTATAATTAATTAATTTTAATGAAATTAGCAAATAATTCTGGAAATTATAGGCAAAAAGATAGTAAACTATCGATGTGGACAAATAAATATTAAAAGTCACCATGGGTAAACGAGTAAACGCATGTGTTTTTGCCTCCGCGGTCCGAATCTTGCCAAAACACAATTATTTTTTAAGGATTATAAATTTTTTTTTTTAAAAATGTATTAATTTTTATTATTTTTAAAGACAAATTAAACTAATGATTATGTCAATTAATTTTTTGTGCATAAATAAACATATATACAAAACTATATATAAAATTTGAATTTTCATTCACGCCATCTGATGGATAAATATTGATTGGTTTTCATTTTGAAAAAATTCAAAATAATTTATAATATTACACAGAGGAATTTTTAATTGATATAATTAATATTTTTTAAAAACATTACTTCACAATAATAACATTTACTTAATATAATTACTTAAAATCAGTTTTAAATAATTAATATTTTCTTTTTGTTTTATTCAATTTGCAAATTTTTGTATAACATCATCTTTTCTATTCCTTTTGTTATATTAAATAAATTTCTCGAATTAAAAAATCCCACTAAAAAAAAATAAAATAATATAAATATAAAAAACATTTTTATAAAATAACGTTTTTCTCATGGACTAAAAAGAATAAAATAATTTTTCTATAAGCGTGACAAAGTTTATGAATGTATTTATTCATATACAACGAAAAAACGTTTGGCGCATTTAGTTTTCATTTGCTTTCTATTTTATTTCTATGCAATTCAATTCCTTTAGAGAGCTATAATTTATATAAATACTTACATACCATACTAAAACACTTCATTAACAAGTAACACTATTTCTTCTGATATAATCAGCTGTTTTGACTTTGATAATATGTAAATTTAAGAAAATAATAATTCTTTCAAAATTTGTTAGATTTTTTGATATAAGTATATTACTTTGAAAAATAATAAAGTAATAATTTCTTAAATCTTAACCTATCAATTTTATATTTATATTATTTTATAATATTTCTGAGATTGCTATTTTCAAATAAAATTAAAATCAATGATTATAAGATTAATAGACCAATATTAATAAATGTATGCATTCATTAAATATAGAAAAAAATGCATCATCTTTATTAAGTATTTTATAACAATATGATTTATTCTATAAACTAATATTGCATGAGGATGTTTTTTATACCTTATTCAGAGGAAAAACTTTGTTGTTTCTTCTTGTCCCAAAGGAAAGGGCAAAGTAAGAAAAGAGTGGTTGGATAATTCATAAAGGGAAAAGGTAACAGACTCGGGCTAATTTTGGGACTCGAGTTGCTCAGTGAGTACCCATAAACCACACACTAAAACATGCAAAAAGTTTGACAAAGAGACAACAGCTTGCGAGGGGCTGGCCGCTGAGATGCAAATGCCTCGCCAAAAGTGTCGCAAACAGACAAGTTTGCTGAAAGTGGCTGGGCAAAATAAACTCATAACGAATGTTACCACCCATCCACATTTTCTACTTTGCATATGGGACAACGGACAGGCGGACGTGCCAAAAGAGTGGTTTGATCGATTAGAAAAACGCCAACCCTTCCTTTATATTTTCAACAAATTTTTATTTATGTTTATAAATATATATATATATGTACTCTCTATAAAATTTGGCAATGGTACTGAATTTTCGAAATAAAATGCATTTCAGGTATATAAAAATAAATAAAAGGGAAGAGTTTCCTTTGAATAAGAAGAATTAAAGAAGTTGAAATTTTCAAGGGTGTAACTACCACCATCATCACCAGTCCTGGTTAATTAGGAATTATGAATTGATGATGAGGGCTACTTTAATCCCATTTAAATAGGCTTCTTTGAGAGTAATTGTTCTTTTTTAATTTTGTTTCTAGTTTATTTACAATTAAATATTACAAGAGCATCGTTGAAATGAAAAAAATATATTAAACATTACTTATTTGTTCTAACTTATATAACTATATAGATGGGAGTATTTGGTGAATAGGATACATGAAAAAAAGGAAAAAAAATGATCATTCATATCTTGAATAGGTTTTAAAAGATAAATAATTCAACTTTTTATTTTGTTAATGTTGAAACGATTTCAGTAATTAATTTTCCCCATCGTTAACAAATTGAACCAAAAAAAAGAAGAAAAAATGTTATTCATTTAAAAATAAACAAATATGCTTTGAAAATGATCGTCCGAGATATTTATTAACTAACCCCAGCATGCTTAACATTGATGATTTAAAGAGATAGGCTGGTTTATTTTAATAGACTAGACAAGTTGGATAACTAAATAGAAGTAATCAAGAACGGTTAAACCTGTATTCTAGAATATATATTTAGGAAATTTCAAGTTGATAATATGAAAATAATTTTAATGTTAGATGAAGTGTTAGCAAAGGCGCCATTGGGTGTGTGGGTAGCGAACCTGCCTCACATTCCCATGGTCCCGGGTTCAAGTCTCGGGCCTGGCAAGGGAATTTCCCTAGCTGGGGTCTATGGGACGGAGTCAACCTAGCCTCCGGGAACAACCTTGGGGAAAAGCTACTGGATAGCGCCTCCGATCAAGAAAATCAAGGTAAAGTTTGAGAGGACCCATTCTACTGATCATAGGACACCTCATTGATATAACCGGCTTGATAGGCGTTGTCCTTGCGTACGACGTACAAAGTCAGAGGTTGTTTTTTTTTGAAGTGTTAGCAGCTGTCATATAGTCCTATGAAACATTTTGTCTAATAAAAGAACCGATGTTTGATGTTTTTATTTGAACCATATTATATAACTAAATATTTACAAAGTTTGGTACAAACAGATTTGCAATAGATTAGGCATCAGTGGGCAGGAATACTGAAACTTTAGAAATGACAGTCTCTAACTTTTTTTTCAATCACCGTTTAGGTACCATGTCAGGACTATCTTCAGGACTTTCTTATATATATATATATATATATATATATATATATATATATATATATATAAAATCTAAGAGATTCGTGGGCTTCGGTCTTTCTAATTCAGGAGACACTCCAATAATGTAAAAGAGATTTAACTTAAAAAACCCGGCTTGTTTCAGAACTTGCATCCAAATTCAAGACGGAAGTTAATTCTGAGTAATTGTTTTAATTCTTTTAGATCTCTGATAATTGCCGAAATAGTCGCTTAGTCAATAAACGATTTCGAAGAAAATCAAATCGAATGTCTATGAAAAGAGTTTTAAACAAATAGTGGAAGGAAAAAAAGAAAAACAAAATTGATTAGGGCATTACGATAAGTAGGAGTATTAAATGAAAGTAAATCGAGGTCGAAAGTTGAATGGATTTTAAATGATTTTCTAACAAATCATGAATGGTTGTTAAGTTTTCCAAATGAATGAAAGCAAGTGGATGGATGATGGAGGTGGGGGGTGTGAGGATTGAGTTTCTTTAATTGTCTACCTCCGAGAAGAAATGTTCCGGGGTGGATTAAGGCAAAGAGAAAATGTTCGCAAGTAAATTACACCAACGATGGTATTTAACCAAATGAGCCAGATTTGGATTTTCGTTAAATAAATCAACGATGATTGGTTTGAAAGAAGATTGTAGTAGGATGAGGAGAGGTGGAGGTGGAGGTGGAGAAGGGTGGAGAAGGGTTATTGGTTTTTGCTGAAGTAAATTTTCCAATCGGCTTCCGATGCAAGTTGAAGAGGGGAATGGGCGGTTGTGGATTGGAGTGCTGCTTTTTGAAATGTTAATGGGGATGCACTTGTGATTTATCTCGCGGCCGAAACGCACACTCCCTCCTTCCTTCCCCCACTTACCGGCGAATAATATGCGAGCCAATCGCCATACCATCTGCCCCACACGAAAACATTGCAAACGTGAGCAGCTTCGTATATTTCAATTCCATTTATTTGATTTATTAACATAATATATGATTCTCAGGCCAACCGATACTCTCCTAGAATATACGAGGATAGATAGTTTAGGTTTTCATAAGAAAAAGAAGATCATTAAAAATTGAATTCGACTCAATTAGAAGGAAAGGGATGAGGGAATTCATCGAACATGAACCATTATTTTACTAGGAAATAGAAAAATAAATAAATAAATAAAACAACGATGGAGTTGGATTAAACATAACTAGCTGCTCACATCTAGACGAGGGCTCCGCCCCCTGTACCCCCGAGTGGCAAATAGTATTTAGTTGAAAGTAGTAAAAGATTTTCATCCATTTTGTTTCAATCCATATACTCGTATTACATAACATAAAACATTCATTTCTTTTTGTGTTCTTATTTAAAATCTATTTTAATTTAATCAGTAAATTAATTATATATTAGCGGACCAGTGGGAGAGCCCTCACACGCAAAGAAAAGATTGAAAAATATTATAAGATATAAGAGGCACTGGATGTGACGACATAAATGACGTCAAAAATAATAAAAAGTAAGAAAAAAATTATTTTTTCACTTTTCTCAAAAAGTATTTCTTGTTTTCCTATTAATAGATTAGCCGAGGGCTATCCAATGGCCCAAATCGCATAAGTCGTTTAGGAGGAGTAGGGGATAGAACTGTTTTTTAAAATAATATAGATTATTGGAATAATAGCATTAATTAATTTGTATAAATTGATCGTGTTTTTATAAATTTTATTGTATTAATATCAACATTTAATTAAAGTTTAAAAAACGTCCACAAAAAAAAAAAAAAAAATTAAAAAAATTAAAAAAATATTACTAAATTATAATAATTGTTATTCGAAATGGTTGTTGAATTATTTCTATGAACTATAAATTAAATTAATTTATTTTATATGAAATGTTTATACTATGTTATTATTTATTATAAATGAATTATAGTTTGTTATTTTAATTTTGTTTTTTATTTGTTTTAATGAATAGTGATGGGGTCTTTAATTTAATTTTCAATTACGATTATCCTTTGTCATTGGAATTATCTCTTTGTTCGCTTTTTTTATTATTAATTGAAAATTGGAGAAAATCTACAATTGGGATTAAATCCCTCGATGAAAGAAGATTATATACTGATATTTGGATTGGTGAAAGAAACAAACAAATTAATTTTTTAATTTTTTTTTTCATTTTCATTTGTTTTGTATATTCAAAGATCAATACTTTTTTTAAAAACTATAAATTAAAAAAAAATTTGTTGGATTTGGATTTTAATATTTATATAGGAGAGTGGAAGGATTGAATTTGTATTATTAATTTGAAATATTAATAAATTCAAATGAGAATATACAAAATAGATATTTGTTGTTAAATTAGATTAAAGATCTGAAATACATAAAAATGATTATAATATATTTGTATTAATTGTATTTTTTTGCCATTTTAGATTGAAACATCTGGGAATGCTAGAAAGCATTACTATCAACGAACTTCATATTTATCATATTTAATAATAATTAATAATAATTAATATAATTATAAATATAATTATAATGATACGATCGAAGGTGCGCTGAAAACATCCCTTATTTATAATTATGCGCTGAAAATATGGGAAAATATGGGAACTTGAACCGCCGATTGGATCGATGTTCCCATCCGAATTTTAAAAAACCAAGACCACTTTACATTTACACATTTTTAAGCTCTACTCGAATCCAAAATCAAAATTTAAAAAAACGAAAGTTTTTGTCGACAGACGCACAGATATATAGATTTTATAAACGAACTAAAGGTTCGTTGAAAATTGAGAATAAGTTGAGGTAAAAGAGAATAATTTATAATTTATGGATGAAATATGCACAATATATACATACTATACACCAAAAATTCAACTAAGTTTCTAAATATTATTTTATTTTATTTTATCTTAAATAACTATATATATATATATATATATATATATATATATATGGTTATATTACTTGAAAAAAGTATGATTTGAAAAGAATAAAAGCTAAATGAACTGATCCCCCTTTGTTTTACAGGGATGTTCACTGATGTGCGAAATAATATGTCATTTAAAAAAGTAAGAAACGGAGTACAGAGAGAGAGAGAGGAGGTCGACGAGATTGATTACGTGACGGAGTCAGGTCATTGTCAGGGTCTGTTGGAGAGAGAGGAAAGTTCATTATATCAAATTGTGGATGACAATAGATGCTAACTTCGCAAAATTGTTTTAATGTTTTGTAAAATTGGTGAGCGGGAGTAAAAGAAAAAAAAAAGCAGGAAAAAATGGAAATTTAACCACATTCATTGAATAGAGATGAGGTGGATGGTGGTCGGGGGGAGGTCGACTAAACCCAGCAACCAACCAACAAATAATAATTAGCATAACTCTTCATTAAATAAAAATAGGCTATAAAAGACGATCCATGCATGCCATTGGGAAGGAAAATTCGAATAAAGCTGAATTGGATTAGCAAAATAACAAAAGCGGATATGAAAATGAATAATCAACTCATCGGGTCCCCACGAATTTCCACTTTTTACTTTCTCGTCAGAGATAGTATTGCCATCACGAAAATTTTCGATGTTGAGATTTTGATGTTTTTATATGTTTTGAAGGTTCCTGAATCATTTTCGCTAAGGTTGAGAAAAATGTCTCTGTGTGTGTGTGTGAGTGTATGTATATATGTATGTAGACAAGATTACGCAAAAACCGTTTGAGCTAGAATCATGAAATTTGGTATAGGGGCATTATTCAAAATTCGTAGTTTTCTATCCACTTTTGAGAAAGGTAGCTCAACCGGAAGAGGGTCATTACCTACCACGTTTTGATTTTTTTTTCCTCTAAAGTGACCGTAAAAATAAAGGTTGGTTTGATAATTTTTCACATGGTTAAAAATTGTATAAAACTGCTCTATATAGAATTTCAGCTTGATTGAATCGCTGAAAGTAACAAAATTAATTTTTTAACACTGCAAATCTCACGCGCCAACACGTGACGTGGTGCCATCAACAGAGCCAAAGATGCGCTGGTTTAATAAATATTATCTATTAATTTTAATTTATAATTTATAATTAATTAAATTTAATTTAAATATAATACATATATTATGTTATTTAATCGAATTCAAATTCCGAGACAGTCGAGTGGAGACACTCCAGCTAATTTCCATCGAACTTAACGAAAGAGATGGATCCTGGGTTGGGGAGCGGGGAGGATCATAGCAGATATTGGACATTTGTTTTCCAATGAGGTTTTTACTCTTATTTCCATTGGGGACAAATAATATATTTTCGTATTACTTCGTTACACCCTCCAATTTAGTTTCTCCAACTCCTCTTTCAGGACTATAAATTCTCCTAACCGCGAGATTTCAAGTTCAACAAGCATCAAGTGTTTTCTCGATAAAGTAATTTTTCCTAAAAAGATGGAATGTGTCCAAAAATAAAAACCCTTTCTCACTAAATCAAAACCGTTTTGATAAAAAAAAATTAGCTGTAGTGTCTCCACTCGACTATCTCGCAATTTGAGAATTGGATTAAATAACATAATATATTATATTTAAATTAAATTTAATTAATTATAAATTATTAATTAAAATTCATAAATAATATTTATTAAATGTTTGGCTCTTAGTTGATGGCACCACTTCACGTGCTGGCGCGTGATTTGCAGTCGTGTTTAAAAATTAATTCCGGTACTTTCAGCGATTCAATCAAACTGAAATTCTATATATAGCAGTTTTATACAATTTTTAATCATGTGAAAAATTATCAAACCTATATCTTTATTTTTATGTTCTCTTTAGAGGAAGTAATGACCCTCTTCCGGTTTTTATTCAGGAGATTAAAATCAGTATAGAAATATAAAATACCTACATTCTCGAAGAGAGAGAAATAAAATCAAAATAAAAGAAATAGAAGAAAATTTATCGATTAACAATCTTTAATTTTTCAATTTGTAATTTGATTTGATTCAACGAAAACGATATTAAAAATAATTTTACCGTTAAACCAGCTAAAATGATTTAATTATTAAAAAGCTTTCTATTAATAAAGGTAATCATCAAGTGAACTTTAACAAAATTGACTTTTATTTTCAGTTACGTATATATATATCAGTAACATATATATATATATTCTAAGGCCCCATTGGGTGTGTGGGTAGCGAACCTGCCTCACATTCACATGGTCCACGCTTTTTTGTTGGACATATGTAAAGGATAATATTCAAGGTTTTATTAATATTTTATTTTCTATTTTTTGGGCATTTTTGATTACAAATCGTGTCTATTAATTTATTATATTATACTTTAAAAAAATAAAAAAAACATTGAATTTTAATATTTGAAAAATTTAATTTTTAATTTAATAAATTATATATCAATTGCATTAGTTTACTGTTTAATTATTACTTTTTTAATAATTTATATAAATTTCAATCTATTCATTCACGTGAATTCATATATATATATATATATATGAATAATTTTTTTTCTTTTACCCGAATAAATTTTATTGCCAGTTTAAAAATGAATCTAAAATATTTACACATTGATTTAATCGATTAATATATAAATAAAAAACTAGTGTCATTTTATTGAAAAGGCAGGCATCTTGGAATAAATGGATAGGCGATGTTAATTAAAAATGTTCCCTTAATTGCATCAGGATCTCCAAAAGAACATTAATTGGTTGAATATAATGGCACCTTAAATCAACAATAGACTCCAATCAAGGGCCAACAAAGTTACTTGAGAGAAATTTCCCCAATTTGCCAACTATTAATTTCCCATTCATAATAGCTATTTTAGCCATTAATCATTTGGAAAAAGTTGGAATACGCAAAGGGGCTGAATAAAGGGAAGAGGAGTGGGGGTAGCAAGGTTGCAAGTCTGCAAAAGCCCAATGACAACGAAATGGAGAGTTTAGGGCCCGTGAATACCTCGTTTTGCATTGGAGAATTTTCTCAACGGAAAATATACACATTTAGGGGCACCGATACACACATACACTCACACACACACCAATTATGTGGAAATTTTTGCATTTGTATGGAGACAAAAGAGCCAAGAATAGCCACAGTTATTTTTTTAGTGGCAACGCGTGGCAGGCAACAGGGAAACAATTTCTGCTTCGAACAAAAAAATATACACCCAAGGATTACTAAACACTTGCATTCCAGTTTAAATATGCAATTTATTAAAAAAAATAAAATCCTAATTAAGTAAAATAATAAAATTTAAAAAACAGAGTTCATTACTATTTTACATATTTAACACAAAGTATATCATACCTAGATACCATTTCATCACTTTATTATAGTATCATAGAATTCATTGTTACTCTTAAGATAAATTAAATTTGAAAAAAATAAAAATACTAAAATATGGAATTTTTTTTTAATAAGGCGCCAGGGAATTTCCCTAGCTGGGGTCTATGGGAGGGAGTCAACCCAGCCTCCGGGAACAACCTTGGGGAAAAGCTACTGGATAGCGCCTCCGATCAAGAAAATCAAGGTAAAGGTGGAGAGGACCCGTTCTACGGATTATAGAACACCTCAGTGATATAACCGGTTTGATAGGCGTTGTCCTTGCGTAGGACTTAAAAAGTCAGAGGGTTATGGGATTTTTTTGTTTTCATTTTTAAATTTTTTTGTATATGAATTAATTAATAATTTATATATTTTTAAAATGTATTTTTTTACCCATTATTATTTAAAGATTTATATATATTCAGTTTAATTTTCATAAATATTTTAATTTTTCATTTTTTTTGCTTTTACCCAGAAAAAAATATCAAACGCAATCATGCTAATATTAGGCAGATGGGCCAATATCCATTTATAACTGGGGTTAACATTTAAAATAAATATAGGAAATTGTCGTTGAGCGTATTTTTTTTACCTGACCAAAATACCTCTAGCGATTTTTTTAATACTTTTTGAAAAATTGTTCATATATTGATAAGTATATATTCTGTGTAAGTAATCCTTAGTAAATTTAACCAATATCCCATAAAAAACAAAAAAATTTTCATTTATTTATTTATTTTTATAAATATAATTTGATTTTTATTGCATGGTATACGTGATCGAATCGAAACGACCGGTTCAAAAATAAAAATAGAAGAACCCTTTTCGAAAGCTAAATCAGGTTGTGCTGTGAAGTGGTTGATCTGACTGGCGAGGGAGAGGGAGAGGGGTTGGAGGTACGTGCGCCGTCTTTTTTAAAAGCAGAGCCAGCAATTCGCCTGGAAAGAGAGAGAGAGAGAGGTTTGGAAATTAAAGTGTCAGCTGCTGACTTATTCTTAAAGGAACGCATTTTACCCAGTGAGCGCAATGAATTTCACCTGAAAGTGCATCAGCCAGCATCATCCATAGCTTATTTAAGCTGAAAAAATAACAAAACCGGAGTTCACTTCATCAGCTGGCAGATTTTTTTTCTTTTTGTAGAGTTGACTTTTAATATATTATTAATTAACACGTTCCCACCGGCTCCATAATTTGTCTATTTATTTTATGTGGCGGCATGAGCCACCGGTGGTACATGCCAGCGGGAACGTGTAAAACGTTAATATTGATTATTAGAGTTGTAGCTTAGTGATAATAGTCCTGGTCCAGGTTGAGAGATCATATATCACCAAGTTCATTTTAATTTTAAGATTAAATAATTCAATTATAATAAATATAAAGATTTACTAAAATGTACATAGATCCCAAAATTCATTAAATTAAAAAATAATTTTTCTATAAAGATTCTTTTTTACCATGATATGGTTTTATTTAAAAAATAAGCTGGAGTGTCTCCACTCGACTATCTCGCAATTTGAATTGGATTAAATAACATAATATATTATATTTAAATTAAATTTAATTAATTATAAATTATAAATAATAAATATTAAACCAGCGCATGTTTGGTTTTTTATTGATGGCACCATGGCACGTGTTGGCGCGTGAGATTTGCAGTGTTAAAAAATTAATTCTGGTACTTTCAGCGATTCAATCAAGCTGAAATTCTATATATAGCAGTTTTATACAATTTTTAATCATGTGAAAAATTATAAAACCTATATCTTTATTTTTATGTTCTCTTTAGAGAAAAAAAATGCAAAACGTTGTATGTAATGACCCTCTTCCGGTTGAGCTACATTTATCAAAAGTTGATAGAAAACTACAAATTTTGAATAATGCCAGTATACCAAATTTCATGATTCTAGCTCAAACCGTTTTTGCGTAATCTTATCTACATACATACACACACACACACACACACACACACACACACAGAGAGAGAGACATGTTTATCAACCTTAGTGAAAATGATTCAGGAACCTTCAAAACATATAAAAACATCAAAATCTTAACATCGAAAATTTTCGTGATCCTAATACGATAGTAAAAATTAACTCGGCAATATAAATACATATATACTTTATCAAAGTAAAATTTACTTTATTAAATGTAACTAATTTTAAATTTAAATTATAAGTTTTTCATTCATTCACTCTAATTTAGAAGTTATATACTATTTTTTAATTTTTTATCTTTTAAGGAAAATAAACTGAAAATATATATTTAAGGAAGAAGAAAATTACTGTTTCAAATTCATTTCGATAAATATTCAATTATATACAGTCTGCCTAGTAAGAGTGTGGACGAGTTAATTTATAAAAATTTTATTTGATGAAACTTTTATATTTATATATAAATTGTCCACATTACAAACAATTCGGTTAATAATGTGTCCAGTCACCACCGGCGTCTCCGACTAATTTGACGGCGTATTCTAGTGGCAACCATCTCCAGATTCGACGAATTTCGCAAGATAGCTGCTCCAAAGTCTGTGTACGTCCTCCACGAAGTTTCTGTTTAATATATCCCCACACATTTTCAATAGGGTTTGCATCGGGCGACTGCGACGGCCAATCTAATGTAACGATGCCAGATTGAGTCTTCCACTCAGTACAGCCCTTGCTTCGGTGTTTAGGATCGTTATCCTCCTGCAGAATCCAATCTTCATTTTTGTTTCCTTATGTACCAACGTTTGGCAGATGAAAGTAAAACCTTTTGGTAGATTTCATCATTTTGTCGGCATTTAGGTTATAGGTAAAGTGGTACAAAGTGCCGAATCCCTGCTTTGAGAAGCAGCCCCAAAGATGCACCCTTATTCCTTGTTGTACGGTCCACTGAACAAGCCTATTGGTGGAAGTTGACCAGGCTAGCGTGAGGACACAACGTGCCCATAGAGAACATTCATCAGTAAAAATTACATTTTCAAAACCTCATGCGCCCAAACACACCTATTTTTCAGTCACCAGAGGCTTCTTCATTGTGTTGCGCCATTTCAGGTCATGAGTAGGCAAACAGATTCACTATTCTTTTTTCATCTTTTTTGTCCACATTTACCATCGAGCCACGTTCTGGTAAAACATCGACATTTTTAGCCACTTTATATCGCTGTACCTACTTCTGTGTAAATGCCTTTGACTTTCTCAAATATTTAGTAGTCGCAGATTGCGATATTTTGGGATATTTCGGGTGGGTGCAAAGGAATAGAGCCTGGTAGAGTGAGGCGTATTTAAAACTCATGGCTTAGGCGAATAGAATACATTCATATATATAGTTTGCTATTTATTTAAATGAAAGTATATATATATACATTTCATTCATTGATAATCTCACTTCCTCTCTTTCCCATACTTGAATGGGTATCCATTTTCTATCTATTTGATAAAAGAGCTATTGATGAAGAGGAAATTTAGAAATTGATCGTTTGTAATCATTATAAAAGTACATTCCTTAAAATGGAACATATATAGATATATATTTCGGTTAGATTAATTTGAAATATTTGGGCAACAAAAGATATATTGTGAATCAATTATCGATCTACTTATTAGCATATGTCCAAATATAGAAATAAAATATGTTTTTATTTTAATAATCAACTAAAGTGAATAAATACATATACATAAGTTTGGTGTGGTTTACCTAATCATTATATATATACTCTATTTATAGTAGTTTTATATTTTCTTTTTTCTTATTAATTCAGACGATAATTAAAATAAAATTCAACTTATAAAATATACAAATTAATAAGAATATTTTATCTTAAATAAAGTCTGGGTGGAAATATCAAGTTTATTAATATATTTGCTTTATGCGCATTTTTTTCAACTGTTACTACATCAATGATAAACTTTCTTCTTCTCAGTTGTTATCCAGTCCAAATGCGCATAGAACATATTAATAAAATGGAAACATAACCGAGGTTTTAATTAAAAATTATTCTTATTAAATTTTATATTTTTACTATTTCGCCAAAATTTTCGATGTTGAGATTTTGATGTTTCTATACGTTTTGAATGTTCCTGAATCATTTTCACTAAGGTTGATAAAAATATATGTGTGTGTGTGTGTGTGTAGACAAGATTACGCAAAAACGGTTTGAGCTAGAATCATGAAATATTCAAAATTCGTAGTTTTCTATCAACTTTTGAGAAATGTAGCTCAACCGGAAGAGGGTCATTACCTACAATGTTTTGATTATTTTTCCCCTCTAAAGTGACCGTAAAAATAAAGCTATAAGTTTGATAATTTTTCACATGATTAATCATTGTATAAAATTGCTATATATAGAATTTCAGCTTGATTGAATCGCTGAAAGTAACAAAATTAATTTTTTAACACTGCAAATCTCACGCGCCAACACGTGACGTGGTGCCATCAACAGAGCCAAAGATGCGCTGGTTTAATAAATATTATCTATTAATTTTAATTTATAATTTATAATTAATTAAATTTAATTTAAATATAATACATATATTATGTTATTTAATCGAATTCAAATTGCGAGATAGTCGAGTGGAGACACTCCAGCTTATTTTAAGTTTAAGTTTAGGTTTACATAACTTATATAATCGAGATCTTTATATATCTAGTATTTTCTTTTATTCTTATATCATAAAATCAATAGAAGAGAGAATAATTTTAATGGAAAAGTTGAAAAAAATGCAATTCTGAAGTAGAATATATGCGGTGTGAAGCTAAGGAGGGAATGTTTGGGATGTGCCTTAATCTTGTTGATTTCTCTCCGTTGAAGGGCGTAGGTCATGCATTCCTTAACTCCTCGTCCATCCCTGGCTTCATTGGAAAATGGACAAACCACATTAATGTGCTGCATGCTCCAGTCTTTTTTATCTACATCTCCGAACATAGATGCCTTTTCAACTCTCATCACCCATTTATCATTTTTTTTCTTTCAATTTATATATATTAACACAAGTATTACTTACATTTTTTTATAAAATTCAACTTTTATTATTATTATTATATTTTATTAATAAGTTATATTTCAATTAATACTTTTAATAGATAAATAAAAAAAATTGTACATTTTGGATACTGATTATTAATAATAGGAGGCTTATTGTTTAGAAAGAAAATATTTTTATCAAACTACAATCGGCTTATAATATTTTTAATAATTTGCAACAAGGACGAAAAAATTGAGGGGTGGGGTCAGGTCTTTACTTTTTATAAATTTTTTTTTTTTGTTTTTTTAAATAAAGTAATCATTCATATTATCATATTTATATTAGAATATTTTTGGTATTCCTAAAATAAATATATACCAATATACTTTGTAAACCACATAAAAATAGCTTAATTATGATGTGTACTTAGAGCATATGATTTGATTATTTAATTTGGGATTGATATGTGACATTTGTGTAAACCATTTATGTGGGTCCTTGTTTTGTACCAAATTTATCTATTTCAACCCTTCTCATTCTATTTATACAACTTATTTATCAAATAAATTAATTAATTAATTAAGGGATATATCAAAAGAAAATTGAAAAATAAAATATTATTTTTTTTCTTCTTATTTGAAAATAGATGTGTAATAATATGATTTTGATTGAGGAAAGGGGGTATAAAGATGATTTAATTTGATTTAATCTAAATTTTTTTGAATATAGCAAATGCATTTATACATATATCTATACTAAGATTGGATTTTTTTTTCAACCATAAAAAATGAAGAAAAAAATTTTTGAAGAAAAATGTGTCAATAAGTAAATACTTTATATTTATTGACGCGTTTGGGTATTTGCATTTTTTTAACAAGACAACCGAAGGAGACGTTTTCTCTGACGAAATTGTTAAACGAATCGAATCTACGTCAGGGTAGAGAGCGAGAGAGAAAAAAAATGAAAATAAATACAAAATGTCAACAAAATAGGAAACATTAATTATGTTTGTGTTGGGCAATATTGAATTTGGCGGAGGAGGAAAATGAAAAAAAGAAGAGGAGAAGGAAGAGCAGCGAACCATCGGGTTAATTAGCCGGGGCTTTTGTCTCGAAAGGATTGGCTGGAGTGGCGTTTGTATTTTGACAAGAGAGAAAAACGGTGGCCAACCAAATTGGCAATCGGCCGGCCGTCGGCCACCGCCAATACCACTCCTGCCACTCCTGCCACCGTTGCCGCCTTCGTTTTCCTAACAAACTCGAAAATTATCTCGATACCCTCGAAAGCAGTTGTGCATTTCCCGTATGAATGTCATAAAATATTATTGATTGGGGGATAAAGATATTAAAATGGGAGTCGGAGCTTTTGACGGAATTGAAAATCTCTTACCGAGTCAACTTTATTGATTTGGTTTGGAGTGAAAAATCGCATTTCAGGTAAAGTGTCTTGGGTAATTGTCAAGGAGGAACGGCTACCGGTCCATCATACCTCTAAATTCCTTCATTCTTTCAATCAAATCATCTTTTTTTTATATTGTATAGTTGTTTAATTTCAATAACCAAACATGGTCTATGCTCATTTTATTGAGTTTTCTTTTTTTATAATAAATTTTAGGAACTTGAAAGATTCGATCTATTGTTCTTTGACGTGGTGCCAAACATGCGCTGGTTTAATAAATTTTATTTATTAATTTTAATTTATGATTTATAATTAATTCAATTCAATTTAATTTAATAAATATTATATATTAATTTTAATTTATAATTTATAATTAATTAAATTTAATTTAAATATAATACATATATTATGTTATTTAATCCAATTCAAATTGCGAGATAGTCGAGTGGAGACACTCCAGCTTATTTTGTATTGTTCCAATTAATTTTTTTTTTTTTTTTTATTAAAAAGATTAATCTCTTAATCTATCAATTTTATTGCATATAAATAAATTTTGTAATTTCGAGAATTGTATGAAGAAATTGTATTTTTAGAATTTTTCCCTAAACAACTCTAGAAGAAATTCAATTCAATAAGGAAGCATTTCGACTTTGGATCAACCACAAATGAATTGAAATGTTGAATGTGACACATATCATTTTAATTTTAATTTCTATTTTTTGCATTTTTATATTTACATTCGAATTATTTATTATTTTATCTAGATTGAACGGAAAATTAAGATCATTAATAATTTTACAAAAATTTGACTTGATTTTTCATATAAATAAATAAAACAAAATTTTCGTTGAATATGAAGCCATTCATCCATAAACTTTGTCAGGCTTATAGAAAAATTATTTTATTCTTTTTAGTCCATGAGAAAAACGTTATTTTATAAAAAAATTTTATATTTATGTTATTATTCTCCATTTTTATTTTTTCTTATATGTGGGCATCCTAGAAAATTAATTTCAACAATAATCTCCATTAAAAAAACCTCCATTCAATGGTAGCTATGATTGATAAGGGACGGAGAGTATAGAACGAAAACAAGGAAGGGGAAAAGGGAGGAAAGCAGCTATCCGATTAAAACAGCAAAGCCGATAAGCAAAATCAACCAATCTTTACTGGTTAATGGACACCGGGCACAATTGCGAAAAATGGTAAATTATTCAATTCATCAAACAAACGGAATCTACTCGTATTTGTGTCTGTATTGGTAGATTCAAAGAGAAATTGTTAATATAAATGGAAAATAAATAAAATGGATTGAGGTATATATCTATAATCATAAAATGAATTTTATCAAGTTAATTAGTATTTTAATTGTAATATTATTGCAAAATTGTATAAAAATAACAAAATTCATTAGTAGATATAATTAAGTTATTATGACTATAGAGACAATTTTCATTTTATTTATAATCAAATACATTTAATAACCAATACAATTTTTTTCAATGACAAAAAAAAAAACAAAACAAAACAAAAAAAAAATAAAATTAAAGTGGGGTGTGAATTAAAACCGCAAATTTATTTATTCATTTTCCATTAAAACGGTAAACGACAAAATTAAAAGTATTTTTTGAGAAGAAAATATTAATTATTATCGATCTACTTCTCAATTCATTAATACATATATTTAACAATTTTCACTTAATATATATATAGATAGATAGATAGATTAACTAAAGATAAATGAATAATATAAGAAAATAGTAAAGGGGCTAAATTAATTACCGACCGACGATGGGAAGGGAAAGTATTGTTTTAAATTGTTTTTCAAAATAAATTATATTAGAATTAAAGGATAAGATTTTTATTATATATATAAAGAGAAATTATTATATATATATTTAAATATTAAATTAATTTTTACATTATTTAATTTTATATAAATTTTACATTACTCCATCTCCAATTAAAAAGAAATAATTTTCAAAAATATTTATTTTATTATTATCTTTATTATTAATCACTTATAAATAATTATTAATTTATTTAAATATTTTTAATATCCTATATTCAGGTAAGTAAATTATAAATGATTATAATTATTATTCTTTATATGTGAAATATGATATTCACGAGAAGATAAGACGTGATATACGCCGTAGAAAATTTAGATTAAGGACAGACATGTTATCAATATAAATAATTTTACGTCAAGCATAGGAAGAAAGAAGAAAGCACTCTAATTTTCTTTTGAAATCTCACATGAGGGCAGTTGCAGAGCCTTAAGTAGATCTCATGTATCAACTCGTTACCCTTAAGATAGTATAGAATGTTTTAAATTTCAATGAATATTTGTGCCTGCGATTTTATCAAAGGATTTATTTTTAAGGAATTGAGATTATCAATCATCTAGACCAGTGTTTCTCAACCTTTTTGGACCAAACGCCCCCTTTTTTAAGATCCGCTTCTTAATTTGCCCCCCTATCAATTTTTACAGACAAAAAATGATAATCCCTAATATAAGGTAGGTACACTACGTAATACTTAGAGCCATATTAGAAAAATCGAGTTTCAGAACCTGATGGCAAAATCATCCGACTTTTTTTTTTAGAACCATATTGAAAATAAGTTAACCTGTGGCCATGTCCGAACCGACCGACGGTTTGAAATAAATTAATTTCCAGCTACAGAAACAATTTCAAATAATTTTAATATATCTATTAATTTAATAAAAAACAGATAGGCATAGAACATAAATATTTGTAATTTTATTTTATTTAGAATATATATGTAAAACCAGGCTGTGACGTCATGAATGGCTGGATGACGTCATATAATTTTAAATTAAGAAAAAACGAATAAAGATGATTTTTCTCGAGAATAAAACCAATACAAAATGCATGATTCGTGGTGATATGTAAAAAATCTCCTCATGTGAAATTTGGTGCGAAAATAACCCTTACCTTCCTATCGTCGATCGCTAATACTACCACTTCCGGTTTCCGGATTTGCACCAAAAGTTGATCCATTCATCCTACTGATGCATTAAGTAAATATACCAAATTTCATCAAAATCCATTGAGCCGTTCAGGCTGTACACATCTATACGGACGGACGGACAGACATCATGCTAAAAATACTTTTTTCTGTTAAGAAAATGCATGATTCGTGGAGATATGTAAAAATCTCCACATGTGAAATTTGGTGTGAAAACAATACCTCCCTTACTATCGTGGGCCGGTAAAAATTGAAAAAAAGAGGAAATGTTTAAAAATCTATTCGCAAAATCATGTGACTTTTTTTTAGAGTTGAAAATGATTTCGCCCCCCAAAATCGTATAGTCAAATAATCGCCCCCTTTAAGATGTCGATCGCCCAGGTTGAGAATCACTGATCTAGAATAATCAAAATTAATCTATTTAAAAATTTTCTATACTTTTCTAGTAACTATACTTTAATTATTTTTATAAGCAATTCATTTAAGAAAAGGTTTCATAGATAAATTATTCAATTTTTAATTTTGTATTAACTATTATAATTATTTTGGCTATATCCATTTTTTTACAAGTATGACTTCCAATTTTTTTATTGTAATAGAATAATATATATCTAATAATATTATGATATAATTTATTAAGGTGATGGTAAGAATTAAATAATTATTCTATTATTATTTTAATATGTTTAATAAATTATAATATAATAATTGGAAAAAATTTTACTTCTAAGGAAACTTGTTTACTTTAAAAACACATAAATATCCTTATCTGATATATCTTATATATATATATATATATATATATATTTATTTATTTATTTTATATATTTATAAATATATTAAATAGATATTCATTACAATTCTTGGAATTGATAAATATATGTAAAAAAAAATAAATATATACAAATATATAATATTAAAAAATAACTAATTATTATTTAAATATAAATAAATATATTTGTAAAATATTTATTTTAAGAAATTAATGAAAAGAAGAAAATATATTAGACATGTTCAATTTTAAAACTCCAATTATATATATATATAATGAATTGTATTTTATATATATTTAGGATGCTAGAAATAGATTTTTTTTTTTTTTTTTTGTAAATTAAAATAGCTTCTGGAGGACTTAAGGAAGAAAGTAAAAAACAAAACAAAAACAAAACAAAAACAAAAAAAAAAGAAAGAAAGAAAGAAAGAAAATGAGAAAGAAGATAAGTAAGGGTTGGTTGGTTGTTTGTTGAAGTGGTTCCTACGAATTGGGATTATGGTGTTTGTTGTTAATTGGTGGTAGCGGTGGAGGATGCGGACCGCATGGGGAAGGAATTGCATTCATAAGGGGAATGGATGGTGGATGGTGGAGGTTCTCGGAACGGGCCGATGCGGCTAAGGCCAATAAAACCAATGAGATGCTCCTTGAGTCCGCATGGTCACCTGCGATGAGGGGAGGAGGGGGAGGAGGGGGTTGGGGTTGTGAAGTGGAGGATGAAATCCAAAAGAAACCAAGAGTTGCTTGTGACTCACCCTTATGATGCCGAATATGATGGCTGTTGCCACAGCACGGAGCCTCATAATAAAACACCCAATGGTTGCCCTGAGCGATTGCGTCCAACACTCCCAGATGACAAAGCACGGTCATCATCAGCGTGAATCGCAAAAGAAACGCCATCGTTGGCTTTTGCCGTGAGGAACCCACTCGAATGGCTTGCTTTTCGATATTTTAATATTTACTTTTTACCAAGCAGCTTGGTTTGATTTTTTTTTTTATTTATTTTGTTTACTTTTAATGCATGGTCGAGTGAGGAAGCACACGAAACGAACGATCGGTGAAAAGGAAACAACACGCGCAGGGCGAGAGCTCCCAAACGACTGAAGGACAGCAAACAACTGACGCCGGGACCGACAGTAGGGGCTGGAGGGGTGGACAGCTGGCGGATGGTGGGGAGGGTGGCAGGTGTGCAGCAGTGGGGATGCAGGGAGGGGAACCACTCCGAGCAAGCCATATTTAATTGGGTCACAATTACCTATCCTTCGAAACCACCACCAAAAAGAAATTAGAACAAATTACTTTTTTAAATATCATCAATAAATAAATAAATAAATAAATAAATAATTTTTAAAGCAATATACATATATATATATAATGAAAAAGCACCCTTATTGGGATCTATTCGAATCAATGTAAATTGAATGAATATATATATATATATATATATATATATATTTATATAATAAATGCAAGTAGAACGAGTTTCGAGTGCTGTGGAATTATTATAGATTATTGAATCCTTTATTCTACCAAAAAGAATATATTACATTCTCTCAATAAATAATTTATTTCACACTTAAACACACACACACTTAAATAAATTATAAAAAAACAAAAATAAAATAAAATGGGAAGTTGTAGTTTCAAAGCAGCATCACCATTCTCATGTCATAAAATCAATATGGTTTATGGATAGTAGTATTGGTTTTAAAATATTGATTTATATCTCAATGATAAATATGCTTATTTATTGTCGTATATTGGAGGCTAAGTGAGGGTTGATTTAAGAAAAAAATGGGTTTGAAAATTAATAATTAATTAAAGTTGGTAGCACTCTGGTTAATTTTGAATAACAAATAGATTAATTAATCTATAAGGGAATTTTGTAAATAAAACCACATATTGATATTTTTTATTGTAGATTTATTCAAAAAAATACAAAAAATACACAACGTTTCGATTGCTACTTCTGCAATCGTTATCAAGCAATCGAAACGTTGTGTTTTTTTGTATTTTTTGAATAAATTTACAATAACAGATATCAAAATGTGGTTTTATTTACAAAATTCCCTTATAAATAAAAACAGCCACCAAAGCTTTAATAATTTAATATCTACAGATTAATGAATCGTGCGACGGTTAATTTAGGGAAAGGGTAGAATTGAATTCGTTCAGAAGAAAAGTCAGAGATAACCTTAAGATAAAATTAAATATTTAATACTAAAAGAATGGAATATAATAATAATAATGGATATTATAGAAATGATATACAGGGATGTTGGATTATAAGTTACAGTTCTTTGTAAATATTAGAAATTAAATAAATTTAGAATGAAGGAGCAATTGCACTTTTACACGGGCTTAGTTCTTGTCATTAGTTCAGGGGTGGGCAAATACTTTTAAGCGCGGGCCAAAATAAAATTTTCAAAATATCTTCCGGGTCGGAAATACGGTCCATTTCGAAAACACTAATATAAAAAAAATTTATCTTTTTATCTTGTTTTTTTTAGAGACATATTGAACGAAAAATCAAAATAAGAGCCAACTTTTTCAACGGGCCGGCGGGGGTTCAAAAGGCCAGCGCTTAAAAGTATTTGCCCACCCCTGATCTAATGACAAGAATTAAGCCCGTGTAAACTAGGCATAAGGGTCAACCAGTAAGCTGTATTATAAGAATAGTTGGAGAATAATCAAGACAGGAGGAGTCTTCAGTTTATTCTTCCGGATTTTATTGAGACATCTTTATAGGCTGCGGCGGCTATACTCAGGGGATTCCCGCGACGCCTCTGGTCACTTTCCACTAACTCACCCCCCACCTGGGAGAACATCTGTTCTTGTCCACTTTGCGCTAATCTTGAATACCAGATGTCAAGTACTCTATGAGTTTTTACAAAAACAGTTCAACAAATATTCTCTCTTCATCAATAGAAAATATTTCTCTTTCGGTCTTTTTGTTCTATTAAAGTTTTACGAATTTAATTTATGGAAGGTGAGCATGTTAGTTAAGCATGTAAATTTTATTATTTTCACTATTTATTGTCTATAAAGGGCGTTTTTATCCTTATAAGTTACAATATAATATCTATATATATATTTAAGCATTACCAAACACATCATCATCAGTTAAAAAAATCTTGCTTATTTTTTTGAAAATACAAATTTAATATTATCACTGTTAATGTATTTATTATTATTATTATTATTAATATTATATCTTATTACTTGTAATAAATAAATTTTTAGTATCGGTTCTGTTCAATTCATTTATATTGACTTTATTCATAAAATAAAATACTAAAAATAGAAGATATTTTCATTTCCTCCTCAGGCAGGATTTGATCCTGGGGGGGGGGTTTGATTAGCCGCTCCACCTTTCTATGGCGCCCCCCCGGTCTTTCTTAAAGACAAATTTTCATTAAGATTTGTTTTTTAAATTATATATTTAAAAAAGTTTTGTAAATGAAACACTTATTTTACAAAATCTGGCAAAAAAATTTAATTTTGTATTTTATTTACTCGTATTCACAGTTTTAGAAAGAAAATATTTTTTTCCAGCTATAAGTAAATCATTTTAGGTTTCCTCATGGAATGAGGTTAGCTTATACGATGGTCGGAAAATTTTGAAAATTTTTGCTCCGAGATTTTTTGAGATCTCCACTTGTCAGACGGTTCTGAATCCAAAACTGAAAAAAATAATTTTTTGAACCGGCCGGCCGTTCGCTACCGAGATTACATCTAAACAAAATGAGATATTGTCTTGAAATTTGATATTTAGATGTTTTTTTTTGGGAATGATGGGCGGGGATTGGATTGTTTTTGGACAAGATCGGACCATAAGTAAGGGTAGTTTAAAGAGGTGTCAAAGCACATTTTATTGAGTTTCTCAATAAATACCAATTTTTGAGAATTATCATTTTATCGTATTAAATTTATAGGGAATCGAATTTACTAAAAGTTTCATTAGATTCATTTTTATCTAAACTTAATAATAAAGGAGTTATTTATAAAAATTACTTTAAGATTTCGAAAGCTTTTCGTCCGCCCGTAGTAGCAGGATATTTTGAAGAAATTAGTCTTCGCTTCATAATTTTTATAAAATCAGCAATTTTATCAAAATCCGTTGAGCGGTTCAAGCTGTACACGTCAATACGGACACACAATGGACAGACGGATAGACATCATGCAAAAAATACTTTTTTCTATTAAGAAAATGCATGACTCGTGGAGATATGTAAAAATTTCCACATGTGAAATTTGGTGTGAAAACAATACCTTCCTTCCTATATCGTCGGTCGGTAAAAATGGATTAAATCCCAGGAATTCAAACCAAAGTTTTACTGGATCATTGCAAATTGGCTCATATATTTAAGATACAAACTACTAAAATAATACTAAACAAAACTAATAGTTTATGATACATATATATTGGACTAATGAATTCATCATTTGATTTTTTTTATTTATTATATAAATAAAGAAATATAATAGGGGCTAAAATGATATTTTAAAAGTGCATATTTTTTTTAAGGAAATTAAAATTCAATGAGTGAAGAAGCACACACACACACACACATACAGAGAGAGGATAAGAAAAAGAAAGGGGTCGTTGTGCCTCTTTGTGAAGGGTGCGACTGATTCCCTCTCATTTGTCTTGATCTGCACCAAGTCGGATCGTTTTCAGTCCACAACAGCCAACACCCCCACCAAGACTCCACCAAAATTCTTCCTGTTTCCTCAGTTTTTGCATGATCCAACCATTCGATGAGGACCAACGAGTTTTTGCCTCCCAGGATCGATGGTTCGTTATTTTACCCGTCCATGGAATTCTTAACATCCTTAACCCTCAACCCCCTCCCCATCCACCATCGCTACCACCACTACCTTCCAGATCCACATGGAAAACCCATCGATTCTCTTTCTATTAGAAACCTTCCGTACGAAAAATGAAATTTTAAATTTTAAATCTTAGCTAATTTTTTTGGCGCCTTCCTAATTTGTCTCCATGGAAAACGAACCATTTTATTTTGTTGAAAATTAATATTAAGCCGATATTGCTGACTAATCACCGAAGTTTATTAATTAAAGTTTCAGGGTATCTCCTTCCGGCGAGGAAAGTCGTATCATCGTCGAATCTTAAAATGAATATAAATTCCCCTCCCCTATCGAAAATACAACCAACCAACCATCCAAAACAATTTCTATAATAAATTCACTATATCTATTAAATTTAGGGAGGAGAAATATCCCTTCAATGACGTAACATCCTGAATACAAAAAATTCCCTTCTATAACTTCACCATCGATGAAATTACAAGTCCAATTATCAAGAGGAAATCCCTTTGATTTATTTTTTCCTATTTATTGTTAAAATAGAAAGGTGGTTAACGCGGCTAAACATTTTTCGGGTTCACGAACGCAACACAGAAATTGAATTGAATCAGAGAAAAATTTCAAGATCTAATCGAATCAAAATGATCTAAGAATGTATTTTTTTCGGTGTTTCATTGTATGGATTGTCTATCCATAGTAAAGATATGGAACGGAAAGCACATGCTTCCATGCTTATGGCAACTTCCCAACTGCAACATATCTTTGTACAACAACTGTTGCGCCCTGGGAGTGCCAAATTCCCTTCTGATCCTACAATTAATCCAATTTTTTCTCCATTAAGTTTTTATAAATTGATGCAGGAAATGACAAACAGCGGTTTTTTTATTCCAAGTATTCGTCCCTAATTTAAAAGCCATTAATGGCTTTTAGAGTTAGCAAATCGAACTTTGAAAAGTATAACACAAGAAAAACTTGAATAAATAATTAATAATAGAAATTTTTAAGTAACAAAAAAAAAAACAATAAAATAAAATAAAATAAAATAAAGTATAATCATATGGGAGGAGGTTCAGTCAGTAATTCACCAACATTGACAAAAATGAAATGAAGAAGTGCTGATTGAAGTCGAACATCCAGGCGTTAATTTTTATTATATTAACTATAGCAATAATTAAATTTTATGAATATATGTAAAATATTTTTTTCAAAATGATCATCTATTCTCCATTATTTACTATCATTTTATAAAAATTGTATATTTATTATAGAAAAAAAGTGAAAAACATAATATTTTATATTTTTCAAATACTTTTTTCAAATGAATAATTTAATATAATAATTATTTAACAGACATCAAGTTAAATTATATTATAAAGTGAATAAGGTGGGAAATAGAAAGAAATTTAATTTTCATTTTCTTATTTCAAATATAATATTAAATTTTATTACTTTAATTTACGTATATGGCTGGTATAATATTCCTATTAATATTGTAGTAAAAATTTAATTATACACGTATGAATCTATTTTTTAGAAAAAGTTTTATTAATATATTTTCATCCAATTATGTCGATTGACGTTTTATCTATGATTTTATTATTGTCGATTCAATTATATTGTCATATATCGCTTACAAATCATTCCAAATGATTATTTATTTTTCTAATCTATATATATAAAAAAAGGTTTTTGTCTGCACATTGCTCAGAATTTAAAAATTTTTGCATATCTTTGCGTTTCATGACCTCTAGAATCCAAAAGTGACTTTAGAATTTTTCATGTCTGTCTGTCTGTCTGTCGGTCTGTCTGTCTGTCCGGAAAATTACTATTTTATAGACTCAGAATTGGCTGAACCGATTTCTTTGAAATTACATCACAATATTCTTATATACCTCTAGAGTAACATAGGCTAAATATTTTATTAATATTTTATCAATAACCGCAGAAATTAATTTTTTAAAGTTTATATAATTCTCCATGTTGTCCATTCAACAGCAGCTCGCTGCTCACTGTCCCTAGCGGAATCATTTCAAACAATGAATTATAGCGATTCCCAATCAAAGAATTATTATAATATTTCACTTTTTATTTTAAATTCTAATATTTAAATATCAATTCAATTAAATCATTTATTCTAAAAGTTCCCATTTTAATTAATTTAATAAAATATTTAGATCATATTTAACTTAATTTTTATTTATTCTTTCTATATATTTGAATATTTCTTCTTTTCTATTTGAAAGTGAAAGGTTAAAAAATCTCTCTCGCTAAGAACATTCAATATTTCTATACACAAATTATTCAGAGTATTGGCAAAGCGTATCACTCACAATCAGTTTAAATTGAAATTTATATAAATTATCAAAGTGAAAATTTTTATTTGTTTAAATTTTATTACAATGAATCAAAAAAATTAAATATATAGATCACATGATTAAGAGAAGCAAGAAACTTGAGAGAATATAACTGTTGTGTGTGGACGGAGGTCGGACATGACAGAAACTGTAAGCGAAATCTTCATATTGCGACTAATAATTTTCAAATCCCCTAGCACCACAGAATTAGATAAGTTTCTTTTAAGGGAGAAAAATAACTATGATCTAAAAAAATTAATAAATGAACTTAATAATAAAAAAACAAATAAATCAATTAATTTAAATTAATACTATTAATGAATGTATATATTGTTAATTTATCTATAGTTTTATACCGTTAATTTTTATAAATTGTCTCAAGTCTCTATTTTTGAATTTTCTCAAGTTTCATTATAATTAAAAATATTCAATAATAATCTAACAATGAAAATAAAATATCAAAATGTAATGATCAAGAAATATTATACTATTATAACAGAGAAAATACTTAAGAACCATAGGCGGAGGAAATATTAGGAGATATTGCGGGTTCAGGCCAAAAATCGATCAACATTAATTAAGATATTTTCATTATGACAGATATTAGGAAAAAAACCGCGAATTCAATATTTCTGTTCACTAATTATTTGTAGACTTTAGTAAAACATACGCAAGACTCAATATAGATCAGCATAAACTTTTTCAAATTTTGATCTTCAAATTTGTCTTGAAGGTAGTAAAGAAAAAATAAGCTACGGAAATCAATTGTAAAATGTTAGGTTACCCAGACGACTTAAATATAATAGGAGATTGCAATTACAGATAGCGAGGAAAAATTAATGGAGGTTTGAAATTAATAGTGATAAGAAAAAATATTTAGTAACAAAGAGGAAGAGTATTAACATACAAAATCTTAAGATACAAAATGTAGAATTTGAATATGTAGAAAAATTGAATGTAATCACGAAGGATAATAATATTTGAGAAGAATTTAAATCGGGGTTGCAATCGGGAAACGCCTGTTATCTTGCAATAAAGAGGCTTATCTCTTCAAAATTATAATCAAAGGGAATATATAAAATAATTATTTTGCCTGTTGCATTATATGGGTGGGAGGCATGGTCTATGACCCTGGGAGATGAGAGTAGATTCAGAGTATTTGAGAATAGGATTCTTCCCTGCATTTATTGGCCAAAGAAAGATGAGGTCACCGGGGAATGGGAGAGACTGCATAACAAGAAATTGCATGGCCTCTCTGCATCTTCAGAAATAGTTAGGGTTATAAAAGAGAAAAAGCTGCGATAGGCAGGGCACGTGGCTAGAATGGGAGAGGAAAAAGATATTGGTGGGGAGACCGATTGGAAAACGTCCGCTTGGAAAACCAATGACGCGTAGGAAGGGACGTAAGAGAGATGGGACAAGGGCTCAGGATAGGGACACTTGGAGAAATGTGGTTGTTGGGGCCAAGAACTTTCGAGTATCTTTGAGCCACATAGTTAGATAGATATAACATATACAATAATAATAATATATATAATTAATTTACTGATTAAATTAAAATAGATTTTGAATAAGAACACAAAAAGAAATGAATGTTTTATGTAATATACTGATTGAAACAAAATGGATGAAAACCTTTTACTACTTTCAACCAAATACTATGTACCACTCGGGGGTACAGGGGGCGGAGCCCCCGTCTAGGTGTGAAGAGCGCCGAAGGCGCTCTGAGCAGCTAGTAGAAAATAAAATTATCAATTAAATTAATTTTCATTTTTATTATTATTGGTCTTCCAGATGCACACAGTTACAACATTAGCCAATTATGTAATCCATCAATACACATAAAATACACATCTTTAAAAGTAAAATTTTAAAAAAATTGCAATATATATATAATTTTTAATTATATACATATTTTTATTAAATCGTTTTTTTTTTGTTTTTAAAATAATTTCTTCTTCAAAATTTAAAGAAAACCTCCTCCAAGTCATTTTATTTTTATATTTTATTAAAATAAAATAAAAAAAAAATATGAATTTATTCTTACAAAAAAAATATTAATTATATTATTCATTTCCCTTTTTTATCTTTATTTCCTTTTTTTAAATTAAGCAATGTCAATAAAGGTAGCTGGGCTTGGACAGCACAATAATTCGGTTGTTATTTGTTCCGATAAGTAAGTCGGCCAATTCCCATGAAATTGATAAGAAATAAATTCTAAAGAAAAATATTTATATTAATAAATTTGTTAATTTTATTTAGTTGCATTTGTTTTGGTGAACGTGAAAGGAACGCCAACCGCTAAGCTAATTGAGAAGATTTCCTAAGTGATTAACAACAATTATTTTAATAAATTCATTAATTATAAATTTATAAATATATATAATATATAATTATAATATATAATACATAATTAATTTATATGTATATTATGATTATATTATCCTCATAAATTGTACTTAATTAATCTTTTTCTGACTAACAAGTAGCATAGAGTCATCTTCGCCGGGACACAGCCAGGCAAATAGTAAATTGTATCCTGATCGATTCCAGTGTATCAGACTCTACGCTTCCCAGGTGGAATATAAACAGCCGGTCACTATAATCAATAAATAAAAAGATTCTGAATGATAAAAAAATCTTCTATTTTTATTTTATTAATGCTTATTATTCTTTTAATAATCAAATTCTTCAATGTCTATCATTTTGGTTTCAATAATAGGAAGATGTTTTTGGATTTCCAGTTCTTTTCCAAAGCTCTAATTAGCTTCTAGGTAGCGTGGAAAACGAATTCCCAAGATTTCTTGATGGTGTACTCCATCCCGTGTTAACATGTTCATTCATCTCAATGGAGTGGGTTGAAACAATGGTGAACATCGAATGAAGCCACTCCGTTGATCTGGTGGATCCCCTGGCGATTTTCATTTCTAAGAATAGCAGAAAGCAAACGAAATAAAGCCATCCCCCATTTCGGGACGTTGCATTTCTACCATCTCCCAACTGGAAGAGCTACTTAAGAGAAATATGGAAGTACACCAAAACCTCAAATCGTTGAAACGAGAGAGAATGGGGAGGGGGGAGGGGGAGGGAACGAATTTTGACATGTTTCACCATCTCACAATGAACTCATTACACTAATTATTCATCCAGCTTGGAAAGTTTTCCAAATCAAGCATATTCTTAGGCGGCTTTAAGGGTGTTCCAAAATGGAAAGCAATTTTCACGAACTTAATGCAATTTATTATTGTAGAAACTAGAAATGACATTAACGAACCAATTTTAAATAAAATTCTCATAGAAAGATTGATAAAGTTTCTTTCGACATGTTGCTCGTCTTCGTCAAGAAATTTAACATCATTTTTACTTTGAATATTTAAAATCATTTATTATATTATAAATTAATACTTGATGATATTATAAATTTTCATTAATAAGCATTATCATTTATTATTTGAAAAAAATCTTTATTTTATATAAATGGACAATGAATACTAACAAAAATTGTATATATATTTGTATATTTTTTAATTAATTTATTAATTAACCACTCGATGGATTTTTTTGAAATTCATACCATAGATAATATTTATAAAGACAAAACGATCTGTATTGATTTCAGCATGGAGAAAAATCATCTTCATTAGTTTTTTCTTAATTTAAATTTAAATATGTCATCGATATTTGCCTTTAGCCATTCTTTTTTAATTGAAAATGTATTAATATTTTTTTATATTTAAAATATTTTAAAATTTTTTATTTAATTTCGAAATAAAATTAAAAAGATTTATTTTAATAATATTTTAGAATCAAATTACGAAATATATTTATTAACCCTTTCACCAAAAAAAACTAAAATTTGTTTATTTGTCTTGCAAACATTGTAAGTTAATTTATGATATTTTAAAAACAATTTTTTAATCTGTTTTGTTAATTCTTATAAATATTTATTAGTTAATTTTATGTTTTTTGTTATATCTATTTTCGCGTTTATTTATATAGGTGCGTACCCATTTCTATTCTATAAAAATGGTGATAATAAGTGAAAACTATGCTATGTTTATTGATAGCTTTTTATTATAAATTCGATTGCCCTAAAAGAAATATTCATATCTTATTTAGGTTTACTTCCAAACTTTTAGGGGTAAACATCATTTTTAATTAGACACTGTTTATTTGTTGTTCATTATTATTATTATTATTGTTTTAGTAATATTCTCTTTTCAATAAATTAACATATATAAATGAAAATAGAATTTTAAAAAAATATTAATATATAAATAAATGGATCAACAGTTAGAAAGAAAAGCTGCAAATAGAAATGACTGAAAAGAATTTTCGTCTTCATTTCAATGGCAGTGAGGATCAAATAATTCTCCCGAGGAAAATAATTTAACTCTTCAATAAAGAAGAAAATATTTCTTTACATGTTATTAATGGCGTGAGATTGAAATTGAAAGGGTAGGGCCTGAAAAAAAAAACGGGATTATAAAGATTAAATCGCAGTAAATAACATAGAAAAAAAGAGTTGGCAAAAGTTAGATTTACTATATTTGAAAGGCGAGTTGTGATTAAAACTCCGCCCCTCCCCCATCATTGCTCTCCATTCCCCCAATCCATGAAAAGATCCAGTATGTTCTTTCGGTTTGCTGCTAATTGAAATTATTTTTCACCATTCGAACTTCGACTAAACGAAAATGAATTTTTTTTAATTAAATAAAATTTGTACAAAAAAAACAAAAAAATAAAAAAAAAGATACGTTTCTGGGGTGGGGAAGAACCAGGTCATCAGGCAAAGATCCAAGAAAAATACGGATCAAGTACTTTTTAATTTTCAATTGGTTTTCTTTGAAGTGGGAAGGCGAAGTTTTTTTTTTGAATATTAATTATATATATATATATATATTTTGAATATTAATAAAAATAATGTTAATTTCAGAAAATAAACATTAGATATTATGAAAAAAACAGATATTAATCCAAATTCAATGATAAGTTGGAGTATATTTTAATAATGTAATAAGAAGTGATTATATATAAGATCCCCATTTGACTTTTTGATCTATAACATGTAGTTGAATAATTATTATTTAAGTAAATAATATTTTAAATATATTAATTTTAAAGAAATAAATATTTTTGAAAAACTAAACGAATTTAGTCTGTAAATACAAGGATAATGTAGGGGAGGGAGATTAAAATATCGTCGATTCATTAAGGCTTAGTACCTTATTTTTAAAAACATTTTGTGAATTTAATATAATAAATTATTAAGGGATTGGATTATTTTCAGGATACAATATTTCAATTTTAGAATAATTATTATTTATATATATGTTGATTTAGATTTCTGTGAATATTATTATTATTATTATTATTATTATTATTATTATTAACAGATTTATCCGGAATATAATCACGTATTTTTGTGAGATTGTTTTCTCGACGTTTCGGCACCCATTTTGGCGCCATTTTCAATTTTTTATTTAGGCGGGAATATTTTTGGGATTCTGAGATACAATACCACCCAACCTATCAACCCAAAACATCGATATCGTCTCTTAGTCACACAGACTAAGACCCAGAATCCCAAAATTATTCCTGCCTAAATAATCTCTTGAAAATGGCGCCAAAATGGGTACCGAAACGTCGAGAAAACAATCTCACAAAAATATGTGATTATATTCCGGATAAATCTGTTAATAATATATATATATATATATTTATATATATATAGTTTAAATAATTTTATTATAGATAAATATTAAAGGAATTGGATTGTATATCCGGGATACGATATTTCAATTTTTATAATAATTATGTATATATATATATATATATTATACAGTTTTATAATAATAGAAAATGCATAATAGATTAGGAGTCAGCTTGAAAAATGAAAACCTGCTAACTTATTTTTCAAAAACTAATCGAATTTATTTATTTATTTATTTGTCGATATTTCGTTCCAGTATCAGGACCCTCATCAGAAAAAAGAATTTAGTATATGTATTATCTCATAAATGGGTTACTATCGATGGACCAGTTTCCTCGTGGGATATTAATCAGAAATAAATTTCTGATTTATTTAATTAGGAGAAACCTAATTAATGGATAAATAATTTCTAGATAATTGATACAATCTCAATCGATATTTATTGATTATATTCCTTTAGGTTTGTTATATATTGTCTGCCTTCTTCACGGAACGTATCCATATAATGTAGATAAGATATGATAATAAAATTATTTATTAAGTCTTTATGGAGTTTAGAAACTCTGCGAACAGCCACCTTGGGTCTCTTTAAGCCCTTTGTCAAGACAAAAATTATTGAAATTAGCACAAGTCAGGGATAATTACCTATAAGTTATTGTCAAGCCTTTAAGCTTTCCCTTCGAGAAAAGTTTAGAATGGATGGCGAATTCTTTTTTTTTCTACCCGACGCTTCTCGGGATAGTAATATATAGAATACTTTATTCGACACAGTAAATTTGGATATTTACTTTAAAACCGAGTTAACTTAAAGATAAACTGAATATATATGCGAAATTAGTTTTCTTTTATAGACTTTTGTTGTTGTTGTTGTTGTCGATATTGTTTTTTGTTGTTTTATTTTTAAGCATAAAACGAACGTTACTTATTTTGTACTCTTAAAAAGTCGCATCATTTTCGAAAATTCATTGAGCTAATAGCTCTGACATATTTAATTAACTCGATTCATGCTCAATCTAATTAAGGATCAGATTGAATGTATATTAATAAACAACTGCTGGAAAAGTTGATGTCTCTACTTTCATTAACAATAATCAATGCATTATTATTAATTTTATATATTTTTATTAATATTAAATAAACAATGATAATAAAATAATTTTAATTTATATTTAAAAAAATAATTTACTAAAATTTATTAATAATACTAAATATATACATATGAAGGCGGCATTGGGTGTGTGGGTAACGAACCTGCCTCCCATTCACATGGTCCCGGATTCAAGTCCCGGACCTGGCAAGGGATTATCTCTAGCTGGGGTCTATGGGTCGGAGTCAACCCAGCCTCCGGGAACAACCTTGGGGAAAAGCTACTGGATAGCGCCTCCGATCAAGAAAATCAAGGTAAAGGTTGAAAGGACCCGTTCTACGGATCATAGGACACCTCATTCATATAACCGGCTTGATAGGCGTTGCCCTTGCGTAGGACGTACAAAGTCAGAGGTTTGTTTTTTTATATATACACACATATATAAATAATGGGAATAATTTTTTTATTTTTTTTTTAATTTCCTCTTATTTCTAAATATTAGATATCAGTCTTTATTAAGAATAAAGTAACTGTTAGTCATTTTTCAGTTTTTCGTATAATATGGTGAGTGGTTGTAAGTCTTTACATCGTCTACCCAATTTTCGATAGAAATTATTTTTTTGTAAGGTCACTGCTAACACCCTCTCAGATTGATTCCATTCAGGCTTTGAATAACAGTCGGGCAAGACGACCTCTACTTCTCTCGCTTATTAGATAACTTCGATTTACATTATATTTATTGACAAAATTGGAGATTTTTTTTTTATATTGGAAAATGATTTTATATTTTATAATATAAAAATTAAACTAGCTACTTCCGATTAGTCAATATGAAAAAATTTATTGAAGATCAATTCTATAATTTTTCCATACAGGTAATCCCTTATTTAAAAAAATCCCCGAGAATTTTAAAAGGAATACTTTTATGGTCATCTTAATAATAATTCCCAAATGTAACTATGAATTCAATTGAATTAAGGTTTTCTGAATTGGACTCAATCGACACAATCAAGACAAGATGGAATGACTATTTTCCTTAGATTCTCAGTATATTTCGTGTTGTTTAGTATGTATATTGCGGTTTGGTAAATTTTCCAGAATAGTGCACCCTCAAAGTCTCCGCAGCTTGGAATCCCTGGTCTTGGAGCCTTGATGCCAGGGCACTTTAAATCCGCTCGTCCTAAAGACACGAGTTCTCCATTAGACAGCTTGCGCATTGATTTAATCCAATCAGACAAACGGCATCTTCCTCTTGTCTTTACCCTGTCTTCTGCTTTTATTTTCAGAAATTATCCATCGAATCAACAGCCGCCAACAATCGTGTCTGCCAATCGACAAAATTTCTAAGCAAAGACACCAAAGTGAAATCTCTGTATTTTGTAACACTGTTTTTTTATATCCAGCGTCGTTATTACTGAATCCAAATCACCATAATAATCAGATTAATTCCAATTTTACTAAGAGCTCCATGAAAAGAACTTTTAATTATCGTCGGCAGCTGTTCTTTTGCTACGAATCATCTTAAAATAACCCTCATTTTCAAAACTTCAAGTCCATAAAAAGATAGTTAATACAAAAAGACTGTGTTGACTTTGAGAGGGATGAGTTCAATCGAATCAGCATTCAAATGGTAGGGAGGGAGAGGGTAATTCAACAAAAATATTTTATTCCATGTCTTTCTTTGTTTCACGGTTACAATTTACTTAAATTTCAACGATATTTTTTCCTCCAGTGGAGGGAAGATTTATCGTCCCCCCACCCCGTTTTTAGATGATGGGGACAACGTCCTCTGTTTATTAATTGGAGAATTATATCTTAAATTGAAATGGTTGTATTTTCGTATGAATGTCATTCCCCCCTAATTCATCTCCGTCAACCACCGCCCTTTAGTCCCATTTGCACATTTTTTTATACGTCTCGATAATAGACCTTTCATGTCGACTTGTCTCAAACTTTTCCGTTCACAGGGAATATGAAGCCATTAGCAGCCAAATACTCAGTGCGATGTTTATTTTACAGTCAACCCTGTCAGTTATTTAGGGGTTGGCTGATTCAGAAGCGTTCCTGAAGCTACATTTATTAAATATTAAACAAAAGCAAACAAATTGGGAATTCCCCTGGTCCTTTACACTTCGAAGATTAGATAAGTGGCAATTTCTAATCAACAAATAGAGATTTTTAAATATATACGTATATATATATATAATGTAGTATAATATAACGAATTCATTTTAGAAAAAAATATATTCAAAATTCTGAAAATATTTTATTCGGCTGAAATATGGCCGTATAAAGTTTTAGAATATTATTAATCAAGATAATATGATGATCCCATGTGTGTGTGTGTAGAAAGATTATGCAAAAACGGTTTGAGCTAGAATCATGAAATTTGGTATACGGGCATTATTCAAAATTCGTAGTATTCTATCAACTTTTGAGAAATGTAGCTCAACCGGAAGAGGGTTAATTTTAATTTTTAATTTAATTGATTAAATTTAATTTAAATATAATCTATGTTAATTAATCCAATTGAAATTTGCGAGATAGTCGAGTGGAGACACCCCAGATTTTTTCTGTTAAGAAAATATATGATTCGTCGAGATATGTAAAAATCTCCACATGTGAAATTTAGTATGAAAACAATATCTTCCCTTTCTATCTAAAAAGATGTCCAAAAACATGTAGAAACGAAAAAAGGTTTCAATTTTTTTTTTTTATATGTTAATGTTTTTTTTTAAATTTTATTTTGTGATTATTCTAAATTTCAGAGTGAACGAATTGACTATTATTTTCCATCGTAATGCAACCTTCGATCGAAGAACTGATATCTTTTAATCCCTAACCCTTCCCTCTCTAACTCCCTCTCAATTGGGGAAAGAGATTTCGATTTCATTTGATCACGAACTGATTTTAATTGAAATGAAATAAAATCTTTATCTTTATATATATATATATATATATATATAAATTAGAAAAAAATACCTGAACAATCGCTTTAAGGGATTATCGGATTCATATTTGTATTACCTTGATATCGATTATCAAATTCCGAGAAACAATTAATTAAAAGATGGGGATAAAATAATAATTAAGTAATTAGAACTGTCCCATTATTAATGTCTAAAACTCTATTTGTACTCTTAATCGTTAATTCATTTCATTAAATAAAAAATTGGAATTGGAATTGGATTAATTAACATGTTTTATATATCATTTGTTTTATTTTCTTAATAGGACTATTCGAATAATAAATAATAAATAATATTACTTTTATGTTTTAAATTAATAAAACTATAATTATATTATAATATTTTAGTATATATTCATGTATATTATTGTTTTCTATTATATTTTATTAAATATTAATCTTTTATTTTTTTTTTCAAGGGAATGATTAATTAATTTGAAGAATGGAACGGGACTCGCCAGCACAATTTGGACGTTGCTGTTCTTATAATCGAGTGATAAGCAAGTCGGCCAATTCCATGAAAAGGACTTCCAAAAAAATTAAAATAGAAAAGAATAGCATTTCTTTAGTTTCTAATGAGCAGTGATAAGAAGAAGACGCCAAGCTGGTTGAGGGAAGCTTACCAGGTAAGAAATACATGGATTTTTAATTATTATTAATAATAATATAGCATGCATTATATAGAAGAAGATTAATAAGTCAATAAGTATATATTATATCATCCATCCTCCGTACCTGTGGTTCAATTCATATCATTTCTAAATAAATAAGCTGGAGTGTCTCTACTCGACTATCTCGCAATTTGAATTGGATTAAATAACATAATATATGTATTATATTTAAATTAAATTGAATTAATTATAAATTATAAATTATAAATTAAAATTAATAAATAATATTGATTAAACCAGCGCATGTTTGACTCTTTGTTGATGGCACCACGTCACGTGCTGGCGCGTGATTTGCAGTCGTGTTAAAAAATTAATTCCGTTTTCAGCCATTTAATCAAGCTGAAATTCTAGCAGTTGTATACAATTTTTAATCATGTGAAAAACTATCAAACCTATATCTTTATTTTTACGGTGACTTTAGAGGAAAAAAAAATCAAAACGTTGTAAGTAATGACCTTCTTCCGGTTGAGCTACATTTCTCAAAATTTGATAGAAAACTAAGAAATGCCCGTGTACCAAATTTCATGATTCTAGCTCAAATCGTTTTTACGCAATCTTATCTACATACACTCATACACACAGACATTTTTCTCAACCATAGTGAAAATGATTCAGGAACCTTCAAAACGTATAAAAACATTAAAATCTCGACATCGAAAATTTTCGTGATCTGGCGAGATAGTAATTAGACTATAAATTTTTGTTGATTATATTGAATTGCTATTTTCTTTATACACACATATTTTATAGAATTATTTATTTCTTGACATATTTTGTTACTTTGTATTTCTTACGTTGTAAATATCGTTAAAAAGTAGTAACAAAAATTTATAAGGTAGCTGATTCTAGCTCAAACCATTTTTGCGTAATTTTGTATACATACATACACACATACACACACACACACAGAAACGTTTTTCTCAACCTTAGTGAAAATGACTCAGGGACCTTCAAAACATATAAAAACATCAAAATCTCGACAACGAAAAATTTTCGTGATCGCAATACTATCTCTGCCTAGATAGTAAAAAATAATTGTTTTAAATATTTTAATTTTGATCCACTTTGATAATAATTTTGACGCGATAAGCCCCTTTATTGCATGATAACAGGAGTTTCCCGATTGTAACCTCGCTTCAAACTCATCTCGAATTTATTATCCTTCGTTATCACATATCGTTATTTCAATTTTTCTACATTTTCGAATTCTATATCCTGTATGTTGAGATTTTGTGTGTTAATACTATTCTGTTACTAAATACTTTGTCATAGCATTATTAATTTCCAGTCGCACCTCTTTATTATAAAAACAAATGATTTATATATTACTAAAAAAATAAATTAATTAAAGTCAACCCAGCCTCCAGGAACAACCTTGGGGAAAAGAGAGGACCCGTTCTACGGATCATAGGACACCTCATTGATAGGCGTTTTCCTTGCGTAGGACGTACAAAGTCAGAGGTTTTTTAATATATATATAAAGAAAAAAAAAACAAAAAAGAAGTGAAGTGTTTAAATAGCAGTGTGATTGGGAAAGCTACCTCTTCGCAAATTTATAGTCAGAACCACATCCCTGTTAACCATTTTGAACTTAGTCAAGCATCCTCCACCCCACCCCCCGAGTCCGTTTTCTTCCCTTGAAAGTTGACAACCATTGATTTAGGTACATAAAGTTAATGAGAGAGGGTGAATCCCCTTCTGTCTGGGGTAGGCGAATGCAACGACGAATAATAAAAAATTCATATTATATGAAAAATTATAAATAATAATATTATATTTTGACATGTTTTTAATCCTATCCTAAAATGACTTAATGGGAGATGCAATTAGAACTGTCAGATATTTTGAATAGATGTTTAGCGTGTTGTACATTATTAAAATCAGTTGGATCAGGAGATAATTAGAAAGGCTCTTTTCCCTGAATTGCCTCCAACCCTATTCGAATGCAAGTCACTCAAATGGAATTTATTTAGATTGTAAAAGAAAATTGGGGAGTTTTCTCATCGAATTGGAAATTATGAGAAAAGTTATTCAAAATAGAAAATTTTTCTTCTTTTTTCTATAAATACCCTCCTCATGTATAAATTCAAGGTACAAAGTGAAAAAAAAACAAATAAATCCGTGTTTGGAATATAATAGTATTAGGTTGTAAATATAATTTAAAAAAATAAATATTTAGTGAATAAAAATATAGTGCTATCACTTAATTATATGATTTTTGATTTTTATTAAAAAATAAAAAATAGGAGGATGAATTATTATTATCAAAATAATTTCAAAAAATAACAAATATTTAAATTTATAAATTTTTGTAAATTTCCTCAAGAGAAATACATTCGCATATAATAAAAGAAGAATTATATTAGTTTTGGAGTCAACGGAAGAGAAAAATATTGTATAATAAATTGCTAAAGGGCGAGATGGGAGGAAGAAGAGAATACAATGATCCAGACTTTGTAATAATATATATATATATATATATTGAAGAGTAAAAATATATATCTATTTTAATTCAAATCAAGAAAAAATTTCCATAAAACATAAAATATGTAAAATTAAACAGTCAATAAATTGTCTAAAAAATATTTATCAATGTTATTTATAGTTTTCGAGATACAGCCGAAAGGAAATTTGACAGAGAAATAGAGAGAGAAGGCGAAAGGATCTTTATTTATTAGCCGGGTTTAAATCAAATGAGTTTAAGTACAATCTATTTTTTTTAATAATAAAAATCAATCTAAATAGCCATTTGGGTTAGAATGCATTTTACCTATTAATCGAAATATTTCAATTTCGATTCAAATATAAAAAAAACTTAAAAAATGAAACCTTTCCTATTTACAGATATAAAAATATATAAGTATTAAAATAAAGAGGATCTTTGTTTTTTGTCGATTCTTTAAGAAAACAACGTAAACTGACAGTTAATGTCACCTTTGATATTTTTCCAAATTAACAGAATTAAAAAAAGGGAAGAACGACAGGAATGATAGTAAAAGGAAAGAGGAGATCAACGTTGCGTTAAGTACCATCCAATATCGGATAATAGAAAATGACATTTTTTTGACTTGCTTATACGGGGGAAGGTAATCAGATTAAAAGAAAGATAAATAAAATCATTTTTAAAGCGATTACATACCTAAAAATAATATGTATATATATAATTAAATGAGATCACTGTCCTTTGATAGTTTAGGAAGTAAGTAGAAAGTGTGATTAGAGTAAAAGCCTAATTTTATAGATAATGTCATCAGTGGCGCAACCAGGGGGGTTTTAGGGCTTTAACTCCCCCCCCCCCCCCCAGAAGAGAAAAAAAAATTCAAACTGCTATATATTATGTACGTACATAATGTACTATATTACAAATAGAAAAGAAAAAATATAATCCTTCTTTTTATTTGAAAAAAAAATTCTTAAAGTATAACTTAGTGCAGTAGTTTCCAACCTCTTTCTGTACCGGCGCCTCCCTTTTATTAAAAAAAATTTTTTGCGCCCCCCCCCCCTTAATTTTTGTAATAATATAATAATTTCCTATTTCAATAGTCAGGCACATTTCTGAAATAATAGAACAAGGAGGTGGGCCATGGTTCACAGCATCGCAAAATCATCTGACCTTTTTTTAGAACCATAATGAAAAAAATCGAAAATGCTCAAAAGTTTGGCCACAATATCATCTTACCTTTTTTTAGAACCATACTGAAATTTTTTAAAATTTTGCGGGCACTTGGAATTGGTTTTAATCCTTCGCGCTCCCCTTGCAACAGTCTCGCGCCCCCCAGGTTGGAAAACGCTGATTTATGTATAAAACATAAGTTTATTCTATTTTAAAAAAATTTTAACAAAAATAAAAAAATGTCCTCGACAAATCTTATTTTTTTGGAAAGGATAAAAAATAAGTTGACCTGTGACCAGGTCCGAACCGACCGACGGTTTGAAATAAATTAATTTCCAGCTACAGAAACAATTTCAAATAATTTTAATATATCTATTAATGTAATAAAAAATAGATAGGCATATAACATAAATATTTTTAATTTTATTTTATTTATAATATATATGTAAGACCAGGCTGTGACGTCATGAATGGCTGGATGACGTCAGATAATTTTAAATTAAGAAAAACCTATAAAGATGATTTTTCTCGAGGATAAAACCAATACAAAGTGAATGATTCGTGATGATATGTAAAAAATCTCCTCATGTGAAATTTGGTGCAAAAATAACCCTTACCTTCCTATCGTCGATCGCTAATACTACCACTTCCGGTTTCCGGATTTGCACCAAAAGTTGATCAATTCATCCCACTGATGCATTAAGCAAATATACCAAATTTCATTAAAATCCGTTGAGCCGTTCAGGCTGTACACATCTATACGGACAGACGGACGGACGGACAGACATCATGCTAAAAATACTTTTTTCTGTTAAGAAAATGCATGATTCGTGGAGATATGTAAAAATCTCCACATGTGAAATTTGGTGTGAAAACAATACCTCCCTTACTATCGTCGGTCGGTAAAAATTGGAGAAGCGTTGGACCAAGTGTAAAGTCCTCAAAGAAGACTAAGTTGAACAATAAAATGCTTTTTACCGACCGACGATAGTAAGGGAGGTATTGTTTATTCAAAAATCTACGTTTCATCCAAAAAGTCACGGACTTATAACTTATAACCTGCCCACGTATATATACATATAATTTAAATTTCGAAAGATTTATTTATAATTAAGTTATATTAAAACTTCTGGGATGTATTAATTTTTTTTTTCTCTTAAATAATATTAAAAATGGAATTTTAATTAAATACTTAAAAAAATATTATAAAATCTATTTCAAGATGAGTAATGAATTAATCAGGAATTCGTTTAGCCAGGGAAAGAGAGAGAATGAGATGGCGGAGTAAGAGAGAGAAATTCTACTGCTAATGAAATCAGCTGGAATGTAGATAAGTGCAGTTCGATCCTTTATTGCAATAGGCAATTCCCCAAAATGATTAAGTTAGTGTCATTGGCGAACGATAACAAGATTATCGATTAGCCTGGTGAAGAATGCCTAAGAGCGAGATTGGTCGCAAGAAATTGGGCATCTCCCTCCCTCGGAAGGGAAAGGTTGAAATGACTCTTGGCTAATTGGATGACAGACTTGCGGTCAGCAAACCTTCTCTCTCTCTCTCACCTTTGCAACCATCTTGGGGTGTTAATTCCCCACCCGAATGAAGAACTCGAGATGTGATTAACGATATAAAAAGTTAATTTATAGCCGAGCGCAACCTCGTAGATTTAACTGTTAAAGTTGAATTAGTTCACTCTTCCGATAATTGGAGGGAGGGTATCCTTTTTGATAATTTAGATAACACTGATGAGTAAAATAAATGGCTCTGGTTCCAAATGAATAATCAGTTTATCTGAAAGGGGAAAATGGTTTACAAACATGCCATTGCCATTTACATTTATAAAATAGAAAATGGATAATTTGATAATTTTATTAAGAGATTTATCCAAATTTATAGTAAGACAGCGAATGAAAAAAAATAACAAATAAAGTAACCCAAAAGAGAATGGATATCAAGAAGTTAAAATGTTGAGGAAAGAAAATCTAAGTTCAAAGTTAGGATTTCTACTTAAAAAAGAAACGAATTACAACTTGGAGCAACTCTTAATTGCATTATTTTTATAAGGATAAAGTCCTTATCATGGCCGGACCCATCGAGAGATGGACAAAAATAAGAATAATCAAATGAATAGAAACTAATGGAATAAAACAAAATTAGGTTGTAATCGTGTAATTATGTAGAATTTTCTTAAAATTATTGGTAATTATTCAGATAAACTCGTCCTGTTTGGACAAGGTTAATTACTTTACCAATGGGTTCCTTTTGAAATTACTAATCAACTTTTATAAGAAATTCATCTGGGCATCTTATAATTTTCGAGATAAAAATGATTTAATTTTCCAGATATTTTCCCTTTAATTTTTAGACATCATTGGTATGGTTCTGGCATTTGGTCTATAGAGGGCTTCACCTACACCTCCGTGATTGTTTAAATTAAATCTATTTAAATTTAAATAAAAAAAAGTGGAGAAATTACTTAAGTAATATTTTAAATTTTTATTAAAAGAAAATAAACCGATTTAAAAACCGAAAAAGTTAAATTCATACTAAAGTTATTTCTCGACTTTTTCGGTTTATTTTCTTTCTTCTAAACTGTCACTTTCTATTTTAACCCAATTCTCTTATATTATCAACCCAATATGTTGCAATGGGCTGGACACGTGGCAAGAATGGGAGAAGAAAGACTGACGAAAAATCTATTTGGGGAGAAACTAATTGGACATCCGTTGGGAAGTACAAGAACCAACCCCTTTGAAATATAAATTAAAAATTATATTCATTTTTTTAGTAGAATTTTAGGTGCAATTATTCATAAATATATAAAAATAAATATTTAAATTTCAAATAGTTGTTTAAAATATTCTATTTAGGTGGAGAGGACAGGCTTTTTTTTGTTGAAATTGCATTTTATTGAGATCGATAAGAGTTCAAATTTTGCATGTATATTGCCTTTTAATAGAAAAGGTACATGAATATATTGACGGATAGCAATTCCTTTGGGGTTCCTGAAAGGACAGGAGATGGTTGTACAAACACGATCAGAAAAGAATGAAATATTTTATCTGTTATTCTATTATATTTACAGTTATTGGAAAAATTTTAATTCAACTTTCAAAATTTAATTATTATGATGGAAATATCTGGTTGGGTCAATTTTTATATTTCTAGTCCAGTTGATATACCAACTAATTGATATCAATGTTCCACAAATATAATTTTTTATCATTGAATCGAAATAGGTCATTTGGAAAGAATGGTTAATTTCAAATCACATGAGTGAAATTAAAAAGGGGACTGAAACCTTTTCTTATTAGGTCATTAACGAAAAAATTATAAGATAAACAAAAGAATTTCTTAATCGATAAACTTGATGTTTACACAAAAAGTAAATAGCAGTGAAAATAAAAAAAAAAACTTTTATTGAGGATATTTTTACCTTCAAAGAATTTATAAATTCTAAAGAATTTTTATTTTGTATTCTTTTTGTTCTTCTATAATCACTCATAAACTGACTTAAAGAGAAATATGGGAGGAGAAAGAGTTTGGGGTGTAACTGAGAATAAACAGAAAGGCATTTGAAAAACGACCAAGTCTTAAGAAAAAGTTATAAAACAAATACGTTTCAAAATATTATTACAATAAATACGGTGTTATAATTATATGATAATTATCCAAATTAATATTAAGTAACATAAATTTAAATTCATTGTCCAAAATCCATTTACTTATATAAAATGGCTTCCTTTGAAGATTCAATCAATGAAATGAAAAATATTCTTTTTTCTAAAAAAAAAGATAATGGAATTTGAGAGGTACCCATAAAAGTTTAAAATGCCCACATACATGAGAATAATTGAAAATCAATAGATTTCTTAATCTAAACAATTTAATGTAACAAACTTTTTATCATTTAGGCAGATATTAATATATAAAAAGTTAACTTTTATATACATGTCTGCTTGTGGAAAAAGTTTCACCCTTTAATTATTTTCGTGTTATATTTTATAAGGTTATCTAAATTGAGAATAACATGTAGTTGGTTGAAAAGCTTAATTTTACTCTGCTATTTCCGGATAAATTCTCCTTCAAAATAATTTATTTATGACTAAATACATGTAATTTTCATTCTATTCATTAGATTTTGAAATTGAATTACATCAATTAATATAAAATTATGCATTAAAAAAATTGTATATTTGATAAATAATTCAGTTTGTTTAGTCAATAAACATTTATTTATTAAATATCTTTCTAAATTTTTATAAAAGTTGTCGACAGACAGAATGATGAATGTGGCTGATGACAAGGGGTTGACAAGAAAACGACAAAAAAGAAAGGCGCAGTCCGAAATAACACGAATTGACCCGAACTATACCGAAAATTGGTCACTAATATATGAAGGGTCAGGGGGAAAAATGCTTTTAGTATATAAAATATTGAAAATCATGTTTTTACACGGTTTTAAAGGTCTATACCATTTCTTTTAAATTCAAGTTTAATAAATTATAAGAATGATTGCTTTTATCTGATTTTCTGTTATTAAAAGCGCCTAATGGATGCTCTGTGCGCCTAACATAGCCATGCTTGGTTTGGTTTCAGGCTACAAGAAAGGAGGATATTTCCAAAAAAAATTTTATGAACATTTTCCTTTTTATTATATTTTGTTGTTTTTGGTTTATTATACCATATGGATGAATAATATAACAAATATAGATTTTTGTATTTGATAATTTATATTAATTTGTGTATCAGACTTTCTTTTTTGTCCCCTGAAAAAAATCAATTATGGACTAAAATCATTTTTCCCCTGACCCTTCATATATATATAAAATATAGGATAAACTTTTTTTTCTTAATCTCACTTTATCTCCGAAATAGAAAAAGAAGAATTAATTAATCTGAATTGATCTAATTGAATTGAATAATAAATAATTGTAATATTTAAAACAAATGTTAAATAAAGAAAATGTTAAATGATAATGAAAAGTTCAATTTTTATATAATAATTTCATAAATTGAAATTTTAATTATTTTATTTATTCAATTACTTTGTTTAAACTTCAGTTGACTACAATGTATTCTATATTTAAATAAGTATTATGAATCATAACACGAATGAAAGTGAAAGTGATTGATCCAATGTCCTGAAAAGCAGAAATCGCGGCAATTTTTAACCTGGAAATCAAAACGCTTGGAATAATTCCAGAGTGAAATTGTCAATGAAAAACCTGCAACTGAGTACAAATTATGCGGCTCGTTTATCATTGCATATTTGAGTTATCTTTTGGCTGAGGAAAAAAAGAATACCATTTTCGACTCATAAAGAGAAATTTTTGAAGAATGAAGTAAATTCCATTTCTTTATGACAGGTTGAAACTGGCACATTTCATTATAAACAAGATGAAATGAAAACGAATTTAAATAAAAAAAGATCCCATATCTGATGAATCGAAAGATGTTAATTTTGAAATCATAATAAAATCATTTTTTAGGCTAAATTTATACCAGATCTGCCCTTTTAATTAATTTTAAGTTCTATATTTTAAAGAATATTCTAAATATGTCTCCACAGTTTATTAGAAAAGTCAATTATATTTATTTCAAAATGATGGTGACTAATTAATATGAAAAGAAGAAGTTTTGGAATCAAGCCCCGTCAAAATCAGAAAGGCGAGACTGATTCATGAGCATTGCTAACTAAATGGACCGAAACGTGCTTTTACTTCAAGTGATAAATTTTAACCCTCTTGTGCTTTTGTAAGTTAACCTTGTAGTGGGTGCTGTTTTGAATGTAACGTTTCTCGTAAAATGTGAACTAAACGTTGGAAAGGAAACAAACAAACAATGTTTAGGGAATGAATGTTGAGACTAAAAGAAAATCAATCTATGAAATTAGAGACCGGAACGAATACGAATATTGGAAAAGAATTTTCAAATTAGCTGAAAACATATTTTCGATAATACAGACATAAAAGTTGAGATTTGGCATTACAAACATAGATTATTAATTAGAAGATACATGTATGATAAATGTTAATCAAAGGCAAAAAACGTTCATAAATTAAAAACATCTGGGAATGCTAGGAAGCATTACTATCAACGAACTTTTATTCATATTTATCACAAAATTGCATAAATAATTCCAATTTCTATGATCTTAATATATTGGGTTAAATATTAGATAAATAATGGAGAGAGAGAAAAATATTTAAAAATAGATATTTATTTAAATGATATCTAATTATTTAATTTACAAAATGAAAATGTAATTTTAATCAAAATAAGAAACAATGTTTTTGATTAAAATGTTTTCAAGATTTATAATTACAATATAGAAATATAAATTTTAATATTAAATCTATATGTCTGTGTGGCTGTGTGTCTGTCTGTGTGTCTCTCGCCAAAAATTTTCTATTTTTTAAATTTTGATTTTGGATTCAAATCGGCGGTCAAAGTTGATAATTTCCCATATATTATAACATTGACCGCCGATTGAACCATGTTCCCAACCGAATTTTAAAAAACCAAGACCACTTTACAATTACACTTTTTTAAGCTCTACTCGAATCCAAAATCAAAATTTAAAAAATCGAAAATTTTTGGCGACAGACACACAATCATATAGATTTTATAAACGAACTAAAGGTTCGTTGAAAATAGAAATCGTACACTGACTAAAAATTACAGGATATACTTGATTACAGGTCAGTTGAAGAATATGGTGTTATAATTGGAATTTCATTTCAATTTACAATACTATAGTTTTTGAGATTTTTTAACATTTCTTCATGTAAATCAAAAAGATATTTTATCTTATATATATATATATATATATATATATATATATATAAATTTATTTACAATAAAATCAATAAATAAACATCTCACATGACAAATTTAAAATTGATAAGATGTATAAACAAACCGTTGAATGATTCATAACAAAAATTAACACAAAAACACTGACTATTTTTATTTGTCTTGAAATAAATGATTTGTTTTTTTATTTAAAAGAATTACTCTTGTCTATATATATATATATATACCTGACTTATGAATTCCCAGATCAAAAATGAAATTGTCAATTTTTTAGGAATTGTTTAATAATAAATAAAAATAAAATAAAAAAATAAATAAATATAAATATTAAATAAGTAAAAAATCAATAAAAATAAAATAGAATTCTTAATTCGTTTTCAAATAGATATAATATATTGTAACATATAAGCATAAAATGTGCATTTTGGTATGAAATGGTGAGGGCAAGGTTATTTATCGAACACTTGTCAGAGAAAATTCTAGAAATGCACCCCAGATGTTCACCATATGATTTACCTCTTCGTAGCTCAAGAGGGAGTGAGGGGTGGACAATTTTGCCAAGTTGACTTCGACATATTTTAGTCAGTCTTAATCAGTAATTGGAGGAGGAGACAACATTTTCCCTGGCAGGAAGGACATCCATCCACGACCCCTTTTTGAGAAATGTTGCTGCCCACGCGATGTTCCAGATAAATCCGCCGGACGACACTCAAGACTCAAGTCTCCAAAGAATCCTCTATTCCCCCTTTTTTTTAATACCAGTAAGTGATCGATCCTTGGTAATTAATAAAATTTGCAATTGCAAAATATAAATTAAATTTCATTTAATTTATATTTCTATATTTAACGGTACCATTCAATTTCTTCAATTTCATATAATTACTTGTTATCTATTTTTGTAATATAAATTCTTTTAGTTTATTAAATATATAATTTTAGTTTGATTTTATATATGCATTTTTAATCTGAACCTATTCAATTTTATTATTTCCCTCAACAACCTTCGCGGATTCAATAAACATTTATTATTCTAAATTTATCCAGAGTGCTACCAAATTAATTTAACTTGTTTTCAACCCATTTTTTTAATAAAACACCTTACCAAGTCCTCCAATATACGACAATATATATATATATATATATATTAAGAAACCTATGGCATATGAATATCCTTTGAAAGAACACGGCCTATTAAATCGATTGCCGCCTAGGTGAGGTCGAGGTGTTGTATAATCACCACTCATCTCAACTTTTATAATATACATAGGTATATGTATATATATGCATATTGTATATATGTAATCGAAATAATAAGATAAACTAATAAAAATTAAAATAATTTATATTTTACAATTTAAAATACTACTTAATTTCTACTTAAATAAAAATGACTATAACGTGAATGTATATTTTTTTGTAACCGTTCCATTGATCATTCCTATGTGAAATGAAATTTATTTGTTGAAGGGGTTGTTCTTGCTGGAATTTAATTTTGAGGATGAATTATTATCATTTATCTATTTTAATAAAAGTGAGATAATAGATAGAAACGGGTAGTGTTGGTTTCGTTGCATCAAAAAGTCAAAACTGATAATATCCCCCCGTTTACTCTCTCCTGCCTCCACCTCCTTTAGGTATTCACTAATCACATGTTGAAATGATCGAGCCCAGCAAGGGTTGTGCAGATAGGACCATTGGGGTTAGAATGGGGAGAGGCGGAAAGTCGGAGAAAAGGGGTCTGGCTTCTCGTAAAAGAGGATGATTCATTCCCTCTCTCTGCTGATGGCAGCGTTCAGCGTTCAGCGTACAACTACAAATTAAGTGTGGAGGGGGGGGGGGAATTGAAAAATCCTCTTTGCCAATCATATTTCTTAAATCCAATCTCGTTCATCTTATCACAGATCTATTCATTTACCAAACCAAGACAGATTATCATTTCATGTAATTATTTAATATTTTTCTCAGCCTTATTAATATAAATTTACTATAAGAGTAAAGTATATTGACAAACTCAAAGATTTTAATTTAAAATTCCCCTTTGGTAGAACCCCATTCAATTGACTGTCCGCACATACAAACCAACTTGAACATAACCAAAAATTTAACCAGCACACCATACATATAATAATAAAATCTTAACATTTAAAAGAATAGCCATTACTAAATTATTATTACCAATAAATGTCAAATTTAATATTATTTATAGTTCATTTAGTTCAATATTTACTATATACATATTTTTATATTTATATTTTATTTCTTATTCCTTAGAAGGCGCCATTGGGTGTGTGGGTAGCGAACCTGTTATAGTTTAGTTTAGTAAAAAGTATGTTTATTAGCCAAATATACAAATATATGTTGTTTTTCCCATAACATATAAAAGGGATTACATGACTTTTTCTTACAGCTAATTGGTGACTCCAAGGTCGTAATTATCTATACAATGTTTCTTTTTTATTATTACGCTATTAACTATTTTTAATATTACAATTTCAAAGTGTAAATTAATTATTATTTTTTTTGTCTAGGAAAAGGCTATATAAAAATAAAAACCTAGACTATAAGGTTAGCGAACCTGCCTCACATTCATATGGTCTCTGGTTCAAGACCCGGGCCTGGCAAGGGAATTTTCCTAGCTGGGGTCTATGCCATAGAGTCTATGGGACGGAGTCAACCCAGTCTCCGGTAACAACATTGGGGAAGCTACTGGTTAGCGCCTCCGATCAAGAAAATCAAGGTAAAGGTGGAGAGGACCCGTTCTACGGATCATAGGACACCTCATTGATATAACCGGCTTGATAGGCGTTGTCCTTGCTTAGCACTTACAAAGTCAGAGGTTTTTGTTTTTTTTTCTAATTCCTTAAAGAATAAAAAATAATAATATTTTCAATGAATAAATAAAAAAATATTTATGGATTATATATATAAAATTAAAAAATAAATTATAAAATTTCCTTATGCTCTTTATTTCTATTTGGGGTGTCCCAGGGGATGAAAAAGTGAAAAATCGTTTGAACTATGAGAAAATTTCATGGAATTTCTATAAAGATAGGTGTAATCCCGAAGGGAATAAGAGAATATATTTTCAAATCTATTCCAATCTATTCAAAGTTTGTAGATATTCAAAATAGCAGCAAGAAGTTGTTGCATCAAATAAATTTAATTTCAGTTTAAAAGAAGAGCAATTTCAAATAAGATTTATTTGTTCATTTTTTTTTTTTTAACAATTGTAAATAATACTTTTTAGGAAAAGGCATATCTTTTTTCTTCAAAAATTTAAAATTTTTTCTATTTTTTTTAAATAAATATATATATATGTAAAATGTTAGAACATTGGTTAAGTTGGTAGGACATGTGTTGAATTTTTAAGATAGATTTGGATCATTTGGATAGATTCAAAGCTGATTAGCCAACTAGTATATGATTAGCAACTGGCATTTGTTTAAGAATTAATATTGTAATTATAAGTGAATAATAACTATAAAAACCAATTTCCTTTTAGGTAAGGTTTGGAGTTATTATTTTATTTATTTTATTTTGTATCATATAATTTTTAACTAATAAAATTTTCCTTTTAGAAACGAAATCGGCCTATAGTTAATACTAACCTAACCTAAATCAAAATTTAAAATTATAATAATAGCATTATATATATATATATATATATATATATAGAGAGAGAGAGAGAGAGAGAGAGATTGTGGAAGATTTGTTGTTTAGGGATAATAGATACTACAGGGTATAAGGGCTTCAAGGAGGATAATATGATATAAATCCAGTTGGGCATTCCTAATGCTTAACTATTTGAAAGGGCTCTCCCTCTTGATTAGCTGACCCGAAGTACATTCAGTTAATCTCTTAAATGTCGCCTCTCTTAAGGTTACTTCAACACAACCCACTTCTCCTGATCTAAAAAGCCTCCTTTAAAATAAATTGCCAAGTGTTGCCTTTGTAATAAATCAGAATCAATGAATATTTTGTTACAAAGAAAAAGTAAAACTACAATATTTTTATTTATTGTTAAAACAGCTGTTAATGATTTACTTGAAAAATGTCACGCAATTTATAATATATTAGAGAAATTTAAATTTATATTTTTGTTTGATAAATAAATCGGAGTAGAATGAAGTTCAAAATAGAATGATTGTGATTGGCACACTCACTCATTGATTTGCATTCTAGTTAATAATTTTTCAATTAGTATAAGTAAAATAAAGTAAACTAAGTAATAAGAAAATTTCTAATAAGTGTGGTCACTAGCCACTTTTAACAAAATTAATATTATACATTTCTTCAACACCAATCGTTCTAAGTATAATTTCAGGTGAATAATGAAATTTTCTATTTCTTTGCTTTACCTATTATAGTAAAAGATTAATTATTATAATGAGTCTCTACATAAGTAATAGAAAATAAACCCGCCTTGATAAGTGTTTTTACATGATAAAATCACACATAAAAGGGGATTTTACTTAACATTCCAAAAAAATTAAATATTGATATCCATTGAAAAATTAAAACAATAATTAATATTAAATAAATTGAGTTTTAAATTAATATTACAAAAATATAATATATATATATAATATAATATTTGTATTTGAATAATTCAACTTTGTTATTTTCAGACTGAGTAAGTAATAATAATTAACAAATTAAATAATTTTGGTGCTGTCTAATAATTCATAAAAATAATTGATTGTGATAGATTACTTAAAATAATAATAATAATAATAATTAAATTATCCAACCTGGATCAAGTAGATCGTGGATGTTAAGTACTCTGCTGCTGACGGATGATGTGCAGACAACGAAAAGTCCAGCGAGCAGCAACCACTGCTCCATTCTGGGCCTACAATCAGAAAGAAAAAATATTTTCTTAAAGGCATTTTTTTAGTTCGTTTATAAAATCTATATGACTGTGTGTCTGTCGCCAAAAATTTTCGATTTTTTAAATTTTGATTTTGGATTCGAGTAGAGCCTAAAAAAGTGTAATTGTAAAGTAGTCTTGGTTTTTTAAAATTCGGTTGGGAACATGGTCCAATCGGCGGTCCAAGTTGAAAATTTCTCATATTTTCAGCTCATAATTATAAATAAGCGATGTATCAGCGCATCTTCGATCGTATCATTATAATTATAATTATAAAAAAACAACCTCTGACTTTGTACGTCCTATGCAAGGACAACGCCTATCAATGAGGTGTCTTATGATCAGTAGAACGGGTCCTCTCCACCTTTACCTTGATTTTCTTGATCGGAAGCTCTACTTTTTATCAAGTAGCTATTCCCCAATGTTGATCCCGGAGGCTGGGTTGACTCCGTCTCCCAGCTAGGGAAATTCCCTTGCTGAACCCGGGACCATGTGAATGTTAAGCAGGTTCGCTACCCGCACACCCAATGGTGCCTTCTTATTATAATTATAAATTATATTAATTATTATTAATTATTTATTATAAATTATAATAAATAATAATTTATCTAATTCTCACAATATATTAAGATCATATAAATTGGAATTATTTATGCAAAGTTCGTTGATAGTAATGCTTCCTAGCATTCCCAGATGTTTTACAATAGAAAAAGTGCTCTGGAAGAAGGAGAATAGATTAGTTAAATCTTACAATTTAATAGATAATCAATCATTTGGAGTATAATTAATGTAATTCAAATTTAATAAATTAATAGAATCAATAAAATGATTTTTTTTCAGTGATTAGTTTCATATAAGAAATAAAAATGGATTGTAGGATGAATTCAATGAATAATAAAATAACAATTTAGTAAAGTAAAGGTAGAATATCGTTTCCAACTTTGTTTTTTTCCAAGATTTCATTCCCTCTCTAAACTGTTCTTTATGCTTGGAATGGTGTTAAAGTTTCAATAACACCATTTTGTAAAGTGCAACGGATTAACTCTGGGCAAGTTCATGTTAAACATTAATAATATTTATTTTTTTTAAGCGACCGTCCATTCTTAGGATATTGAATAAAGTATCGATTTTGGATACATAAATGTTGACATTTTGTGGTCCCTGGAGTCCCCCCGAAAAAAGGTGTCCATGTTGGAGTTTTGGTTGATATTCATGAAAGGGGGTTGGGGAGGCGGAGGGTATGGGAAGAGAGTAGGCAAAAACTTTGTGAATCAAATTCCGGTTGAATGAAAAAAAGCGAAACTTGATATTTGGGCTTCTTTGATGTCCATAACATGCCCTAGATTATTTTTTAGCAAATCAACTGTCAAATAGATGATTTTTTAAAGGATATTAAAATACAATTTCTATTTGGTTTAAAAAAATTATATATTTATATGTGTGTCCCCCATATATGCCTTATTTTATTATTAGTTTTTATCAATCGGCATCTCCATTCATTTATTTATCAACTTGCAAATATCAATAATATAAATTACAATCATCAAACAAATAAATATAAAAAAATATATTAATACATATTTTTATTTAAATTTTAATTAATATAGATTGATTTTATCTCATTATATGTAATGGATCTCTAGCCAACTAATTAAATTAAGGAAAGTGATCGAGTGAATATTTAATGTAGAGCATATATAGAATTACATTTATTTTTTACAAAAAAAATGATTTTTTTTTTTTATTTTAAAAGATTCTATCTACAATCTGTTTGTCTGTTTAATCCAATTTTTACTATCTCTGCCGAGATAGGATTGCGATCACGAAAATTTTCGATGTCGAGATTTTGATGTTTTTATACGTTTTGAAGGTTCCTGAGTCATTTTCACTAAGTTTAAGAAAAATGTCTGTGTGTGTGTGTAGATGCAAAAATAGTTGGAGCTAGAATCATGAAATTTGGTACACGGGCATTATTCAAAATTCGTAGTTTTCTATCCACTTTTGAGAAATGTAGCTCAACCGGAAGAGGGTCATTACCTACCACGTTTTGATTTTTTTTTCCTCTAAATTGACCGTAAAAACAAAGATATTGGTTTGATAGTTTTTCCAATGATTAAAAATTGTATAAAACTGCTATTGGTATATAATTTCAGCTTGATTGAATCGCTGAAAGTACCGTAATTAATTTTTAAACACGACTGCAAATCACGCGCCAGCACGTGACGTTGTGCCATCAACAAAGAGCCATGCGCTGGTTTAATAAATATTATTTATGAATTTTAATTAATAATTTATAATTAATTAAATTTAATTTAAATATAATATATTATGTTATTTAATCCAATTCAAATTGCGAGATAGTCGAGTGGAGACACTCCAGCTATATAATTTTTCTCCGCGCTGGTTGACTAGCTTCACGGGGTCCTTATGAAATACAATAAATCATAAAATTATTCCATCCTTATATATATGTGTATCTTATTATATATAGATATAATACAATTTATAGTCTTATATTCGCCAATGAAAAAATGTTGCGAAACATGGTTACATTTTATGATTAAACAATTATTCAGGTGGATTTCTATATATAATGGAATTATAAACAGTATCATTTTTTTAATAAATATTAAAATAATTTATTATTCATGTATATAAGAATTTTGCCTTGGGGCTAAAAGTTTAATTTAATCAATAAAAAATAAAAATCTATAAATTATTATATTTTTAATAAATGATATTATATAGAGTTACGTTTACATTAATAAAAGATGAGAAAGTATAAAACATAGCATTTTAATGAGATAATTTCTTTTTTTTTTTCATTATTATTTGTATTTTTTTATTTTTATTTTATATATATATATATATTATTAATATCAATAAATATTAATAATAAAAAAATGTCCATATATGTAAATATTCTCATTTATATGTGTGTGTAAGACACTCCAGTTTATTTTATTTAAGATAATATTTTTTTTATTCTTTAAATTTTTTAATATAGAAAATGAAATATAATAGAATTATCATTCAGATTAGTTAATGGAGACACTCCAGACTTTTTATATGAATTGACGTATAATTAAATTTAGAAATATTCCTAAATTAATTATTTTATACTATATAAGGATACCAGCATAGCGGTGATTTATACTCATATAAGTAAATACACAACCTAATACACATGCAAAGTATAATAAGTTAAATAAAAGTCTATGAAAAAAATACTATTAACTAGAAATACCTTGATAACAAATTTTTATAATAAAAAAATTCAAAATAATTGAACTAATTTTCTTTATTTGACTGTTGGGATGTAAATGGAAATTCAAGAATAAATCACATTGAATTTCAAAAATTATCAAGAACAATCAAAAAGAAATTCAGATAAAAAATAGTAGGATTCTTGAATTTATAAAAACAAAATAAGTTTGGTGCAAATAAGAAAAGACTGCTTTTTGCTCTTCAGATCAATTGAATTTGTATTGTTGAAACAAAATTGAAATACTTATTTAATTAAATAAATTCAATTATAACTTTTAATTGTAGTTGGAATCAACTTTAATGAATTGTATTTATAACATTAAATTGTAATTAGTAATCTGGCCTTTTACTTAGCCATTCTACAAAGCTAATTCCGGCTTTGCACTCGAAACAAGTTGGCCAGAGGATTATTGGACTGGCTTTTGGGTACTTTCAAAGAGCTCGGCCTCTTTTACAAACCTCGACACTTGAAATAATCTTAGCTAATGAGTTCCTGTAATATTTAGCACGTTTAAAGTTGAGCTGTTCCTAAACTCAAACCAGCCTTCGATCCTGAATTATTTGTACATTATATGCATTTTTTAAGCATATTGAACAAATTAAATTGTTCTTGTATTACTATTATTTTCATTTTCAAAATCTACTATCTTTCTTAGAATTAAAATATTATGATAAATTTATGCAATATATTTTATTTAATAGAATACTAGATAGTAGATATAAAAATAAAAAAACCTCTGACTTTGTAAGTGCTACGCAAGGACAATGCCTATCAAGCCGGTTATATCAATGAGGTGTCCTATGATCCGTAGAACGGGTCCTCTCCACCTTTACCTTGATTTTCTTGATCGGAGGCGCTATCCAGTAGCTTTTCCCCAAGGTTGTTCCCGGAGGCTGGGTTGACTCCCTCCCATAGACCCCAGCTAGGGAAATTCCCTTGCTAGGCCCGGGACTTGAACCCGGGACCATGTGAGTGTTAAGCAGGTTCGCTACCCGCACACCCAATGGTGCCTTCTTATTATAATTATAAATTATATAAAATTTAAAAGTACTTGCAATTGATATTAAATAAAAAATAAAATTAATATTACCTATAAATGGAAAAATTACAATTTAATAAATATATAAAAAAAAAATATTTTTGAATAAATAAATATAATATGGATATAAATATAAGATGTAAATATTATTAAAGGTTCAATAAGGGAATAAATGAATTCATTAAAAGATGGGCATCTGGAAATTTTGGAATAAAAGATTTCTATCATCATTAAAGACTAAAAGGCGTGGTTTTCAAGAACACTAACAGAAAGAAAAATTCAAAGAAATTGGAGGAACAAAAAAAAAGTATTTTAGTTGGCATATCGATTAATCTCAAGTTCAAGATTAAGAAAGCAAAAGAAAAAGAGAGAAAAAAGATTGAAAGACAAGGATTTGAAAGTTAAAAAAAGAGGGAAAAACATCAATTGAAGAAAGACAGGTAAATAGAAAAATCGGGGGTTTATATCAAACGGGTGGACAAAAATAGGAACACCTTATCACAGGAAATTGAAGAAAATAAAAATAAGTGTAGGAGATTATCGTTAACAGAAAACGAGAGGGTATTTTTCAACGAAAGAAAATAGCAAAGGAATTGAGAAAAACAGACAATTTCTTTAAATAGAATATAATAGATGAATTTTTCTAAAGTAGTAATTTTTTTTATTTCTTTTTCGACATCGGTGACATTGACACCCTTTATCTATAAATTTATTTAGTTTTTTTAATAATATTTAATATTAACAAATTTTGTTGATGATTATTAATAATAAATTATTTTTCTTTTACAATTTAAAGAAAAGCTTATTCAAATCTATATTTATATTACTTGTCAATCGAAAAAAATTTCTATATTTTTGGGAGTAATGTAATGTGTAATCCCCATTAAACCAAATAAAAACCTCTGACTTTTGTACGTCCTACGCAAGGACAACGCCTATCAAGCCGGTTATATCACTGAGGTGTCCTATGATCAGTAGAACGAATCCTATCAACCTTTACCTTGATTTTCTTGATCGGAGGCGCTACTTTTTATCAAGTAGCTATTCCTCAATGTTGATCCCGGAGGGTGGGTTGACTCCGTCCCATAGAGCCCAGTTAGGGAAATTCTCTTGCCAGGCCCGGGACTTGAACCCGGGACCATGTGAATGTGAGACAGTGAGGCTAGCATCTCACCCAATGGCGTCTTTAATCCCCATTAACGTTACTTTATATGTCGATTGAGAAGTCATATGGGGGCTACCACATATATTTTTAACTAGTTTTTTTTTAAAGTAACATTTCTGATCAAGAAAATCAAAACAAAAGTTGGAGAGGATCCGTTGTACCGAACATACAACACATCTACACTAATTAGACAGCCACTTTTCATTTTATAGGATATGAAAAGCCGGAGGGCATTTTTTCGAATTAATAAACTTGAATTCCAAATATGCCTTTAAAAAATATTTTGATTTGTGAGGTATACTCGTAAAGGGAAGGGAAATCACTGTGACATGTTTATGGTGTCTTCATAATTTTCTATTTAACAATAGGAGGGGTATTTTATTCCATGGTGTACGTTGTTTACGATTTTTTGGATCATTGCAAAGGGTGCCAGCAACAGATCTCTAGTGAAAGATGATTGGAAATTTAATAATTCATTTCTTATCAAAGCCCGAAAGGAAAATTTATGTCTTCATTCATTTGTCCGGTGGACGTCAGTCCCTTATCGTGAACTTTTGTATAACCCCGGGGGTCCATGTCTCCCCTTCTAAAGACATCACTCGTTCAGTTAAGAGGAATTCACCAAAGAGCACCCATAATACAGAAATCAATATCTATTTTCAATTTCACAAAAACATAACCGCAAACAGGCTGGCCGCCCCTTTCGAAAGGCGTTTCATCAATTCAGTGAATAAAATAAAAGAAAAAAAAACTATAATAAATATGAATGGGTCTATTTAGCATCAAAGAATATAATAGATGTCAAAAAGAAATATTCAATGAAAAGAAAAGTATTTCTCTCGAATAATTAGAATAAAATAATTAGAATGGACAAAATCGACAATTCGGGAATTTATTAAGTGAGATTTATTACTATTCGATATTGGTTCATATATGAAATATTCAAATATTCAGAATAAAATTAATAAGTCTTAATTAATTTTAATTATGATATATTATTTATTATTTTATAAAGAATTACATAATTCTTGTATAATTATTATTAAAACCAAATTTATAAATTATATAAGATAAATATTATAATTGTTAAAATAATATATGTAAAAATACTAATCTTTATCTCATTCTTGTCTAAAGTGCGGCCCAAAACCCTTTGAGATGCGGCCCAAACGTAAATTATGAAAAAACCTCTCTATAAGGACATTCTCAAAACACTGTTAAAAACAATGTTTATTGTGAAGTAACTATTAGAAGTGTCCTTATAGAGAGGTTTTACTGTAGCTAATTATTTCCATTTGTTGAAAAAATATTTATGTGGGGTCCAGCATATTTTTTTTTGCAATGTGGCCCTCGAATGGTCATAGTTTAGACACCCATGATTTAAATTTACATAAATACGACTTTGGGAGTATTTTTAGCTTTTTACTATCTCGTCAGAGATAGTATTGCGATCACGAAAATTTTCTATGTTGAGATTTTGATGTTTTTATACGTTTTGGAGGTTCCTGAATCATTTTCACTAAGATTGAGAAAAATTTCTGCGTGTATATATATATATGTGTGTATGTATGTAGACAAGATATATTACAAAAGTTTTTATTTTCAACAAGCACAATTACTTTAATCCATCATTTCATTTCATGGAGGAACCCTGTATATAAAATATAATTATTAATTTTCAAATAATAATATTTAATTGAAAAAAATACAAAATACAATCTCCAATATCAAATGAAATATTTTATAATAAAAAAAAAATCTTTGAAATATTGCAATACTATTTATTCTTGAAAGTGTTTAAAATTATAATGAATTGTAGACAGTATTAAGAGATAATCTGATATGGCCAAAACATTTCAAATAGCGCCAGAAAATATTGACCCAATACTCATTTTCTCCAAAGGAAGACAAAATTTTCCACCAAAACAATTACTTTTCTAATCCAATGTAATTACATTCATACATTACATTTACATTTCTCATAAACATTCACTCACGCGCACATACCTCCACACAGTTAACACGTTTTGTAATCATCCCAATTCTCCTTTTGAACTCCTAACCATTTGTAAATTAAATTCGCCATCTAGCAACGTTAAATGTAAAAAAAACATAACGTTTCAGGAAGTCCCATTTGAGAATTATTAAAATGACTATTAAAAAGCAGGGGTTAGTGATAAAAAAATGAAAATTTAGAGTTGTATGTATTTTTTAATACCAAATAATAAAAAAATAAAATTGAAAATTGAAAAATAGATAGTAGCCGATTCTCATACCTAGAGAAGATGCATAAAAAATTTCATAAGAATCGGTCAAGCCGTTTCGGAGGAGTATGGTAACGAACAGTATGATATGAGAATTTTATATACAAGACAAGATATATACGAGTATATATATAAATTATTTGACTAAAAACCCTAGTCTAATAAAGAATATTATTTAGTTATTAATAATTATTTTTTTATAGTACCAAAAATTTTTTATTGAAATGTAAATGTTAAAATTTAACATCAAAATTGCATATTCTTTACCATACTCCTCCGAAATAAAAATATAATACAAGTTCAGATTCTTTATTTGCTACTGAAATAAAGAAAATATATCAACGAAAGCCTTAACGATATATATGATAAATGTGAAGATCCCTATTTTTAGCTAAAGCTCCCCTAGGAGCCAAAAACCTGATTGTATTTTTTCTATCAATGGGACAATTTTTTCCTCCTATCAATAATTTGCGCATCACTTGTCATGCGTATTCCTCCATTTGGGGTTCCTTTTTTCCTGGTTGGCGACCTCCGCATATACAATAGCATTATCTCCTATGATTAAACCCACCTAAGTCGTTCATGGCAGAGCACCCCCGCATCATTCAAACAGGGAAAGTGTCTATTGATTTTAGATTATATTAATTTCTATCGAGTGTAGGGAAAAAGTCAAGAAAAAAAATGAAAATTATTAAAATTTAGGAAATTTATTTTATATGTTTAATTAATAGTAAAATCTAGAAGTGATTTATAATGTGCTTTGTATTAAATCTCAATTTTGATATTTAACACTAATAATAGTATATAGATAAATAATTAATTTTAAAAAAATGTAAAATTTTATAATATTGAATACTTATTGAATTAATTATTTAAGTTAGTATTGAACAAAAAAATAAAAATTAAAGGTGGAAAAATAAATTAAATAAATAATGAATTCCAGCGTTGCGGGTAGAACTTTTTCTATATAATCCCAATAGAAGGTTGTGTTAATTCAAATATATGCTCATTACGCGCATTGTCAAACCAGCAGAACCTCGCAATTGACAAGTGAGACATATCTTATAAGTGCCTCTAAAAGTTTTTTTTTGTTTTTTTTTTTTGTTTAAAAATGTGTTTATTGAACCAATAATATACAATAGAAATTTACCAAGAAGATTATCCCAAAACACATTTGGGATATACAATTTAAAAAGAAATAAAAATTTATAACAAAATTGTGCAATATAACACATTCGTTATATATTACAAATAAAATGTACTTAGAAGCTAAATTATTATATTGTTTCTTTTTCCTTTTTTAATTTAATTTATTATAATTAATTATACAATTAATGATAATATGATTAATTTTAATCATGAAAAGGCTTTTATAAAAACCTGAAAACTACATTTATAATCGAAATAATATTATTTACAATTTTGAAAATATTTTTGTATTCATAAAACACTAAAAATAATAATTTATGTTTTTTTTTATATTAGACATTGATAAAATTTATATCCTTCACTTTTAAATAGAAAAGAACAAATATTCAAATATAGAAAGAATAAATAAAAAATAATTTAAGTTAAATATAATCTAAATATTTTATTAAATTAATTAAAATGTGAACTTTTAGAATAAATTATTTAATTGAAATGATATTTAAATATGAGAATTTAAAATAAAATATTATATTAATTATTTGTATGGGAATTGCTAGAATTATTAATTTATATTGATTATGTAAAATGAATTGACTTTATTCAGTGAGCCGCAAGAGGCTCTTGAATGAACAACACAGAGCATTATATTAACTTTAAAAAATTAATTTCTGCGATAATTGATTAGATATTAATAAAATTTATAGTCTATATTCAAATAGAGGTATATAAGAATATTCTGATGTAATTTCAAAGAAATCGGATGAGCCAATTTTGAATCTATAACATCCTTATTTTCCGGACAGACAGACAGATAGACATGAAAAATTCTAAAATACCTTTTGGATTCTAGTGGTCATGAAACGCGAAGATATGCAAAAATTTTTAAATTCTGAGCAATGTTCAGACAAAAGCCTTTATATATATATATATATATATATATATATATATATATAGATTTATTCTTTTACTTAACCTATTGGAGAAGAGAGTAGAAACAATATAAACAAATATATATAGTTAGTTATATAATGGATTTTTTCCGACTATAGACTTTATCTGTTTTTATATATTATAATAAATAATAATAAAGAGATTATTATCATTTTTATATTACACGTTGACGGGGATATTTGTGTATTTTATTCTGGCTTTAAACTATAAAACACAAGTATATAAAAAGTTATAATATAAATATATATATATATATATATGTCATCATAAAAAATAATAATAAAATAAAGCACAAACTAAAAAGTATATTTATATTTTGGGTGATGGCAATTATTAGTCTATATAGTGTGCTAATATGTTATTTTATTATACGAGTATATTCCACAATAAAAGTATAATTTAGTTTTTATAATCTGCTGTATATATTTCTTTAATACAGTACAATTATAAATAAACATAAACAAAATTAGAAAAAAATTTTATTTTTATCAGTATCTAATAATGATATTAATATTACTGTTTCTTTTATAGGGTATTTATTTAAATAATTTTAAGAATATATACCATTATTTTTTTCAATAAATACTATTTGACATGTTTAGATAATTCTTCTTCTTCTTCTTCTTCTTTTCTCCTTTCTTATTATAAGCTTATCGCCTGTTCTTTTACACACAACTCAAGTCTCACTGAAAGAATACGCCCAACTTTCTTTCCTACTCCTCGTTCTTTTATCCGGGCTATTTTGATTAACCCCTCCGTGTATGTTCTGCCCGCGTGTTCATTCCAATACTGACTGCTATCTTTTGTCTTGGGTCCCACACTCCTCCCGGATGACTTTGTTTCTTTTGTTGCCCCAGTATAGATCTCCAGGTCTTCATGTCCACCTGAACCAGAAGCTGCTTCGTTCTTGTTGGGTCACCTCTGGTTTAGGTAATGATCTTCACCTTCGCTTCCCTGCCCAGGAATTGGTTTCTCCAATCTTTAAGGCACCCTGATATCCTGGCACCTCGAGATGTTCGGCCCTACACCTCGTTATCAAGGTTTCGATGCTGGTATTATTCAAGATATCGGAATGTCATCGCTTAGTTTACCATTCTATTTTCAAAATCCAGTTTACAGCGAATTGATTCTTTCGAGATGACAAGTGATTTGGTTTTCCCGGCAAAAACCTCCAAATTAAATTTTTCCGCGAATTTACCGTCTTGTTAGAGTAGGCTTTGTAGATCGTCTTCCGATTCAACGATAAGGAAGGCTTTTAGGGAACTAAAAAAAGAAAATTATCAACATAAATTCTATTTATTTTTATTAGAAAATTTAAATTCATAAATAATTTTTTTTTATATTAAAAAGATCAATGAACTCGAAATAAGTTTTATTAAAAATTTATTAAAGATTTTCGACAGAGATAGTATTGCGATCACGAAAATTTTCGATTTTGAGATTTTGATGTTTTTATACGTTTGGAAGGTTCCTGAATCATTTTCACAAAGGTTGAGAAAAATGTGTGTGTGTGTGAGAGAGAGAGAGAGTCTAAAATGACCGTAAAAATAAAGATATAGGTTTGATAATTTTTCACATGATTAAAATTTGTATAAAACTGCTATATATAGAATTTCAGCTTGATTGAATCGCTGAAAGTACCAGAATTAATTTTTTAACACTGCAAATCTCACGCGCCAACACGTGACGTGGTGCCATCAACAAAAAGCCAAGCATGCGCTTGTTCAAAAAATATTATTTATTAATTTTAATTAATAATTTATAATTAATTAAATTTAATTTAAATATAATATATCTGTTAATTAATCCAATTCAAATTACGAGATAGTCGAGTGGAGACACTCCAGCTAATTAGATTTATGATGTGCCCCTGTAAGATAGATAACCGATACTTAGAGAGTACTTTCTTCAGGTTTTTCATTGAAAAGCGCAGAATTTTGATATTTTTTATTCAAATTAATTTAATGATATATTGGATTATTTAGAGAAATTAAACTTTAAATTAAATACATTTGATGATAAATCAATAAACTCGGATAAATTGAATAACATTTACTAAATCAATTATCCTTGATTCTGAATAAACCTCTAACCTATAAAATATTCAACTTTTTTATGGCTGATTAAAATTCAATATTTATGAATGTATTATATATATAGTGTTTTAATTTTAGTCCAATTCTATAATAAAATTAAAAATATATTAATAGAATTTTCATAAATTTTCATCAAGATGGTTCTATTTGAGTTTAGTGAAAATCAAGAAAACGTCCCAAAAAGAAATAAACCCTTTCATGTTTGATCCAATATGTATAAAAACAATATCTGTTATTTGAGAGAAATACTTTCAAATCATATTTCCATAGTATAATATTATTCGTTTTGTATATAATAATTCTTCTCATCACTTTATTTTAAATAATTAAGTAAAAAGAAAAAAAAAGGAAATTTCTTTAATAACATAAAAATCTCCATTACACTTGCAGTTAATTCCAAATTCCAACTTTAACCTTCTGCCATCTCCCCATTCTGTCCTTGCCTTGCACTCCATTCCACTTAAAATGATGACCAATCTTACTTCGTCTTATTCCATTTAATCTCTAAATTCCTTCCAGAGGTTTATCAACTCTCTCTTGTACTCCAGCCCTGTTTAATTATTATTATTATTATTATTATTATTATTATTATTATTATTATTATTATTAATATTGTATTTCCACCTGCTAGTTCTAATCCGACATTCTCCCTTGTGACACCCACTTACGTCATGTCACTACAAACAAGCCTTTTATGTGGCTTTTATTAATCAAAACACTGAATTCATTATTATATTAATTTTAATGCAATGTTAAAGTGTCAAATCGAGAATAGGAAAATTTGTTAATAACCTTCCCACTTCTATATACCTACACTACTCTACAGAATAAAATCATTCTCATCAATTAATTATTTTAATTAATAAATTGAATAATAAAAGAGAATTTAAGTAGATAGGTAATATACTCACAAATCTTATTATATTAGCAAATACACTGTATAGAAGTATCTACTCTACTATAATATCCATTAAATATCCTATTGTATTTCAGATCTAAAAAATTGTGCACAGGATTTTTATGAAATTCATGAATTATGGAGTTTTTTAGGTGAAGAATCGATTTGAATATGTCTCATTAAAGAGAAAAATTATATTAATTGTTTTCTTAATTCAAGTAATGAATAACCGATGTCAAGAAATGTTGAAATCTAAATATTATAATGATTCAAGATGAGAGACTTTAGGTGACATTAAACATATCAATATTAATATTGTGTAATTCCTTTAAAATATTAATATAAAATTATTATATCATAAAAAAAAATCTCTGACTTTGTTCGTCCTGCGCAAGGACAATGCTTATCAAGCCGGCTATATCAATGAGGTGTCCTATGATCCGTAGAACGGGTCCTCTCCACCTTAACCTTGATTTTCTTGATCGGAGGCGCTATCCAGAAGCTTTTCCCCAAGGTTGTTCCCGGAGGCTGGGTTGACTCCGTCTCATATACCCCAGTTAGGGAAATTCTCTTTCCAGGCCCGGGACTTGAACCCGGGACCATTTGAATGTGAGCCAAGTTCGCTACCCACACACCCAATGGCGCCTTTATTATTATATCATATTAGCAATATTTACTTATATATTTATTTATTTGTGATCTTTAAAATGGTCAATATATTCTTATACGATTTTTTAAAAACAATTTGTTTCTTTAATTAATATTCATTTAAAATAATAATTATAGCTAATATCTTATAATAATAAATATTGTCTAATTAAGTAAATCCTCAATTTATACAATAAATTAAATAATTTAAATGATCTTTGAATATAAGAAATAAAAATTTAATAATTGGAATGCATAAAATTGGTGTGCGAATTATTAGGATTAATACAGATTATAAGATAAGAATTTTAGAAAGGAGGATATTCACACACACACACACACACACACACATACATACATACATACACATTATGAACGCGCCAGCGAATTTATTAATATTCCCAGGCAAACGTGTAATATTCTGGAAATAATATTCACAGTTCATATAGGAATTATTTTTTTAAAGTACCAAGCGCGGTGGTTCAGTGAACCAGGTATAATATATATCGATGGATATATTCAAAAAAATATTATTTTTATTTATTTTGGAAATGATTCAAATAAATAAAAAATATATAATCAGAAAAATTAATAACAAATGAATTTAAAGATATAATATATATGTGTAATATCAGGATTATAAAAATTCAAAAGTTTAGAAAAGAGAATTAAAATTCATATAATCTAAAAAGATGATTTTTTTTATGTTGTATTTTTATTTTAAAGGAGAGCAAAATATTATATACATGTATATTAGAAAAAAAAATTCGTAAATACACCTAAATTTAAGTGTTTTTCATTAAAATTTTATGAAAAAATAATCTTTCTTATAGTACTTGAGCCTCGCTATTCAAGCTATCTACCAAAGTATATCATTATTTATAAATCCTTCCTCTTTATGTTTTTATGATGAGAGTGACCGATTTTTTATTTTTTTTGACATTTGTCAAAAATTCAAATGTTTATTAAAAAATATCATAAATAATAATAATAATAATAAATTAAAATTTACAATATAAGTTTATAAATTTTAAATGAAAACAACATTAAAAAAAATTAGTAATAATAAGTTAAATGAAAAGTGAAGTTGCGGGCGGAAAGCTTTTAGGTGGGTGCCACGTTTGGGGCCGCTTAAAAGCAGTCGCCGAGTGGAAGCTGGAAGCTGCCGCTAATGGAGCACTTCCCCGTCAATAATTAGGCAAACCAAGGCTTTGGTGAAACCGAAAATCGCTCCCAAGATGGATCCAATGCAAATCCGGGGACAACGATGATTACACCGGAAAAGCATTGGCATTACAGATTAAATAAAAAAACATATCAGGGGTTCAGCGTCACAGGAAAATTTTTCAAGAAGAATTTTTAATTGTTTGGTGATTTTTTTTAGAATTGGATATGAAATATTAAAAGGATCTAATGGAGTTGTCGAACAAGAATATTGGATATAATATATCCCATGCTCCCCTCTCTCTTTCTCAAAGAAGCATTAAATCTTGTTCAACAAAAACAGTAGAATTGACCATTCTAGTCTAGTCGGGCTGGTTGAACATAAAAAACGCTATTAGGAACATATATTGAAGGCGTCAGCTGAAAAAATTTATTTAAAGAAGAATATCCATTGGGGGAATCTCGGCAGATAAAAGTCATTCTTATGCAAAAATAAGCTTTTTTGTCACCATTTTTGTAAATAACTCACTTTCAAACTAAGTTTGATTTAAAAAAAAAATAAATTCGAAATTCAATTTACTTAACCAATTTTATCAAGTATTTTTAGAGAAAAACAATTTGATAGAATATGTTGCTCGATTTTAAACTAATTTCAGTTTTCACGTTAGTTAATGAAATTTGAATCTCAACGTTTTGATGGCAATTTTAATAGAGATTGAGAAAGAGAATATTCAGATTATGGGTCTTAGTTTCCGTAACCACAAGTTCTTCGTTGATGAATGGATGAACAATGAAGGCGCCACAGGGTAGGAGGCAATATCACTGGCTCCCATTCTCGTGGTTCTGGGTTCAAGTCCCGGGCCTGGCAAGGGATTTTCTCTAGCTAGGGTCGATGGGACAGAGTTAAGTATCCAAATTGGGAAGCCACTTGATAAAAAGTAGCGCCTCCAATCAAGAAAATCAAGGTAAAGGTTGATAGGGCTCGTTCTACTGATCATAGGACACCTCATTAATCTAACCGACTTGATAGACGTTGTCCTTGCGTAGGATGTGTAAAAGTCAAAGTTGAATAATGGAAACCCTCAGACATTGAAAGGTGTTAGTCCAACATTACCCAATGTATCAACCCAAAGCATCAACGATGACTCTTGGTCACTCAGAGTATGGCACAGAATTCTAAAAATTCTTCTGGAAATAGTGTTAAAATAGGCACCTTAAACGTCGAGATTCCAATTTCATTAACTAATCCAAAGATACCCCTGGATTAACTTGTCATAATGAAAACTAAATGTATTATAAATATATTCTATTTAAGAAATAATAATTATATCTATTTTAAAAAATCAAAATATTTTCAATAGTATTTCAGAGAAATAAATAAATAAAAATTTAAATAAAAAAAATTAATTATTAAAAAAATACTTAATGAAATTAAAAATGCTTTATTAATAATAATCAGACAATAAATAATAATAATAATAATAATAATGTATTAAATTTATTAAACAAATATATAAAACCAATACAAAAATGGTTGGAATTATAATAATATTTAAAATAACATGGTGAAGAAAGAAAAAATATCGATTCGTTTAATAGAGAGAAAGTTTGGGAAATTTGTATTTTTTGTTACACGATGAAAAATAATAAACATATCAGCATAAACATGGAGTTTATTTGAAAAACAAAACAATCATTTGGTTTGTAAAAAAATATATAATGATGTTCGTACAGTGATTATTTGCTTTTCCAAAATAGCAGCTTTTGTTTGTTAATTGGTTTTTGTTTCGTAAAATAATGTATCTATTTATATAGATAGAAGCTAAATTCAATTCAACAAATCATGATATTTTTGTAATCCTAAAAAAGTTTGGTATTTTTAAAATGTCCCATTTGGAGAAATAAGATGAAAGGGTAAGAAAAGAAAGAAATTACATTTTTATTTTGATTATTACTAATTTGAAATGTAAGTTCTGAATAATAAATAACCAAAAGGGCTAAAATTGGATGAAGAGAAAAAACAAAAAAAAATATTTTATTACTCAGTTTTTTGGTTCTTTGAATGTAAATTTAGTCGTTAAATTACAGGATTATGTATTAATTTAAATTCAATAAATATTACATATATATATATGAGAATATTTACATATATGGACATTTTTTTATTATTAATATTTATTGATATTAATAATATATATATATATATATAAAATAAAAATAAAAAAATACAAATAATAATGAAAAAAAAATATGAAATTATCTCATTAAAATGCTATGTTTTATACTTTCTCATCTTTTATTAATGTAAACGTAACTCTATATAATATCATTTATTAAAAATATAATAATTTATAGATTTTTATTTTTTATTGATTAAATTAAACTTTTAGCCCCAAGGCAAAATTCTTATATACATGAATAATAAATTATTTTAATATTTATTAAAAAAATGATACTGTTTATAATTCCATTATATATAGAAATCCACCTGAATAATTGTTTAATCATAAAATGTAACCATGTTTCGCAACATTTTTTCATTGGCGAATATAAGACTATAAATTGTATTATATCTATATATAATAAGATACACATATATATAAGGATGGAATAATTTTATGATTTATTGTATTTCATAAGGACCCCGTGAAGCTAGTCAACCAGCGCGGAGAAAAATTAGCTGGAGTGTCTCCACTCGACTATCTCGCAATTTGAATTGGATTAAATAACATAATATATTATATTTAAATTAAATTTAATTAATTATAAATTATTAATTAAAATTCATAAATAATATTTATTAAACCAGCGCATGGCTCTTTGTTGATGGCACAACGTCACGTGCTGGCGCGTGATTTGCAGTCGTGTTTAAAAATTAATTACGGTACTTTCAGCGATTCAATCAAGCTGAAATTCTATACCAATAGCAGTTTTATACAATTTTTAATCATGGGAAAAACTATCAAAAGAATATCTTTGTTTTTACGGTCAATTTAGAGGAAAAAAAATCAAAACGTGGTAGGTAATGACCCTCTTCCGGTTGAGCTACATTTCTCAAAAGTGGATAGAAAACTACGAATTTTGAATAATGCCCGTGTACCAAATTTCATGATTCTAGCTCCAACCATTTTTGCATCTACACACACACACAGACATTTTTCTTAAACTTAGTGAAAATGACTCAGGAACCTTCAAAACGTATAAAAACATCAAAATCTCGACATCGAAAATTTTCGTGATCGCAATCCTATCTCGGCAGAGATAGTAAAAATATAAAATTATTCAAACATGTCGTGAAATTATAAAGGAACTAATAGAAACGTAACTTTTTTCAATGTCTAGGTTATAATTATATATGCAGTCTACTAAATGTTTATCCTTTGTATATTTGAAAGTTTGAAGAAAAGAAGGGATGGATTAGGGTGAGTTTTTGCATGCGTCCTTTGCCCCTAGGGAGATGCTCATCGAGTGGATAATATAGGATCCCTTCAATTATTGTCCTTTTATATGAAATTATTTGTTTTTTTTCTCCCTCTCCTTTTCGTTCCAAATATAAGCACCACCTGAATAATCTCCCTCTCCGTTTTCAATGATGCCCATCATCCCCTCTTCTTAAACTAAGCTCCCATCTAAATAAGATACGAGCGGGTGGATTGGAATGGCCGAAAGAGAACTGGAAATGTCGAGAAAAGCTTGTCCAATAACTCCAGGAATGACATTGGATAGACACCTGCCACATCTCCAAGCTAATTAAGAGTGACAACTTTAATGTTGATTTGATGTTTGGAGGTCGTGGCCAGCGATTGGAGTCTCTTGAGGTCATGGCATGTTTTAATAAAAATGCAATCCGATCCTTTTCCAATGAATTCTTGTACTGTTTTATCCAATGGACAAGAAGATGACATTTTATTATTGAACTAATCGGATATAATTCCAATTAATCTTTTCACAACCCTCTCCATTTCGATATTTTAGATATTGATAAATAGAAAATGGATCCTACTAAAGAAATTAAAATATCATTAAAATAATAGGATCCTATTTATTTATTTATTTATTTATTTTTCGTTTGAAGCTTTCCAAACTGTTTCTGGTTATTCATTGAAGAGTTCTAATGGGAGGGGCATCCGAGCTTCCGTCCTCCGCCATAAACCGCTAACGTTGGTTGACAAAGCAATCTTTTGTAAAAATGTAATTAAATTCATGTAGAGATGGATATTTATCTTTTAAATATTCTATATATATATTTAATACATTTTTATTATTTAAATATTTATCTAAGAAAATTTGAATATGGAAACGGAATGAAATATCTCCATTTGCATATTTAGATGGTCTTAGCAACGTTCTATCCGCATTAAATGAATAGTTGGCATTGAGTTAATGTTTATTCACTTTACAAGCGAGAAATTGGATTGGAGGAAGGATATTCATACTATATATATATAATATATAATTAATAGGACCATATTATTAAAAGGTCACTTTCCCGCTGAACAAACATAATTTTTTATGATACAATTGCTTATTATTTTATTGATTTGTCATAATTAAATTGACATTTTGTATATTATATATATACTAGCTGCTCAGATCACCCCTGTACCCCCGAAGTAATGCATAGTATTTGGTTGAAAATCTGTATGTCAAAGGTTTTCATCCATTTTGTTTCAATCAGTATATTCAAATATTCATTTCTTTTTGTGTTCTTATTCAAAATACAATTTAATATAATCAGTAAATTAATTATATATTATATTGTCTACCGATCTCGAAAGTTCTTGGTCGCTGCAATCCAATTTAATCAGTATCCATCCAACTCCTACCCTGTCCCATCTGTCCCACGTCCCTTCCTACATTGTCCACCCATCGCGTTCTTGGTCTTCCAAGCGGACGTTTTCCAATCGGTCTCCCCACCAATATATTTTTCGCCATTCTTTCCTCTCCCATTTTAGCCACGTGCCCTGCCCATCTCAGCCTTCTCGATTTTATAATTCTAACTATATCTGGAGATGAATAGAGGTCATGCAATTCCTCGTTATGCAGTCTCCGCCATTCCTCGGTGACCCCATCTTTCTTTGGCCCATAAATGCTTCGCAGAATCCTATTCTCAAATACTCTAAATCTACTCTCGTCTCCTAAGGTCATAGACCATGCCTCCCACCCATATAATACAATTGGCAAAATAATTGTTTTAAATATTTCAATTTTCATCCACTTTGATAAAAGTTTTCATGAGATAAGCCTCTTTACTGTATGATAACAGGCGTGAGTCCTGCATTTATTTTAAAATCAAACTTCAATTATCATGGTTTATGGTGTAAGTAAAATTTTAATATTATAGAAATTATTTTATTATTTAATATAAAATTAATTCGTATATTTACAGGAATTTAAATTAATATTAAATAAAATGTTTCAAAGATTTTTTGAATTAAAGTTAAATTTCTACTTTCTTCTTCAAAGCACAATTTCGAATTTATGTACATATTATATTCGTGGAGGTAATTATAAAATGCTTTTTATTCATTATAAATTTTATTTTATTAAACATATATCTATCATATATCTATTAACTTATGAAAGTTATGAAGATTTCACTAAAAAATTCGTACTTTTTTTACATAATGTTTTGATTCATCATTTTGTAAAATTGTGTAACAAAACAATATGTAAAAAAGATAAGTTTACTTGTGAGATCATCACAAAAGTTGTTAAAAGAGCATTTAATAATTTTAATAAATTTTTAAATAAATATTATAAATTACATAGAACATTATTGGTTTCATCTAGATGTGTAAATTCTATAGTTGCAATTTAAAAATTGTCTAATTTTGACACAAGTGAAAAATTAAAAACAATATGTAAAAAATGTGTGTTAATTATTGAGATCATGACAAATTTTGTAAATAGTATTTTGTAATTTTAATTAATTTTCAAATAAAAAAAAAACCTCTGACTTTGTACGTCCTACGCAAGGACAACGTCTATCAAGCCGGTTATATCAATGAGGTGTCCTAAGATCCGTAGAACGGGTACTCTCCACCTTTACCTTGATTTTCTTGATCGGAGGCGCTATCCAGTAGCTTTTCCCCAATGTTGTTCCCGGAGACTGGGTTGACTCCCTCCCATAGACCCCATAATTGATTGCTAAAATGTTAGTTTTATCTCTGAATAAATAATTTTTCGCTTAACTGAAAATTCTACAATTTTTTAATCCCAATATTGCTTCTAAAGAAAAAAAAAGAAAAAAATCGTGCCTAGTTCCTTTCGCACTTAAAGAGGGCGCTAAAACTATGTTTCAAAATTTAACATTGAGTGTCCAAGTCTTATAGAGATGGTCTGTGATGCAAACTTTAATCCTTTTTATCACGTAAACTAGGAGCATGCACCAAAAATTTCACAAGCAAAGTCTATCAGAATAATAAAAGGAACGCACTGGTAAAGTTTTTTTTATCCAAATCCATTTCGGAGTAAACATTACATATAGATAATTATTAAAATTCAATATTTCTTTATGACAAGTATCTATTTATTATCGTATAAATATATTTATACAAACAATACAAATTGCCTTTTATAATGTTTATTTTATACTTCTCTTAAGCCCTGTAAGTATATAAGTAATATAACGATCACTCATTTAAATAAGCACTTGTTTAAACAAAATTCTTTACAAATAAAATAATATTTATTACAATATAACCATTATAAAGTATAAGGGGTTTGCGGATATATGGTAATTGAATGAAATGTGCTTATACCTATCTATTTATTATTATCTATCTATCTATTTTTAACCATTGTCATCTCTCTCTCTCTCCCCTCAACAAAAAAATAATGTTAACTTCACTATTGTACATATTATTTATTAATATTATATGCTCAGGTTGATATTAAATTATTGAATTTATTTTTTTTTATCAAATGTTATTTATACTCAGATCCTTTTATTACTGAAATTAATAATATCTACATTATTTGTACAAAAAGGGTTGATTTCTATATTATCTATATATTATATTTTTCGTAAATATTGTTATTGTTACTTTTAAACTTATTTCAATTAAATTGAAATTAAATATTAATTAATTAATATTTTCTTATAGAAAACAAAGTTGGTAATATTTTTTATATTTAAATTTTGAAAAATTGTGCTGTTAGCAAATATAAGTGAAAACTATCAAACATATATCTTTATTTTTACGAAACAATACCTCCCTTACTATCGTCGGTCGGTAAAAAATCAAAACCTTCCGGTTGAGCTACATTTCTCAAAAGTTGATAGAAAACTACAAATTTTGATTAATGCACATGTACCAAATTTCATGATGTATATTATTATTTTCTATTATATTTTATTAAATATTAATCTTTTATTTTTTTTTTCAAGGGAATGATTAATTAATTTGAAGAATGGAACGGGACTCGCCAGCACAATTTGGACGTTGCTGTTCTTATAATCGAGTGATAAGCAAGTCGGCCAATTCCATGAAAAGGAATTTAAAAAAAATTAAAATAGAAAAGAACAGCATTTCTTTAGTTTCTAATGAGCAGTGATAAGAAGAAGACGCCAAGCTGGTTGAGGGAAGCTTACCAGGTAAGAAATACATGGATTTTTAATTATTATTAATAATAATATAGCATGCATTATATGGAAGAAGATTAATAAGTCAATATTAAGTAGATATTATATCATTCATCCTCCGTACCTGTGGTTCAATTCATATCATTTCTAAATAAATAAGCTGGAGTGTCTCCACTCGACTATCTCGCAATTTGAATTGGATTAAATAACATAATAATGTATTAATTATAAATTATTAATTACAAATCATAAATAATATTTATTGGCTCTTTGTTGACGGCACCCCATCACGTGTTGACGTGTGATTTGCAGTGTTAAAAAATTAATTCCGGTACTTTCAGCGATTCAATCAAGCTGAAATTCTATATATAGCAGTTGTATACAATTTTTAATCACGTGAAAAACTATCAAATATATAACTTTATTTTTACCGTCACTTTAGAGGAAAAAAAATCAAAACGTTGTAGGTAATGACCCTCTTCCGGTTGATCTACATTTCTCAAAAGTTGATAGAAAGCTACGAATTTTAAATAATGCCTATGTACCAAATTTCATGATTCTAGCTCCCACCGTTTTTGGGTAATCTTGTCTACATACATACACACACACACACACAGACTTTTTTCTCAACCTTAGTGAAAATGATTCAGGAACCTTCAAAATGTATAAAAACATCAAAATCTCAACGTCAAAAAATTTTCGTGATCGCAATACTATCTCGCCAGAGATACTAAAAATTCCCTCACTGTTTTTATAGAATCCTACTAGGGAGAAAATTTTACCTCTCTTTATAGGTTATACCTATACATATATCGTTTATATATATATATATATATATATATATATAATCAGAAGTAAAAAAAGGTGAAAATACTTTTAAGTATAAAATATATTAATTTATAATACTTTTTAATATTACTGTAAAACGATGATCATAAATTCACAGCTCCACAGATTGATTTTTTTAATGGAATTTGCCATAATGGATCCATTTTAAATATTAATTTTAACTCATAAAAAAATATGAAAAGTCTAGTATAATAAATATTTTGTATAAAAGGATGTGAATGCATCTAATGTATTATAATAGGAGAGAGAGAGAGAGATAGTATTTATTAGTGGTTAATATTGTAATTCCTGAATAGATTGCCTCTCTGGCATGATACAAGGTACAACTCCCTTTAACCCCCTTCCTCAGGCAATAGCCTTGAGGTGGGGTGGAGTTGAGCGATAAAGCCTGGAGGAGATTGATTTTGGCCAAGTAGATTATCATAGGAAATTATTCGTAACAGATAATAATAGCATTGGATGGTGAATACATAAGCAAGGCTTATGCGAGCAATACAGCTTGTAGCACGAAACAAAAAAAGGCCCTTTTCATATAATAATAATAATAATAATAATCCTGGACAGAGAGATAAATACATAAATGTAACGAACAGAATAGAATTTAGTAAATAAATATTCCGGCTGACAGCAACATACGAGTTTCAACTCGTTGAATTATTTTTATTCACTTCTCTTCCAAATAATTATATATATATTATTTTTTTTTATTCTAATTTATTATTTTTATACATTACTAGATTCATTTGAAAATAAATTGATATGAGCGGTTATTACATTACTTTCATTTATAGCATTGATAATAGAGATAAAACAAATATAGTAAAATTAATTCAAATAATATTTTATTATATTTTAATATATTTATTTTGGATTCTACTTTTCTTCTCTCTTTAGTATTTATGTTATATATATATTTTAATTAAAAAAAAAACTCTCACTTTGTACATCCTACGCAAGGACGATTCTATCAATGAGGTGTCCTATGTGATCAGTAGAACGGGTCCTCTCCACCTTTATCTTGATTTTCTTGATCGGAGGCGCTGTCAAGTAGCTTTTCCCCAAGGTTGTTCCCGTAGGCTGGGTTGACTCCGTCCCATAGACCCCAGCTAGGGAAATTCCCTTGACAGGCCCGGGACTTGAACCCGGGACCATGGGAATGGGAGGCAGGTTCGCTACCCACACACCCAATGGCGCCTTCTTATTTTAATTAAAAATACAAGATATTCAATACCTATCTTTTCAAGGCTGAATTAGAACTGTTTATCGGTCTTGAAAAAATAATAGCCCTATCTATCTCTGTGGTTCTTTGGAACTCGAAAGTTCTTGGCCACAGCAACCCAATTTCTCCAGTATCCCAATCCTGAGCTATAACCATCCAACTCCTACTCTGTCCCATCTGTCTCACGTCCCTTCCTACATTGTCCACTCACCGCGTCCTTGGTCTTCCAAGTGGACGTTTCCCAATCGGTCTCCCCACCAATATATTTTTCGCCATTATAATAGCCTCTATGTACAAGTTTTTTTTAAGTAATGTTAAATTAACACTTGACTGTAATTAGAATTTATTAGTTCTCTAAAAATATAAATATAATTATCCAATAATTCACCCCTATCTTGGAATGTGCCATTATAAAGAAATAGGTCAGGTAATTTATTGTTATTCTAACGTTCAATTCATGACAATAGTTCTCGAGAACCTTCTTTAGATTGTTTACAAGACAATGTCCCAAAACGTGAGGATGTCACTATTTGGATACATGTTTATTTATAGCATTGAAATGCTATTTCCCTATTGAAGGGCATATCTATTGCAATATATATATATATATATATATATATATATATATATATATATAATAGTAATAAAGGCGAAAGTTAAACTATAAAATTTAAACATCTGTTTACTTGGCGGATTGTTTAATATAATATTTATCTTAAAATTATGGCATTATCTAATATAATCCAAATTGATTAACATATGATATCTATTTTCATAAATGTAATGGGGGAGATTTCATTGTTTATAAAAATTTTTTTTAATGGTGTTTGCCAAGCATAGAAAGAAAATCCTTGAATCGTTATGTTTACATTGTGTCATTTACAATTAATTCTAGTGCATGGCTCACTAAGACTTGAAATTATCCCCGTTGCGTTGAAAATGGAGTTGGGGTCTTAAATGTGATCTCGAATAAAAACATTGGATTATTATTAAACAAAAAGAATAAGAAGGAAAAGAATTTAACAAGAAAATTAAATATAAACGAGTAATACGATTAGAGAAGGGAAAAAGAAGTAATGAATATTTTTTTTCAAAAAAAAAAAAAATAAATAAAAATAAAGTATAAATAAAATATAACATACAAGAGAAAAATTTAATTTTTATCAACGAAAAAAAATATTAAAAAAAAGTTAAATGAAAATGATTAATATTATAATTAATAATTGTTTGTTATTTCATGATAAAAAAAATATTTTATAATTATTTATCGAAATAAAAAATTGCTTGTCGATGTATTTTTTATATTTTATTTTAATTTTTAAATTTAATTAAATATGGAAAATATCAATTGTTAAAAAGTATATAAACATATAATATTCTGGATAAAGAAAATAATTTCTTGTGTTCTATGAAGACCTTACAATGAATTAAAATAAATTTTAATTAATTTTGATTATTTTTAGATTTTATTCTCTAACCATATTGATATAATAAATCAATGTATCACAATGAAAATTTTTTTTTTTTTTTCAAGTCCTATATCTGAAGTAACTCTTGCTTATCTACTATAATCTATTCTTAGTGGATTCTAATCTACTTAGGTAAGTAATACTTTTGTTAAACGAGTGTTGAAGAGAGGATTAATATGAAATCAAAATTAATTTCTCAGTTCCTTTCTTGTGATGACAAGAATGAAAGGGGATGATGGATGAATGTGACGATAAACAAACGATTTCAAATATTAAGAGGAGCATTGCCCTGATTTGTCGTTCGGGACTTAAAGGGAACGGCAAGGCATTAGCCAAAAACTCTAATCCTCTCGAAAGGCGAAAAGAAAATCGAAAACAAAAGATGTACAATTCTTAGCGATGCGTAAAGAAAAAAGAGGAGCAAAAATTGAGATTGAAAGGCTTGCATAGATGGATCCAATGGATAATTCTTAACATTCCACGCGAGATTTCATAAATATATAAAGATATTCTGATTAATATTTTTATGCAAACAAGTTTTACATTATATATACATATATATATATATATATATATTTATAGGTAATTTTGTATCCATATTTTTTATAGAGAGTGTTCATGAACTGTTCTTTACTATCTCGCCAGAGATAGTATTGCGATCACGAAAATTTTCGATGTTGAGATTTTGATGTTTTTATACGTTTTGAAGGTTCCTGAATCATTTTCACTAAGGATGAGAAAAATGTCTGTTTGAGTGCGTGTGTGTGTGCTCAACACGGTTTGAGCTAGAATCATGAAATTTGGTACATGGGCATTATTCAAAATTCGTAGTTTTCTATCAACTTTTGAGAAATATAGCTCAACCTACAATGTTTTGATTTTTTTTCCTCTAAAGTGACGGTAAAAATAAAGATACATGTTTGATAGTTTTTGACATGATTAAAAATTCTATAAAACTGCTATATATAGAATTTCAGCTTGATTGAATCGCTGAAAGTACCAGATTTAATCTTTTAACATTGCAAATCTCACACGCCAACACGTGACGTGGTGCCATCAACAAAGAGCCAAACATGCGCTGATTTAATAAATATTATTTATGAATTCTAATTAATAATTTATAATTAATTAAATTTAATTTAAATATAATATATTATGTTATTTAATCCAATTCAAATTGCGAGATAGTCGAGTGGAGACACTCCAGCTAATTTTTAAATGAGATAACAGGAAAATATCCCATGATTCTATAATTGGTAAATAAGGTGCTTGTGGTTCAGTATTTGTTTGATTTAACAAATTATTATTATGGTAAATGATAAAATAAACCATTATGGTTTTCCATTAAACTGTTCTTTTTTATTAGTGAAAATTTATATCTATTTCAATACTTAGAAATTGTCTTACAAAAAGAATATATATAAAAATAAATAAACAATATAGGTATAAATTAATGAATTTATGTTGAATTTTATATAATCATAACAAAGCAATAGCTATAGATATTTGTAGTCATTTTTTATAGAATATACCTTTAGTTTATGAAGTAATAAATTAATTTTTTGTTTTATATATATATGTATATTTTTTTTCATTTGAAACAATAAATAATAGTCTCTAATCTTCTATTTTTTGCTTAATTGGAAGGGTTTCCAGGATTTTAATTAGAAAGCCACAACGGAGACAAAAAAAATAATCCAAAGGCCTCTTGCATACATGTTTCATTCATAGAATACAAATAAACAATTTTTTTTCTTTTAATTAGCTACACGATTTTAAAAACAAAATTTTTTAAATCTATGTTTATCATATTTAGATATATATTATTCTAAAATTAATTATTATGCTATGTTTGTTTTTCTGATATTTTATTATTGATAACATAATGTTTTCTGAGAAAATAACATTTTATAGTTCTTCCACCCTTGTTTGTATTTGGAGGACCTTTTTTCAAGTGATTCAGAGATACCCAATCCTGGCACTATAATCCTCTTACAATTGGGGTCGGTAAACATATATAAATAATGTTCTAAGTCCATCCATTTACTTCCAGTAGATAAAGAAGATCCACATTTTGATTTAAAATGATATTTTTTTTATTTTAACTTGATACTGATATATTATTTTCATTTGACATGCTTAGAATATATTTCTATATGACTATGATCTTAGTTGTATAAATATACCTATAGAAATTTAATTTATGTTTTCGGCTGAAAAATCGAGTTGTAAATTATAATAGAAATACACATTTTAAAGTCCATTGAGTCCAAAAACATAATTTGAAAAATGGCAAATTGTGTGCATCTGTAAGTTTGGTCAGACTATAAAAAATTATTTTACTCTTGTGGTTTGAGATTTACTCAAAAAGGACTACATTGATTTAAATAAAAATTTATGAAAATTCTCTGGTTGCAGATTTATTGCATGCCTATAATATTGTGCATGCCTATAATATTCTATTATAAATATAAATTGAACCAATATAGAGGCATTATTATCGATTTTTTCAAAATTACTGGATAGGGTTATATTCAATATATATTTATTTTGTAAAATTATTTTTAGGTAATAAAAGGAAAGAATTTAAAAATATTTAAATAAATTGACATATTCCTTTGGAATAGTTTTAATTGATATGGTTAAATATATGTGTAAAAACTAAAAAAAATTACCTATTTCGAATAAAAGTGTCTTTTTAATACATTTTAGAGTTTATTAATTATAAAAAATGAAACATAATTTTTTTAAAGTATTTATTTAATGCCTAATGAATAATTGAATTTCACAATGAATTCATGTGGCGCCATCGGTGGTTTTCTTCCAAGCAAATGCTTAAAAACAAGAACACTAGATGGCGAGACTAGGTTCGAATTTTAAAAGTACTTAATTCAAAATTAACTAAACTAAATATTTATACTACTTTATAATACTATACTAAATTACTTGACATATCTAAATGATAAAATGATAGAAACTCTAAATTATTTGAAAGAAACTAAAAACAAATATTCCAATTTTAATAAAGAAATATTTAATAAAAGAAATTAATTTTATTAAAATTTAAGATAAAAAGGTGCAGAGATGCGATATATAAAACTGTATTCTATAAGATTGATGTTTTGATGTTTAAATCTACTTTTAAATAGATTTAAGTTATTAATTGGTATGTTTTTTTTAGATTTATGCAAATTGAAACAGTTAATAATATTTTATAACAAATATATAAACCAATAATTAAAAATTATTGCCTCACATTACAAAATGAAAAATAAACGAACGATAACTAAATTTCTGTTGTGCAATTTATGACTTGGGACAAGAAAATAAAATTACAAAAATTGCAAATTTTTAACGTTTCATATTAAATGATCATTTACAAAAAATTATTCAATTGTTTAAATAAAAAAAACTATTTTAATTCCCATTGTTCAATAGGTCTTTAAAAATAATTCATTCATTATTTTTGTTTTTATTGATATGCATCACAAGAAGAATTAGTATTTTGAAAATATTTGTTCAGGGTAATATTAAAAATAAATTTTAACATAAACTTTTTATAAAAACTGCCAAGAACTTTCCTACATAGAGTAAAATAATATTTGATAATGAAATTACAACTTGTTTAAAAAATATATCTAAATACAAATAATAATTAATTAACTTAAACTTCTCCGCTTTTAAAATCAGTTTTAAATTAACTACCACTTGAAATGGATTTGAAAAATGCAAAGCTGACACCTATTAAAATATATAAAAAATAATAGCTCAGACTTTGTACGTCCTACGCACAAGGACAACGCCTATCAAGTCGGTTATATCAATGAGGTGTCCTATGATCAGTAGAACGGGTCCTATCAACCTTTACCTTGATTTTCTTGATCGGAAGTGCTACTTTTTTTAAATCAAGTAGCTTCCCAATGTTGATCCCGGAGGCTGGGTTGACTTCGTCCTATAGACTCCAGCTAGAGAAATTCCCTTGCCGGGACTTGAACCCGGGACCACGAGAATGTCAGACAGCAACGCAAGCCTCCCACCCTGTGGCGCCTATTTAATATATATATATATGAATATTATAAAAATATAAATAAACATGTTGAAAAAATATAAATTTTGTAACATAAAATTGATATTTTAATCACCTACATTGATATTATAATATATATTTAAATCAATATGACTTTAATAAAAATATTTTTTTAAACAAAACCTATCCTGCATTTGCTAAATTGTCTGAAGGTAATATTTTAAAACATTATTTCACCATTATATAAGAAAAAATGCAATTCTCATTATTTTTTATGGAAAGAACGAGAATACAAATTTATTTATTTACCTCTAGTATTTTTATTATTAAATCCAATAGACTATTAGTAAATTGACAAATTTTTAATTTCAAATATTTAAATTGCATTAAATTTTAATTATTACTAGCAATATTCATTAGCTGTCGCTAGTGATCATTATATACAAACATGGGATTCTTAGTCATTATCCACTCCAGGAGGGTGTCACTCAAGCAATTTTTAAAACCGAGTTTGATATGCATGCGGCAAGAGATGGCTCTGCGGACGCCTAATATTAGCTCTGCAGGCGCTCGAGAGATCGCACTGAAGGCGCAAGCATAATTTGAAGGGAAAGTCCTTGAGAGATAGTATTGCGATCACTCAAATGTCGAGATTTTGACGTTTTTATACGTTTTGAAGTTCCCTGGGTCATTTTCACTAAGGTTAAGAAAAATGTCTGCCTGTGTGTGTGTGTGTATGTAGACAAGATTACGCTGAAAGCACCAGAATTAATTTTTTAACACTGCAAATCACGCGCCAAAGCCTGATGTGTTGCCATCAACAAAGAGCCAACCTTGCGCTGGTTTAATAAATATTATTTAAAAAACTAATAAAAATTTATAAGAATTAACAAAAAATTAAACGACAAAACAGATTAATAAATTTCAAATATTTTAGAGAAAAAAAAATAATAAGTATAATAACTAATTAATAAAATAAATATTAACTAATAATTAAAAAACAAAATGAAAAAATTTCAAATATTTTAAAGGAACAGGAATTAAAAATTATTTATTTATGCTTTTCTATTTGTATTGAATATTATTAGATCATATTTATTAAATAATTAGATATTATTTAATTATCATTTTAAATGAATATTAATTGAAGAAAGAAATTGTTTTTAAAATATCATAAATAATATGTATAATGTTTTCAAGATAGAGAAACACAGAAATATAATTTAAACTTACAATGTTTGCAAGACAAGATAAATTTTAGATTTTTTTGGTGGGTTTTTAATAAATATATTTCGTAATTTGATTCTAAAATATTATTAAAATAGATATTTTAAATTTTATTTCGAAATTAAAGAAAAAATTATAAAATATTTTAAATGTAAAATAATATGAATACAATATCACGTAAAAAAGAATGACAAGAGGCAAATATGGATGACGTCATATAAATTTAAATTAAGAAAAAACTAATGAAGATGATTTTTCCCGAGGCTGAAACCCATACAGATCGATTTTTCGTTGTAAAAATTATCTATTGTGTGAATTTCAAAAAAATCCATCGAGCGGTTTAATATCTCAAAAATATACAAATATATATATATATATATACAATCTTTGCTATTATAATAAGATAAGATAAGATTTGTTATAGTTCCTCTTTAATAAACATTGTATCTATTGAGTATGTGGTTGAAAATTTTTTTATTTTTTTGTTTGTTTTAAAGGAAAGAAAATTGTAAATTGGGTGTGATAGATTGGCTTTGTAATATGATTGGTTTAATTCGACATTGAATTGAAGTGGGCTGTTTCATCTTTCATTTGTGTGTGGAGTGTTTTGTCTGTTTGGATGGATTCATTAAAAGTTTTTCCACTGGGTCGAAAGGAGATGTTCGAAGGTGAAAGGAGACAGGGCTTTGGACCGGTGACCCTCAAGCACCCTCTATGAAACTGCAGGGGCGAAAAGCTGCCTCGGGTCCCAGCTGAGCTGATCTGAGCTACAAAGCTACAGCTCACAATCAATACCGAAACGAGTCGCTGCAACACACGGCGCCCAAGGCATTTTGGGCCCCGTTCAGCCGCAGGCCTACCTGCCCTCAGGTCGGCTTTCTTTTCTTTTTCTCTTTCCCCTTTAAAAATAATCTTCGCGTTTGTTGCAATCAATCGCACGACTTGGAAACCTTCTCTGACCGAAAAATTTTCCATAGTTTAATTATCGAATAAGTGAACGCTTCATGGTGGGTACTTCATGAAGTCATTCATTCGGCTGTGTTAATGCGCTGGGAAATTGAAACCATTTGCAAAATAATGCGAATAATCCGTCAGGCAATTTATGATACCCTTCATAATAATAAGTCGATTTTCCACTATATTTCCGCCATTTAAAGGAGATGAAAATCATTGAAATTATAACAATGTGGTCCCAAAATAATTTATCCACATATTTTATAAACTCAATATAATTCTAATTTTAAGATATATATATATAAAAATTTTGTCATTTCAGTTAAATAATAAAAGAATATTCTATATACTCTAATTAAAAATTAAAATCACTCTATTATTAATAATTTTAATTTTAATCTACTAATAGTATTAATTAATCAAAAATTAAATATTAATACTATATTAGAATATATATTAATAAAATTGTAATCAATATTTATATTAAAAATATTTTCAGCCAAATTCATAAACAATTTAAAAAAACAGTTGATATTTTTATGTATTATCAAATTAAAGGGAAAAAAATAATAAATTGCTTTTAATTTAACGGCTGAATAGGATTTTCAAATAAAAAATTTCGTTAAAATCACTGTGAACGGGGGGGGGGGGGGGATAGGACATAAATAAATTAAGATGTCTTCTTAAGTATAATTTATACCTGAATAATTAATAAGTAATTCTCAATTTCTCTAAACACTTTGTTTATATAAAAAAAAAATAAATAAAATCGTGGTAAGAGGAATTAAAAAAGTAATAAGACAAATATAGATTATTATTATTTATTTTTTTATTTAGTTAGAAATAAAATAAGTGGAATGAAAAAAAGGGAAGAGGAAGAAACAAACAGTGATAAGAACTACACAGACTGAATCGGAGAAGAAGCAGAAACCGATATTGACCATATAATGTATCGAGTGGAAGAAGGGATGAAGAGGTTAGAAAAAAAAAGATTGTGAGTGGGTCAAAAGTATGGTCGAAGATAGAAATCACCAAAGGGTAAGAAATTGAATTGGGTAATAAGAAAGAACAATAAGATAAAATAAATAAGGGATTTTATAGGGATATTTGCAGTTGGATGGGGGTACCTGACTAATGTCATGCTGGTTATATTATAAATTCTATTGATAAACTATACCATTCCAAATGCAATGTTTATTTTTTTTACTAAACTAAATAATTATTGGAAAAAATTTTCCTTTTGAAATTTGTTATTTTTCTCATTTTTTTCTAAACTCGTTTTTGAGTAAAAGCAAAGCATTAACATATTTGATATCGATTGGAAAACAAATTCACCCCAAACAGAGGGTAAGAGCTTTTATAACCATTTCTCGTACGTCATGTAAAACAACTTCATTTTGACGGGTCCAGGGGAAGAAATAGAAAAATATCAACATTTCTCTTCGTTTAAGTGCTTCCTCTTCAGTGAGATTTGTTCAAAAATGGTGAACTTTACTAACTTTCTTCTCGGATGTTTATTTAATATTTCATCTCTCTCCTTCGTCTGATTATTAATATATTAATTAATATTTTCACATTAAATAGATAGACCAGGAAAAATATTAAATTTATATTACAAATTTTTTTATATAAAAATCAATTATTAGAAATAATAAAAGGTGAAGTTTATAATTTGGAACATTCTTCCTATAAAATTTACGGAAATAGTCAAAAATCAGATTATGAATCAATACATAACAATTATAGTTATATATATATAGTTATAGATATTTACTTATGAGAGATCAATAGTAAAACTTAGTTCGATTAACTATAAAAATATTTTGCATCATTAATATAAAAATCAAATTTTTAATTCTATTAATTTCTGGATTATTTAGAATTCAAATTTAATTTATAATGTTACCTATCAAATAAATAAACTATTATTTTGACAAATTACCAGGAGGATGAATTATAAACACTTTTCGGAAAAATTAGAAAATATTATAACTATAATATACAAGAATTATAATAAAAAAACAATTATTTTGAGTAACAATAAAATATAAACTTCAATAAATAATAAATAATGTTTAATTTTTAATATAAAAATATTGAAAGAATTGATATGAGTAAAAATAAATATTTCTCTAAAAATAAAATTAATTTTAACTAATAGAAATTTTTTTTTTAAATAAATTTAAAGAACGGCGGATTTTATTTTCTAGAATGCAAGATATGCTTTATAAAATTTATAATTTCTAAACGATAATGGATCCAAATTTTTTTTTAATGTTATGTTTAAGCTCCTTGTGGTTTCACAAATCTGGATCATCACCTTCTTTGTTGTCACCACGAGTGTATAGTTATATTAGTCAGACGCATCTTGACATCTGTAACAACGAAAAATTGTAAATAAATAAAAATGCCTAAATTTGATCTTTTTAATTTTAATTCAGTCAGTTTTCTTTTAATATTTAATTTAAAAAATAAATATAACAGTGTATTGATCTACATTTATTTAAAATTTAAAATGAATAATTAAATATCTTATTTATATATATTCTTTGGATCCATTTTCATCATTAATAGAATAAGTATTATTATTAATATATTATTAATAACAAATTAAAATTTATTATTATACTTATAATAATGTATAATGTTAAAATTGTTTTTCCTAAATCTTAAACCTCCAATAATTTAATTTATACCATTTTTAAATTTTTTTTTCTATATGCCTTTATAAGAATATTGTTTAAAAATTTCCAAGTTTTTTAAAATTCAATTTGCTGTTAATTTTTGATTATAATGATTTAGAAACAACATTATATTATAAATAATTTTTTAAACTGATTTATAATGGCCTATAATATAATGAACATGTATTTCTATAATCAATTTATTATAGGAATATTAATGGAAAAAAATTAATAAAATTATTTTAATATTATTCTGTAAAATTTTAATTTAAATAATATTAATTTTTTAATGTTTATATTACTTAATTTTAATATTCTAATCTGAATGTATTTTAATTATTGAAATTTTTATCATAATAATTTAATAAGATACACATATATATAAGGATGGAATAATTTTATGATTTATTGTATTTCATAAGGACCCCGTGAAGCTAGTCAACCAGCGCGGAGAAAAATTAGCTGGAGTGTCTCCACTCGACTATCTCGCATATTTGAATTGGAAATAACATAATATATTATATTTAAATTAAATTTAATTAATTATAAATTATTAATTAAAATTCATAAATAATATTTATTAAACCAGCGCATGGCTCTTTGTTGATGGCACCCCTTCACGTGTTGGCGCGTGAGATTTGCAGTGTTAAAAAATTAATTCTGGTACTTTAAGCGATTCAATCAAGCTGAAATTCTATATATAGCAGTTTTATACAATTTTTAATCATGTGAAAAACTATCAAACCTCTATCTTGATTTTTACGGTCACTTTAGAGGAAAAAAATCAAAACGTTGTAGGTAATGAACCTCTTCCGGTTGAGCTACATTTCTCAAAAGTTGATAGAAAACTACGAATTTTGAATAATGTCCGTACACCAAATTTCATGATTCTAGCTCAAACCGTTTTTGCGTAATTTTGTCTACATACATACACACATACACACATACACACCTACAGACATTTTTCTCAACCTTTGTGAAAATGATTCAGAAACCTTCAAAACGTATAAAAACATCAAAATCTCGACTTCGAAAATTTTCGTGATCGCAATACTATCCCTGGCGAGATAGTAAAAACAACTTATGTTGTTATAATCTCTTGATTTTGATTTAAAAAAAAATATTTTTTTTGTTTTAAAAATATAGTAAATTTTTTTTATTTATTTTTATTAGAACATTGAATTCTATTTAGCTACTTCATAAACTATAAATTATAATAATAATAATAGATTAATAATCAGAAAACCAAATAAATTCAAATAAAATAAAATAATCTCGAAATATCAAAAAAAAAATTCATTTTTAAAATTTTATATCCTTAATTTTTCTAAGATAGCTATAATATAATTTCGGAAAAATTAATGGAAGATTATCTGGTTCAATACTACATAAGACATAATAACAATAATTAAATCAATGCGTTATAATTAAATCTAGACTGTAGACTATATTGTTTAAATAAAAGTATTTAAAATATTTAATAAAAAAATCATTATAATTTAATTTTAAATATTTAATGGTTGAAATTTGTATCGTATTTTTATGACAGAGAGAGAGGAAATTGTTCTTTATAATAAAATTAATTGCTTTTTAATGAGAGGGGTTAATTCTTTTGTTATTAATTTGAGCTTTGGAAGCGATTACGTATCTCTTTGATAATGATTTTCTGTGGAATTTTTTGCCACTCATTACAATTTGTTGTGCTTTTATAACTTTTCCCAGATGCTTACGTTGGAGTTTCCTATTGACGATAGAATAGAAAATTTTTATCCATTGATAATGCCATGAGAAAAATCGCTTCAATCCATGAATGCTGTTAAAAAATATCATTCAAGATGCATCGGGAGGATGATTCCTTTCTAAAATCAAAAGTGATGGGCGGGCTAACCGCATCCGAGCCTTTGAGAAAGCTTTTCAAGCAACATAAACTTCAGGATTCAACCAGTCGTTGTTCTCTCCAATCCCATAGACAAGATGTCAAACCAAATTAAATATATTACATATTTATATTTTTATATTCTTCTGATGGTTATCCAAACGCTGAATCCATTTCTTGTTTGAATCTCGATAGCATTCATTATTAAAATCAATTTCTTAATTCCCTGGTTAATTGATTTCAATCTCAATTTAGAATCATTAGAATAATAATATAAATTTAAAGTTAGTTATATCGTTCTATATATTCATTTCACAACATCAATGCCCTTGATGATGCGCTCATCATCCACTTCTAAGGATTTTTGACCTGAATGAACAAATTTAGCTAATTCCTCTATAGGATTGATATTTTATTAAATAAAACAAGAATTTGTCAGTAAAATGCTGAGAATTTAAAAAATTTCGTTTTTTTGAACTAGAAATACTTAAATTCTATTTTTCAGTCTCTATATCACATTAAAATCAACTCAACAATAGCTGAAGGGTTCTTATGTATGTATGTATATTGTATATATATATTATATATTCAAATGAGTTCAAAAGAATACTTTAAAAGTATTATCTTGGAAAATTGAAAAATTATATTTAAAACACAAAGAATTAATTTAAGATTTATATATATAACTCTAATTTTAATTAAAAATAATAATAATATGATTGTTCTATAATGTATTAATAACAAACTGATTAGGTTATATATCCATGTCTCGCAAAACAATTATAAAAAATCCTTTCATAAATTTTCTTTATTGTGAATTGATACTTGATTGGTGATATGTTGAAAAAGTAAATAATATCTCATATATAAAATTTCGTGTCACAAAACTTTGAAATCATACTCCTCCGAAATGGCTGGACCGATTCTTATGAAATTTCTTATGCATATTCAGTAGGTCTCAGGGCATGTCAGACTTCTTTTATAAAACCGCTAATTGGTAAGGTGTGTCCAGGAGATGCTAATTAATTAAAAATGGTTTAGTTACCATACTAGATCATAGAGGCGCTGGTGGTGAAAATTTGATATTTGCTCAGAATTTAAAAATTATTGTAATATTTCACTTTTTATTTTAAATTCTAATATTCAAATATCAATTTAATTATATTAAATTATTAAAACTTTGGTGGTTGTTTTTATTTATAACGGAATTTTGTAAATTAAAACACATATTGATATTTGCTACTTCTGCAATCGAAACGTTGTGTATATTTTTGTATTTTTTGAATAAATTTACAATAACAAATATCAATATGTGGTTTAATTTACAAAATTCCGTTATCAATTCAATTAAATAATTTATTCTAAAAGTTCTCATTTTAATTTATTTAATAAAATATTTAGATCATATATAACTTAATTTTTATTTATTCTTTCTATATATTGGAATATTTCTTCTTTTCTATTTGAAAGTGAAAGGTTAAAAAACAGAATATATTATTTTTAATGTTTTATGAATACAAAAATATTTTCAAAACGTAAATTAAAATAACTAAATTATATTATTTTTGATTTTGTATCAATTATATTATACAAATATATTTTAAGTGCAAAAATGATTTCTTGGTTAATTAAAATATGTTTTTTAGACAAATGATATAAACGAGATGTTTTAAATTTATGTCTTTTTATATTGAGTATTTTTTTAAAATTAAAATTTGTTTTAAATCAAAATTATTGTATTCAATTATATTTTTTTATTAATAGGCTTCTTTTTTTATTTTTAATTTTTAATAAATTCTCTTTTTTGATATGATATTAATAAAAAATAATATTAAATTATATATAAATTTAAAAATTAGAATATTTGAATTTTTTTAAATTTTAACACATGTAATCAATCATATGCATAACGAATGGAAAATTTTGAAAATCAACTTGCTATTAAATTCAGAAAAAAATACTGATATATAGAATATAATAGACCATTCGAATATAATTTAAAACTATTTCTCTCTTTCTATTTTAAATTTAAAAAAAACGGAGTATTAAGAAATTAAGATGCCTGGATAGGTAAATGGGCTGGAAGAGGAGTTAATTTATAATTTTCTTCTAATTCAGATTGAAATGAATAGTGATAAGAAAAAATATTTAGTAACAAAATCTATATACAAAATGTAGAATTTGAATATGTCGAATAATTGAATGTAATCACGAAGGATAATAATATTTGAGAAGAATTTAAATCGAGGTTGTAATCGGGAAATGCCTGTTATCATGCAGTAAAGAGGCTTATCTCATCAAAATTATTATCAAAAGGAATCAAAATTAAAATATATAAACCAATTATTTTGCCTGTTGTATTATATGGGTGGGACGCAAGGTCTATGACCCTGGGAGATGAGAGTAGATTCAGAGTATTCTTTCCAGCATTTATTGGCCAAAGAAAGATGAGGTCACCGGGGAATGGCGGAGACTGCATATCGAGGAATTGCATGACCTCTATGCATCTTCTGAAATAGTTAGGGTTATAAAAGAGAAAAAGCTGCGATAGGCAGGGGACGTGGCTAGAATGGGAGAGGAAAAAGATATTGGATTGGAAAACGTCCGCTTGGAAGTCCAAGGACGTGTAGGAAGGGACGTAAGAGAGATGGGACAAGGGCTCAGGATAGGGACACTTGGAGAAATGTGGTTGTTGCGGCCAAGTACTTTCGAGTTCCTTAGAGTCACAGAGATAGATAGATATAACATATACAATAATAATATATATAATTAATTTAGTGATTAAATTAAAATATATTTTAAATAAGAACACAAAAAGAAATGAATGTTTTATGTAATATACTGATTGAAACAAAATGGATGAAAACCTTTTACTACTCTTAACCAAATACTATGTACCACTCGGGGGGGTAAAGGGGGCGGAGCCCCCGTCTAGGTGTGGAGAGCGCCGATGGCGCTCGGAGCAGCTAGTATATATATATAAATTATATATCTTATCTTATTATGCTAGCTAAAATTGTATATATGTATTTATCTATATATATTGGTTCTCAAAAACCGCTCTAACGATTTTTTTCAAATTCACACTAGATATAGTATTTATAAAGAAAAATTAAGTTTTATTGATGATATCTCTTGAAACATACAGCTTCATTATTAATTTCTTAATTGAAAATTATATATGGAAAACGTCAAAATTTTTAATACTGCCTGCTAAGACAGTAAAAAAATGACAATTTTTTATCTAAATACATATAGTCCAGCGGTTGGACTGATGTTTTAACGAGTGGATTTCGTCGGTTCGAAACTCGCCGGGTGAATCGTTATTTAAAAATGAAAATAATGATTTTGTTATTTTTTTTTCTTTTTATCTATTGTTTACTTTTTAATAAATTACTATTCTATATTTATTTATTCATTGTTCTTTTATTAATAAAGTTTTAGATAGTTTTATAAGTTTTAATATTTTTTCAATAAAATATTATTCAATATATTTATTAATATTATTTTATTTATTATTATTGAGTACCCGAAGTTCCATTCATTTTAATCAGATTGATGCAATGATGCAACAGTTAATAATTGTAATATTGTAATAAATTTCTATCTTGAAAATTGTTACATATTATTCAGGATATTTTAAAAACTATTTCTTTCTTTAATTAATATTCATTTTTTCTATAAGTCAGATATATTTCCAAATATTAAATAATTTTTGAAGTGAAAACTTCTTTAGCGGCGTTGAGCACTTTTGCGGGATGGGGAAAAAGTATAGAACTCGCGTGATCGTGACCAACACCATGAAACCATCTGCTTTCAAATTTCTTATAACAGAGCGCGAAATTTGAATTGTCATTAGAACTGTTTTATAAATTATCTCTAACATATAAATATATATTTATTATGTAAAGTTCATTTCATATATACATATATAATCAAAATTATACGAAATGAACTTCACATAATAAATATATATTTTATGTTAGAGATAAGAATTATAAAACAGTTCGTATTGCAATATTTTAAACAAAGTTGTGTATTTATATATATATAAATATAAGTTACAAATTTGTTTAAAATATATGTTTAAAATAATATATAAGTTATATATATATACATGCATATGAAATTCATCTTTCTCGTGAAATAGCGCGAATTTCGTCTGTTTTAAAATTTCTTACGCAGAAGTTTTCACTTCTGTCGGCCAGTCCCACGACTGCCAATTTTGCTTTTTTAATTCCGAAAAGCTGCAAAGCACGTTTTTTTGTCTTTAGTTTGTTTTATAACCACTTGGGGCGCTAAACAGTTTTTCAAAAAAACACTATAGAAAAAAAATATATGTACCTATATATTATATATTTATGTATTATTGAGGAGCACAAGTTCATTAATTTTAATCAGATTGATGCAAATGTGTAACATTTAATAATTGTAATAAATAATTAAAGAATTGTGTATCAATATTTTTTAAAGGGTAGAGCGAGAGCTCGGTGTCCCAGGTATTAATATTACCAGCCAAATCCAATAATAATGAATCATTTTTTTTAACTTAAGTACCGAGCCGAGGCTCGGGGTCCCGGTACTATTCATAATCGTGTTAAAGCATGTTTGGCTGAAGGAACGTTAGAGGCGCTGGATTAACTTTATAATTTAAATTAATTAGTTTGTTTATGTTTATTGTTAATTATTTATGTTTTATCGTTCTCGATATAATGGTTTAAAATAACTTGTAATTTAATTTATTCTTTTAGATATTGTATTTCTATATTTCTACCTTATTATTTATGTATTTATTTTTAATATTTGTTTGTATATTCTTTTAGAATTAAATAAAATCTTGTGTAATTCAAAAACCGACTTACAAATTAAATTACATATTATTTAACAAAATGGAAGATAAATCTAAAATATATGTACATATAATAAAAAAGGATGATAATAAATATGAAATAGATGGAATATCAGAAGACAAGAAATTATGGTATGTGTTCGCTGATCATTTCAAAAATTTAAACTTTCATAAAATATTATTAAAACGTGCAACTATAAAAAATGCTGCATGTGCAATAAAACCCATAAATGGGTTTCGGAAAGTTTCAATTAAAGTTGATGATGAATTAAAGCAAGAGAATATTTTGATAATGATGATAATTTTTCTTATAAAAATTTCATCTTAGAAGAAAAAAATATCGATATAGAGGAAAATCAAAACGAATTTAAAGAAAGAACCGACTTACATATATATTCTAGATTAAATCAAAAATATTCCTTTATTTAATATATTTAATAAATTCAAAAATGTCAAATAAATACTAAAAATATTAAATAATTTGTATTGAAATTAAATTTTATAAATAATAGCGATATATATTAATATTTTTTGGTTAAAATAAATTTAATTAATTAAATATAATAAATATTATTAGTATTAGCAGCAGCACTATTATTAAAAAATAGAGTTTAAATTATCTCCGAAAATCCCTTTTCCCAAGTGGTTTTTCAAATCAAATCGATCATTCATAATCGAATATAGGTTTATTGATTAATTGATATTGTTTTTAACTTATATATATATATATTTGAATAACTAATAGAGTTGAATATAAATTAATGTTTAAAATAAAAATAATAGTTTTATTTTTAATTTATTTATGTACATAAGATAAATATCACGTTTTTAATAAACAAAATATTACTAAATAATGTGGAAAGGATGTTATATATATATATATTCATTAGTATAAAGTGAGATATCAATGTTTTCTGATTGGCTGCGTTTCTGACAGATGTGACCTCGAAGATCAATTTAATCCTGTTGGGGAAAAGAAATTTAAAGATTTTATCGAAAATGTATGACTATTATAATGAATATCATTTTTCAATAATATATTTTTTTAATTTTGGATATTCTTATAATAAAATAATATTAAATTATACGTTTATAATATTAGTATCTTATGATATTTTTTTTATATTTACCTACTATAAAGGGTTTTAATTGAGTTTAAAATAATCATTATGAAGAATTTTGAATTTATTTTACTTAATTGAAGGATTTTTTTTTTTTGTAGAAAAACAACTTTTTTTTTATTTATTGACATTAAATTGAGAAATTATATTGCTTATCAATTTTTTCGTTTATATTGTTCTTCCTTCAACTGGATTTGATATTCTAAAATGGAAATTATTTCACATGACTGATAAAACGATGCAAATGATTTGCCATTCCAATCAATCAAGAATAATATAAGAGATATTTACGGTGATTGAACTGTCTGATAAAAGCATTATGTATGATTGTCTCTTTTCCTCATAATTAACACAATTCAATGTGATTTGGTTCCAGTTTTTTAATTATTTTAATATTTTTTTTTTAATAAAAATTTTTCTTTAATCTTCCCATACAGATTCTTTTAAAAAAAATACTTTAATTAATAACAACTGAAAATACTTTAAATTATCACAGTGGATTAATTTTAATTATAATTAAATAGAGGAATTTATTTGACAATTATACTTTCATTTATATATATATATATATTTATATATATATATAAATATATTCTAACATTGGTGTCAACTAGTCAAATAGAACTCAAATTTTAACTAAAACAATTACACTCACACAATAAAAAAATAATTTCCAAAAAATAGAATACATCCTAAATGTTTTCAATTCATTTTAAATTGTATTATTATTTGAATAAGAAGAAGAAGAAGAAGAAGAAGATTGTTTTAATATAAAATCCATATAAAATTAAAACTAGTATATATTAATTTTATATTGATTTATAAATTAAATGAGATGAAATTGAATGGATAAAAAAAGATAGTATAAAGTATAAAAATTGATAGTATAGTATAGAGTATAAAAATTTACTAATTTCTATTCCAATTGGAGATGAAGTAAAAATAAGAGGGGTGGTAGGAAGTAGTAGTCCTCCCTTAATTCAACCACGAGGTAGGAGGGGGTTGCAAAGTTGTCATTCAATAGAGGAACACTTGAAGGTAGGAGGTTTATCGAGGTGGGATGATCGAACGAAATGAATTCCAATAGAAAATATTTTCCCTACCTTGGTTGATATTCCAAATGATTCGAAGCGTGGAATAATCAGATACATTCAACAAACTCACGAGAGGAGGTGGAGGGGAGGGGTGTTTAATTGAATTTTCGTTTGCTTGTCATTCTCGGAGGGCCTAAGATGATTGAAATCAGCCAAATCCTTTTGGGAATTGCGATGGATTGGGGAAAAACAAAAGAAAAACAATGGCAAGTGAGGTGCTTGGTTGGTACCTTTGGGCAGTAGGACGTATCGGGGGGCTGTCGGGTTGCTTACTAGCAAGCGGGACGAGGGTTTCAATGCGCATGCGCGTCCGTCTCGTGCATCGGTTGGATTGTGTGGGTGTGCGGGTGTGTGAGTGACTGGCTGCCTAATGCTCTCCCCAGACCGACGGAGATGAGAGAGGCAAGGGGGGCCGCCGCCAGATCACACCATGCGGCAAAGCAGCATTCCAACTTTCCTCACCTCAACGACCGGATCCTGATTTACATTCGAGAATTCCTCCTCAACTCCTGATTAGGACGATGGAATTTACTGGGTTGTATTTTTGGTTTCGCTATTCCTCAAATAACAAAAAAAAAAAGATAAAAAAAAGGTTCCTTTTTATTCCAAAGTATCAATCAATTAAAAATTAATTAAAATTAAAATTATTATATTCATCTAGATCCAAAGATAAAGATAAAAGATTATATGATCATTACGTTTTTCATAATGAACATCCAATTTAAATCTGGTTATATACCATTTTTAGTATCTCGCCAGAAATAGTATTGCGATCATGAAAATTTTCGATGTCGAGATTTTGATGTTTTTATACGTTTTGAAGTAGGAGTAGTAGAGTCATTTTCACTAAGGTTGAGAAAAATGTCTCTCTGTGTGTTTGTGTGTGTATGTAGACAAGATTACGCAAAAACGGTTTGAGCTAGAATCATGAAATCTGGTATACGAGAATTATTCAAAATTCGTAGTTTTCTATCCACTTTTGAGAAAGGTAGCTCAACCGGTAGAGGGTCATTACCTACAACGTTTTGATTTTTTTTCCTCTAAAGTGACCGTAAAAATAAAGATATAGGTTTGATAGTTTTTGACATGATTAAAAATTGTATACAACTGCTATATATAGAATTTCAGCTTGATTGAATCGCTGAAAGCACCGGAATTAATTTTTTAATACTGCAAATCACGCGCCAACACGTGACGTGCTGCCAGCAACAAAGAGCCAAACATGCCCTGGTTTAATAAATATTATTTATTAATTTTAATTTATAATTAATTAAATTTAATTTCAATATAATATATGTTAATTAATCCAATTCAAATTGCGAGATAGTCGAGTGGAGACACTCCAGCATATTACTTTTTTTAGTGATTAGTTATTTTATATTATAATTTATTTTATTTAATCAATGTCATTGAATAAATCAAAATTATCTATGTACATAAAAAAATGAAAAAGATTTTTAATGCTTTAAATAAATGTGAGTTTATCATTTATCATTTATCATGGTTTACCTATGTATATAGGTAAATATATATATAAAAAAAACCTCTGATTTTTGTACGTCCTACGCATGGACAACGCCTATCAAGTCGGTTATATCAATGAGCTGTCCTATGATCAGTAGAACGAGTCCTATCAACATTTACCTTGATTTTCTTGATCGGAGGCGCTACTTTTTATCAAGTAGCTTTTCCCCAATGTTGACCCCGGAGGCTGGGTTTACTCCGTCCCATAGACCCCAGGGACCATGTGAATGGGAGACAGCGAGGCTAGCCTCTCACCCAATGGCGCCTTTGGTAAATATATATACCAGGTATATAATTTGTCAACACACAATAACCTAAGTTTCATAAGCCGGTATATTTTTCTATAACCTCAAACATGTCAAATTTTGTGCCTACGAACTATGATTTGCGGACAGCATTGGTTTTCTGCTATCCTTTGAAAACTGCTGCAGAATCGCATAGAATGCTTGTGAAGCACACTGTGAACATGCTCTTGGCAAAACTCAATGCTTTGAGTGGTTTAAAAAGTTTAAAAGTTGAGAAACGAGGAGCTGGGGAACCCCAGAAAAAGGGTATAATATATTATGAGCTACTAAAACTTGGCGAAACCGTTAACACTGATTGCTACCAACTACAAATAATCGATTTGAATAGAGCAATACGTGAAAAACGACCGGAATATGCAAAAATGCAACATAAAGTCATTTTGCTTCATGATAATGCTCACTTACACACAGCAAAACGAGTCACAGATACGATCGAGGCATATTATTAGGGAAGAGTACTAGCGCATGTTGCTTATTCTCCAGATTTGTCTGCGTTTGATTACTATCTATCCGCATCATTGGGACATGCACTCGCCGAACAACACTTACGCAATTTTTACAAAAACGAAACGCCGTAGAAACTCTTTTGGATTGCGCTTAAACTTGTCCAAACAGTGGTCCGAAGTTGTCATGCGATTCCGTTTTTGTTCCACTGTGAGTAAACGCGGCACCCATCTCGCCGATAGCTTTCTCATGCCCAATTTTTCGTGTAGGATATTTTGTACGCATTCCATTGAGATGTTTACAATGTCAGCAATTTCTCTGATCTTCATCTGGCGATCTGCTAACACGATATCATGGATTATTTTAACCATATCCTCCGTTGAACGGCCTGGGCGCTCTTCATCAAAAACGAATGTTCGGCCACGCTTGAATTCATTAAACCAATATCTGACGGTAGTCATCGAAGGTGCATGGTCCTTAAAGGGCATGCAACTTCACTTTGATTTCCTCACACGAATTCCAACCAAAAAAAGAAATCGAATCACTGATCGATATTGCTCTTTCTCCATGGTTGAACTTGATGACTTTCAATAGCTATCAAAACCAACTCGATAAATCTGTCTGAAATTTTGACAGTAATTGTTTTAAAGATGGCGTATATATTTTGCGTCAGCGGTGACATCCATTGCCAAACACTGGTACTTATCATACAGCCCTCTTATATCCTATATTCTGCTAGTATTATTGCTATTAATCTTATATTTTGCAATAAAGCATATATTTGTTCATATTTTTTATATTCATATTATTTATAATATATTGTTATTTACACCTATATATTTGTATATACAGCGGACGGACGGATGGACGGACGGACATGCAGACATCATACTAAAAATATTTTTTCTGTTAAGAAAATGCATGACTCGTGGAGATATGTAAAAAAATCTCCACATGTGAAATTTGGTGTGAAAACAATACCTCCCTTACTATAGTCGGTCGGTAAAAAACGAGTTTTGTCCCGTTTTGGCCGGTTACATTTCTGGTCAGCCTATAAGTATATATTACAATATTCAAAAATATCTAAAATTATAATATAATATTTTTAATAAATATTTATTATTTCTAGAAGTAAAGATTTTGAACTACAAATATTTGAAAAAATATATACATAATTAATTTATAAATTCAAAATAAGATTATAAATTAATGACTTGGGAGGAGGAGGAGGAGGAATAGTAATAAAATGTAAGTAAATATTATTACTAGATTAGAATTCTGGGAATCCCAGTTTTCAATTTCTAAAACTTGTAATTATTATGTATGTTGAATACAATTATATATATAATTTGATTTAAAGAAAGCACCTAATAAATGGAATGAATCTAACAAATTCTTACAATTAATATATAATAATAATACAATTATTCACTATAAACAACGATAAACAATTATATTTATTTGAAAGTTACATTAATCAGTTATAAATTAGATGAAAATAATTTTTTTACACAGTAAAATACAAAATTCTCATCTTTAAATCCATTGATTATTTTAATAATTAAAATACACATATTTAATAATCATTAAAATTAAAAAAAATATCAATATTATTAAAACAAGCTATGTAATTTGTATATCTTTCTATAAAATTTAAAAAAAAATTCCTTATAAAAATGAAGGGGAGGTGAAACTAAAATATATATTCTTGTCCTTGTCTATAAAACAATAAATAAACATAAATTAATTTATGAAAAAATAAAATATTCAATTATTATAAAAAAAATTGTATTTAAATATTTTTATTTTTAAGTATTGAAATTAAAATTAATGAAAACCAAATATTAAAATTTAGAATAAATTCAATTGTAATTGAATAATATATTTGAAACAAATTAGTTTTATTATTATTATTTTATTTAGTTTGTGGAAATAATTATCATATCTATTCTTTTATCCGATTATTATTTAAGAGGCTCCTTAAAGGCTCATGATACATAAATAAACAAGAATGAGGATTTTATTATTTCACTTAAGTGTGGTGTATGTAAAATTTCAAGAATATATGTATTTGAAAACAAACAAATATATCTAAAGTGTTTTTAAATTTTATTATGTATATAATAATAGAATTAATATTTAATTGATGATATGAAAGTCAAGTTCGAATGAAAAATATATGAGAATTATATAATCGAGTGAATAAGAATTGTTTTTTGGGCATGGCTGGTTTGGAACCCAGTGCCCCACTATTGACCTTGGCCTGGGGACGGTGACAAGCGATTGAATAGGCAACCGAACTTGTTCATTCATAATCCATGTCTACAAATGAATTGGATTCAACATGGATATAATATTAGTACATAAAAAAGAAAAAATACTTGGAATAGAATTATAAGGGTAATATTTGTATACAAGAATAATTTTATTAAAAGTATATCAGAATTAATTTTTTTTATTAGAAAAATAAATAAACAAATAAAATTACTATTACCTATCCACATAATATTGTTGATTAAAATATAACATTTTTTTTTATTTTTTAATCAAAATAATTTATTTTTAGAAATTCTTTAAATAATAAATTTTAGTCTTTATTTATTTCCTATTTTTAATTGGAAAGAATTTAAAATATTTATTCATTTAAAATGATCATTTATTCAATGATAATTTAATAAAATAAAAGAAAGAATTGTATTTATTTATTATAACGATTAAGTAATGGTTAAAAGAAGGATAAGAAGTTGCAGGAAATGTAAGTGAATAAATAGTTGACAGTTGTACTATATATAATATATAAATAAAATTTTTATTGAAATAACAATATTAAACAATCATCAACATATTATATATATATATTATAATCATAATATTAAACATAAAACAATGAATATTATATATTAAGATTGAAAAATACAAGAAATTTTCTCTTGTGCGGTGGATTCCACAACAGAAACATTACTATTATGTGCAGATGATACCAGTTCGACACTTAAATCATTATCATTGTTTTTCTCTGGGCTCTCCTGTTCATCAGAACTTGATTTGGTTTCAATTTTCTCTGTTTTTTCTTTAGCATCTGATATTCCTAACATAGATATTAAAGGAAGATTATCCTTTTCTTCAGATTTTTCCTGAATAGAAAATAAAATCAGAATTTTATTGGTAAATTTGTTTATATATATATATAGCAAAAATTAATAAATACTTTTCTTTCTTGATTAACACTTGGTAAGTTGATTGGACTTTGTAGCGGATGCAATGTATTCATCTGAAAAAGAAATATTAAATATTATTGTATAAATACACCAGATATATAATAAATGTATTTTTATTAAATGTTTATCATAAATATTAAATATATTTATGATACTGTTTCTTAATTATTTTTTTTAATTTGTTAATTCAAACTCGGGAATTCAATATCTAGATTCAGATTTAATTACAATTATAATTTCTTGTGAAGAACATGGCATATATATATATATTGTTTTTGTTGTTGTGAATTGTAAAAAAGTTGAAATTCACAAAATACATATGTATTTAAGAAAAAATTCTAATAAATAAAATTTCTAATAAATTAAAACATCAAAATTGTAGAATTTTTAATAAATTTTCTTTTTCAAAATTTTAATTATTATATGTGTATGTTTTATTTATATTTTTACAGCTTTGATGTTATTTTTTATATTATTATAATTTATTTATTTATTTATCTATTACTTTAGTTAAGAAATCGGGAATTATACTCTATTCACTCTATAATCTTTAAATTTCACCAAAATGTTTATTAAGTATTATAAAAATATTTTAAAAAAATGTAGATAAAATATATTAATTTTTTTTTATAAAATATATACGGAAAATATTATTTTTATAAGATTTATTTCAATTTTTAATTCTAAGTAAGTGTTTTAGGTACACTAGGAAACTTAAATTTCTTATATAAAAATTACCATTGAACGAGCGGTAACTATTATTGGTTGTTGATGTGGAGAAAGTGATTGCGGTGAGATCAGCACTGGTTGGTTGGGGGGCTGTGGCGAAATTGTCACGCCAAAAGTTGAAGGATGTTGAGAAAAATTGGTATTAACTGCGAGAGGTTGGTGAATTATTGGAGAATTCAAATTAGGGCCTTGAAAGGCTAGTAGTGGCGTATAGGTACCTGGGGCAATAAACGGAGGCTCAGGAGTCTATAAAAAAATGAAATTGTTTTGTAATTAATTGATTATTGACGTTTGATATATTTTATTGATCATTTGATTTATAAAATCTACAATACCTCGATTTCCTCTTTTTTGTTATTAAAAAAAAATCGAAAAAAAAAGTTATTAATATAAAATAGAATTAATGTGAAAATGGATAACCCCCATCACTCACTTTGCACCAGCGATTATAAGGAGACATCAATTGTGGTGTTTGCGGGCAAGATCTTCGATCTGGTGGTATAAATTCTAAAACAAAAATGAAATTAATATATAAAACAATTTTAAAATGTTCACTAACTTACGAGAATGTAATGGTATGACTACTCTTTCAAGACGTAAAACAACATTTTGCATATCGGGACGAGTTTGAGGAATTTTTGATGCACAAAGTAAACCAATGTTAAGAAATTCTCTGCAGATTGGAATGGCAACTGCGTCGTCATTTGGTAAAGCTTTCCGATCTCGAAGTTCAATTGGTGCAGTGTGCTCATCAAATGAGGCAACATAATCCATCTATTGGTTCAAATAAAATATTATTATTATTATTATTATTATTATTATTATTACTTGAAATATGGATAGATTAGATTAATAAAATGAAAACTAGAAGACGATTTAAAATTGAACAAAAAATAATATAAATTATTTAAATATATAAATTTTCATACTAGAAATGGTTTCGGTCTTTCTCGATCGTGAACTTTTAAACATGTAGCTAATTCTAACATTACCTAAAAAAAGTATATGAGAGAATAATTTTAAAATGGTTATTAAAACAATATTTAAAGAAAATAAATTATTAATAATTACAATCCCGAAACTATAAGTATCAACTTTAGGACTCATTTTTCTACTTCTTAAATAATCCATTGGAAGATAAGCTTTTGTTCCATGTATTTGGGAAACTTGAATATGAGTGACTTCTTTTGAAGGACCATCACGAGCTAATCCAAAATCGCCAATTCGAGCTTCATAATTTTTATCTATTAAAATATTGGCACTGAAAAATATAAAATATTTTATAATATATATATATATATATAAATATATAGAACAAACTACTCTTTTAGTATAAATTATATATATTATATATAAAACTACTTTATGTATAATGTAGTACTTGTTTGTTCTTTACCATCCAACTCCGCAATCAACTCCCTGTTGAGTTTCTATTTATATATATATATATATATATATATATAATCAAAAGGGAATATAGAAGATATTTTTGGTGGCTAAAAGTTAACAATAGTAACAAACTTAAAAAAAATTAAGATTTATTTTATTTATTTCTAATATTTTTCTTTATCCTTTCTATTATCTTTATTTTACGATATTGAAATAATTAATTTTTAATACATTAGAAATATTATTGTTATATGCATTACAATTGTTATAAGTTATATTAAATTCTTTCTTTAGTTTTGTCATTAAGGGTGGGGAGGGGTGGGGGTACTGTCCCTTATATATATATACCCATGTATACAATAAATAACTGTGCAGTATTTCTTATAAGAGAATAAGATAATTTAATTATCCTAATAGAAATTTACTACTATTATTTTTTGATTACCTTTTAATATCTCCATGAACGATAGGTTGTTTTGAGCTATGAAGAAATTGTAAACCCTTTGCAACACCTTTTGCAATTCCTAATCTCTTATTCCAATCAAGTGGTGATGAATTATTCTAAATAGATAGAAAAATAAACAAAATTAATTCAACTTATTTAATCTCACATTAGTAAATTATATTATATAATTATAATAAAATAAAAATAAAACTCACTTTACATCGAAGACAATCTTCTAAGGTACCATTAGGCATAAATTGATAAACTAGACAATAATGGGCACCTTCACTATATCCATATAATGGTAAAATATTATCATGACGGAAATGATTCAATGCTCGAAGTTCACGCTGCGATTGAGTCCTTTCTTGTTGAAGTGATTCTTCTTCAGTTTGTTTCATTCTCTGCATAAAAAGAAAATATTAATTAATTTATTTTAAATATAAAATGAAAATTAATAATAATTAATTAATAATAATATTTAGAATGTGATTATATATATTTAATGCATATAAATATTTCCAAAAATATTCCTTTTTAATAAAATAAAGAGTTTTATTTTGAAATTATTTTTACTTAAAATTAATAATTATAATTTAGACATAAAACAATTTAATAATTTAAACATAAAACAATTTAATAATTTAAACATAAAACAAGTTGTAGTTTTATATTTATTCCTCTAAATATAAAATAAAATTTAAAAATGTTCATTTATTTTTATTAAAACAAGTTCATAAAAAATAAATAAAGTTTCTAATTAAAATTCATTTTTTATTTAGAAGAAATATTATATTAAAAAAAAAATTAATAATTTAATTAATTTAGAATTTAGATTTTATAAATTTGGATGAATTTGATAAAAAAAATGAAAAGTTCATTTTAATAGGATATTTTAATTTAAATAGTATATTGAATTGCTTTTAAATATATCCAAATACCTTAATGACTAATTTAAATTTAACCAAATAAAAAAAAATAAGTTTTTCCTTTTAAATTCATATTTATAACAAATTTAATTCCATATTTACCTTATCAATCCTTTTAATCGCAACATCAATATTTTTCCATTTCCCTTTAAAAACAGTGCCAAATCCACCTTTACCTAATATTTTATTGGTTGACCAATTATCAGTGGCATCTACAAGTTCCTCGTAGTCAATTGGTGGTACTCGTCCCAAAGAATCCATCATTGAAGAATTAGTATCTTGAATTTAAAACAAAACAACTATTAATAAAAAAAATTATATATACATATATATATATATATATATATATATTTGACGGTATAAAAGATTGGTTTATATTAATGTAACATGGGAATTGCTAATTCTTTCTATATTACAGTTAAAACGATTCTATAACACGGTTCTATCTTATTAAAAATATTAGAAAAAAATATCTATTGATTTTATAATTAATTTTTATGTTTTGAAATTGAAAAAGTTATGTTTCATAGTTTCTAATGATGAATATAAATAATTATATATTGGTATACAATTAATATATAAAATATACCTTTTGGTGGTGGGCCCCATGCACCTTCCTGCCTTTCTTTACCAATTTGTTTAGTGTTAGGTTTATTTAAAATTTTTTCTTCCCGCTTTACTTCTAAAACATTTTTATGTGTATTGTCTAAAACACTCTTGGCTTCAAAATTAAAATTTTCATTTTGGGTATTCGACTGATGTATTTTTTTAGTTGAGGTAAGAAGATTAGAATTGGGAGGAGCCGATGGACCGAGTGGTTTTGATATTAATTTACTCATCATTTCTTCACCTTCATAAATCAATTGATGGTATTTTTGATTCACTGAAAATATAAAAAATAAAACAAATAATAAAAAGATAAATTTTCTGATAGTGGTGTTTATTAATTATAGAAAGAAATTTATATGAAATGTTTGGACCACCAAAATGTAAAAATCTTGGTTAATGGAAGTAAACTTTTTAATTTTAAAGTATATATATCATTATTTGGAGATTATTTTAGTAGATCATCAAATCCATTATGTTTTATTAATTGTTTTAATGAATAATTAATGATATACGATTATAGCTAAAACAGTGAAATAAGAATAAAATTATCTTACCAAAAGGCTTTAAGATTGTCATGGCTTGATAGTGATGCATTTTAGATAATAAAATAAATAATTCAGTAATGTTATGATTTTGAAATCCCCATCTTGTCAATAATGTGTCAGTTGGTGATCCACCTCTCAGAAACTCTCTTCCAATTGCTTCCATTGTAATCACATCAAATTTCATATATTTCCCACCTAAAAAAAAAAGAAATATTTATAATTGAAACATGAAATAACAATGAATTGGGATAATATATTATAATTTACCTAATTCTTTCCATTTATCCTGGATGTCTAAAATGGAACATAATTTTTCTCTTTCTAAAAATGGCAAATCATATATATATTTTATAGATTTATTACCTTCCATTTCAAATTGCTTTAAAAGAAAACTGGAAGGATAGTCATCCTATAACATCTAATATTAAAGAACCTGTTCATCCGTTCCTTTGGAGAAAGGCTGGACAAATGAAAGTTTGGGGCAGGTGCATCTCACTCTTAGGCAAGCTCTGAGTCCATGTTTTGACTTTAATGGGTTATGATACCAGAAGGCGCTGCAGGCACCCAATTTGTAACTCTGAAGACGCTCACGAGGCCGCACTACTGTAGAAGATAAAATTTGAATTTATTTTCTTGGACTTGTAAAATCATCCCCCAGTTGTGTGTCCATGTGTGTTGATGTGTGTCATTGTCCCCTCGCCACAGGCTACATCGTGCATAAAAATTCGAAATCCGAAGGCAGCAATTGCAAACATGCCTACAGTAAGTAAAATTTTATTATATAAATTATTTTATATTAATATTAAATTTATTAATATATTATTAAATATTTTATTTATTTACAAAATTTTACATATTTGCCATATTAAATATTATTATTTATATTTACATTAATATTCAGTATTACTGAATTATGTACATATAAAATAAAATATTTGAATATATTATTAGGTAAAGGACCACCCTACCTAATCCCTCAACGGATCGGAAAAAAAAAATACCAGTGCGTACCTTAGATTACCCTGATTGATTTTTGATAAGAAATAATTGGTGCTCACTTCGTGTTTACTGGAGAAAAATTAATATAATTTGCATATAAATTGGGGGTGGGGGGGCCATGTTTTGGTAGTTATAGTATGACTTATGATCAAAAGAGGGCGAGATCTCCACCTTGTCCAGTAGATAGCGCTATTAAATACAATTTAAATTTAAATATATATTAATTTCAACATTTGCCTAAACATTTATAAAAATAAATATAGATATGAAATACGTTCAATATTAAAAATAAATAAATATACATATGAAATTTGTTTTTTTTTATATTAAAAAATATTTAATTTGAGATTAATTATATATAAAAAGATCAAGTATCAAATAGATTCAAACTTTTATTTTCTTTGATTAGATAGATTATAATTAAATATTATTTATATTATTTAAAAATTATTATTTTTCTATTTATTAAGGATGTCTATTAAAAAATTGTAATTAACCTTATCATATGTCAAATATTATAGTTAAGTTTTTTTGAATTTTTTAAAATTAAAATAAATATTAATTAAATAAAAAACCTTTGTACTGTATCTCTAAATTATATAACCTTATAGTAATAATAATATCCTAAAGGATTTTTAGAAATATAATGGGGAGAGATGAGATAGAGCAGCTATTCTCAAAGGGGTCCATGAGGACCCCCTGGGAGTCTATGATCACCAAGGGGTCTATTGGGGGTATATGGATGTCTCTTTAGTAAAAAATAAATTGAAAGGGGAGATTTAAGAATAAAACTTGGTAATTTTATGCCAAACATAAAAGAAATCGCACAAAAATTGTCAAGTCCATCCATCACATTAATAGATAGAGAATAAGAAAGATTTTTAAATCATATTGTCCCAGTGGTCTCAAATAATTATCACTTAATTTCTCAGTAATTATAATTTGGAAAAAAATTTTTCCTAAACATTTAAGCCCTAATAAATACATTTTAATAAAAAAAATTTAATTTAAAAAAAAAATAAGTTGGTACTTAATGGGTTAAGGATGTCTTTTAAAAAATTGTAATTAAGATTCAGCTTTCTTTTGGTGTTTCTTTATAAATAATTAACATTAAATTTAATTATTTACGCATTAATGAGTCCTTTATTGTATAACTAGCAGACCCGGCAATTTTTTAATAGACATCCTTAATAAATAGAAAAATAATAATATTTAAATAATATAAATGATATTTAATTATAATCTATCTAATCAAAGAAAATAAAAGTTTGAATCTATTTGATAGTTGATCTTTTGCGCTATCTAGTTGAGCAAAGAAAACATTATGGTGAAGGCCCCGCCATCTCTTGGCCAGTCTTGACCTAAAGCCAAGCGTGGTTGTTCGTTACGCCCTCTTAGGGACAATCATTTCTATCTCGGAGCCCCGGATGTAAACCTTTACCTATTATTAATATATGTTGTCTATTGAAAATGAACGAGTTTCTTTCTATTTTAACTATTCTTCTATTTCCTCGTATACCTGATCCAAGACAATAGGCTAAGTTTTTATTAAACAGACCATATTTATAACCTGTAGATCAACCCATGTACTTAAAATTCGATATTCCAAACATATCTATTAAACTATTTTAAAATTATTTGTTATCATTTCTCAGATGGATTAATCATGAAAACAGCGATTTTACAACAAGCGAGAAGAAAAAGTTAAACCGTGGAGTGATACCTCAGAAAGTAACCCAAGATAATATGTTTTGTGTATTTAATAAAACTATTTTCAAAGGTGTAAATTTATACGTCTCACAATATATGAATAAACAATATGTAAATAAGATATGTTTAATAGTGAGATCACCATATAATTTGTAAACATAATTTTATAATTTTTATTAATTTTCAAATAAATATGATGTATTATGTATTATATATTATCTATCACTTAGACATTACTATTTTCATCTAGCTGTATAAATTCCATAATAACAATTCAAAAATTGTAAAATTTTTGCACAAGCGAAAAAACAAAATGTTAAAAAGATATGTTTAATAGTGAGATCACCACATAATTTGTAAATATAATTTTATAATTTTTATTAATTTTAGAACAAATATTATGTATTATGTATTATATATTATCTATTACTCTTAGAACATTACTATATCCATCTAGCTGTATAAATTCAATAATAACAATTCAAAAATTGTCAAATTTTTGCACAAGCGAAAAAACAAAATGTTAAAAAGATATGTTTAATAGTGAGATCACCACATTATTTGTAAATATAATTTTATAATTTTTATTAATTTTAGAACAAATATTATGTATTATGTATTATATATTATCTATTACTCTTAGAACATTACTATATCAATCTAGCTGTATAAATTCAATAATAACAATTCAAAAATTGTCAAATTTTTGCACAAGCGAAAAAACAAAATGTTAAAAAGATATGTTTAATAGTGAGATCACCACATTATTTGTAAATATAATTTTATAATTTTTATTAATTTTCAAATATATATTGTTTATATACATAAAAAATTATTCGTTTCTTTTAGATATGTTAATTACATAAAAAGATTGTAGAAAATTTTCAGTTAATGAAAAATTATTTATTTGGAAATTAAACTAATATTTATCTCCAAATAGATAATTTTTCATTTAACAGAAAATTTTCCACAATTTTTTAATTCCCGGAATTCCCGACAAAAAAAAAAAAAAAAAAAAAAAAAAAAAATTCACACAGACACACACACAAGCACGCTTTTTTATAGCGTTTTTTATAAAATTAGTATATGGGTTATGATACCAGGTGGCGCGATGTGCTAAAACTTTGCTTCAAAATTTAACCCGGAGTGGGGACATCTTAAAGATAGTCTGTGGTTTGGGGAATTCCATTTCAATTAATAGAAGAGCGAAATTTAAATTATATTTTTAAATTGTATATATATTCTTTGATTAATTAATGAATATGTCTGACAAAAGATTTAAATATTCTCGAAACAATGTTTTGAATAGAGAGATGTAACTAAAAATTAAAACGTTATTCATGAAGGTAGGGGTTGATTTTAAGATAGGTAATGTTTAATATATAATCTAATTAAATACAAATACTAATTAATTTGCTTATAAAATCATTCCTTATATACTTTATTTTTATTTCATTTTTTTCATTTAATCAATAAATATATTATATTTGATATAATATAATGAAATATATCACATTACAATTTTTATATTATATATTAATTTTTATTTACTTAGAACCAGTGGCGTCGGGCTGGGGGGCACATGCCCCCCAAACATTTTGCAAAAAATAATAGATCACTATGCTACTACTTAGAACTATAAATGGTGTAGGTCTTGAATATATCTTTAGTATTAAGATGTATGGATTCAACTATGAATGAACAAACCTATGTGTGCATGTCAAGGCTTTTGACTGATAGTATTGAAATTATGTTTATAGTAGTTTATTATTTATAAATTATCAAAAAGGATACTAGCAATTCGAGATATTTCATCTTTTTTATTGAAATTATTTATGATTTTTTTAATTTTAATTTGTTTTTATCGCTTATATTTATTAAAATAAAATTTTATGTAAATCTCTTAAGATTTAAAATAGATAGATAGAATAGATTTAACATACTTTATTAATAAAAATATTTTTGTTAAGATGTCTAAAGAAGCTGCCACTTATAAATTATATATATATATATATATATAAATCGCTGTGGATCGCATAAGCAAATAAGCTTAATAGACAGAAAAGAATTTTAAAAACCTAATTAATAAAATAAAATTTAATAATATGAATACTTGTTTTTTATAAATAAATAATATATATAATAGAAATACGATGATTAAAGACGAGAGATTCTGAAACATTATTCGTCAGGCTCAAATCTTCGATTAAATTTTGATATTTTCATATATCTTTTAATTTCTATTATTTGATTTATTCCATATTTTAGTAAAACTCTCCAAAGCTTCCCTTATTTATATCCGTCTAGTTTTTTTTCAGTTCTAACTGAATCTGACTAATGAGAATTTAGTATTAATAAATAAATTATAAAATTTTTTTTCATTTTTGCAAAATCGAAATATTTCTTAATTTATAATATTAAAAATACAATATATAATTATGTTAGATTTTTTAAGATTATTAAAATGTTCAGTTTCTTCCTTTATTAAAAAAATTGTGCCTTAGAACTGGCTTACTTTGGTTCCTTAGATAAATTCTAAATAACCATTTATTTTTATTATTTTATTTATTCCATATACTATATTATAGTTTGCTTACCTCTTGTCGTTTACTTAGAAATTCTAATTAATTAATTATTAATTCTAATGCAGCCTAAAAAAAAATTTATAATTTACTAAAGTTTCAATGTTTAGAATATAAATATTTTGTGTTTTCTTAAATAAAATCTTTATTAAGAATGTATATCAGTATTTATACCATATATGTAAAAATACATTTATGAAGATTTTTATTTTCAATATAGAAATAATATAATTTTTAATATAAATACAATATATAACTTAAATTAAAATTTAAATGTATAAATTTTAAAATTTATGTATAAAAATGTTAAAATTATGCGTCTACTCTTATATGACTTTTATAACGAAGGGCTAGATTTTCAAAATCAGTTTGTTTTTGATTATAATCAAGAACGAAAGGATGATCCTTGCATGTGTCCCTCAATTGTAGCAAATATCTTGCTCGAACCTGTAAAATATAGATAGTAAATTCATTTTTATAATTTACAAATATTTTAATAAGATAGTATTTAAATAATGTTTAAATTATTAATAATCAGTGGTGTCTAAACAAATTTAATTGCTATATTTTGTTGCAGACCATAATTATTCTCAGCAACTGAATAAGCTATTATATTTTGTTATTTTGTTAAATAAATTTAAAATAATATTGAGAACAAATTATACCTCTTCTGGTTTATTTAAAAGTTGAGAAATAACAATCAAATTGATGAGAGTGTTTGCATTATTAGGATCCTTTTCCAGAGCTTCATGAAGAAGAGGCTCTGCTTCTTCAATTCTTTCTGTACAAATCAAGCAAACAGATAATCCATTCAGGAGTGTAGCAGTCGGACCATATTTATCACTTAATTCTTGAAATATGTAATAGGCATCTAGCAACTTTTCACCTCCCTAAAAAATTAGGTTTAGGATATAAATTAAAATTATTTATTTATTTATTATTTATTCAATCACTTGCTTGTTTCCATTTTAAAGCAATATATACACAAACTATTCAAATAATCAATACAAATCGTGAGTTAATGTTGCTAAACAATGTAATTTAATATATTTAGATAAATTTCTTATTTTCTTAATCATTCCTTTTTCTTCATTTAGCAATAATAATTAAAAAGTATCGATAAGAATACCAATTTTTATAATTATAATACATTTTATTAAAAAATAAAGAAAAATAAACAAAAAATTATTTTTTAAAACTCACCAATGAAATATTCACCCAAGCTTGAGTTAATTGTGTTAAAGTAGCATCATCATCTCTTTCCTGCATTATTTTAACGGTTTTATTTGCTAAATCAAATCTTGAAATTTTCATTTGTGTTAAAGTAATAATAGATAAACTGAAATAAAATATAAGAAAATGTATATATTAACTATGAAATAATTTTGAATTTTTTATTAATAAATAATTATTAAAATAACAAAATAAAAAAATGAATGGGCTAATAATTAATATAAAATTTCAAATTTTAAAATATTGATGATACTTATTAAATTAAATATATTTGATATTTTCTTCAACATAATTTATTTGCTTATACATTCAACTTATTTATAGTAATAAGTTGGATTAATGAAATAAATTCTAATTCATAAATAGGTTGACATAAAACTACATCAAAATATTTTTAATCAAGTTAATTAATAATTAATACCATTCTAAATGGTCCGATTGGTGTAAAATTTTGAGAGTGGTATCATATTTCCGTTCATGATTGTAAATGGTTGCTGCGACTAATAAAAGGGTACGATTGTTTGGGTCAATTGTCTCACATTCGCCATCAAGTTTTGTTAAAATTTCCCCCCGGGTGGCAGGGTAACCAAGATATTCAGCAAGTGTTCGAAGAGGGCGGAGATGTTCAGGGCCAGTTGTTGAAATCTCATCCAAAACGACCAGGAATTTATTTAAGGCAATATATGCGCGATAAAGATAAATATCGCGTTCCACCTCCAAATGAGGAGATGAGAGCTAAAATATAAATAAATTGATTTTTATAAAAAAAGGTTTCATTCACTTATTTAATAAGAAATCAAATTATTACTTCTATTTTAATTATAAGAAACTATCATCACTATGTTAATATATTAATAAAAAGCAAAAAGATAGTTTATATTTTAAGAATATATTTCATTTTTTAAATTTTTGACAGATATCAATATTTTCAAATCCCACTGCAAAAATTCTTATAAGCATTAATAATAAAAAACAATATGGAAAGAAGGTATTATTTCAGAAATTAGAGTATATAATACAAAATCAATTATTTAATTTACTATCTTAAAATAGCTTTGGTTTCCTATCTCAGAAATTTCAAACTTAATATAAAATGAGATATGAGAGTCATTATTATAATTTTCAAGTAAAATTAAAATTGTTTATCTTATTTCAGAATTATAGGAAGTGATGTGTCTTACATTATGCAATTTAAATAATCAATTTCATTTTAAAGGATAATAGATTTTTTTTAAAAATTATATATATCTATAAAGTAAATAAAAGTATAAATATTTATTTAATAAATAATAAAAATTTTAGAATTGTATTATTAAGAGTAAATTTAAATGAAAATGGTAAACCTTAATTTTTTGAGCTTCTGTTATACATTGTTGATAATTGCCTATATAAAAAGCATTTTTCAATTCAAATAATTCATCAATATCATTTTGAGCTCGGGACATAGTAGAATAATATATCAAAAATTAATTTGACTAAAAATTAATATAAGTTAATGATGACGTTACCAACAGAAATTAGAAACGAATGATGCCAAGTCAACCTGTGACATTCCTTAAAAAGTATGATATTAGCATAATATAAACCACAGATCAAATATAAACGTATATTATATATATATATATATAACTTGAAAAAATATAATGTAATTAAATCATTTTGTTTGTAAAAAGATTAATTTATTTTTTATTTAGCAAAAAATTAACAAATTAAATAAACATTGTTTTTCGATTCTAATTAAATTTCACATTTCAGTTTGCTGATTTCACATTTTAATAATCCATAGATCTTTTTGAATCTATTTCTACATTTTAGTATCTTACTGAAATGACACCATAGTTTTATTTACAATTTTCTAAAATTTATAATTCTATTTTATTGTTAAGGCGTTTATTACCAAAATTTAAAATCAATTGAAGTTCATCGAATAATTTAAATACTTACGTATTACTTGGTATTACTCTAGTATGATAATGAAAAAAAATATTGAGTAATTGTAATTATTTGTTTTTATTTATTTAATTGCTCATAATAACTTCTCATCCAGTCAAATTATGTGAACTTGAACGTTGGTATACTTGTACCCAAATATATGTAACGCAGAAATATGGGTTGACCTTGAGACTTTTCCTTACTGATGACGCCCCAATATCATTTACTAATTATTATTATTATTATTAAATTATTAAATTAAATTAAATAAAAAATAACAATAAGCCAAGGGATATGCACAGTGACCCTCATTCACACTTTGAAATTATATTTAAGAAACTAAAAATAAAACTAATAAATTAAAATATTTTAATATATATATAAAACAGACATCACTTTTTCAAAAATAGGATAAAAATTTTTATTCTCCTATATATGAAAAAATAAAGGTTCTTTTATATAAATTCAGGTTCTAAAAACTTATAAAAATTATAAATACATTATTTTATATATATTAAACTTGGAAAAAGATCAGGATTCTATTTTAATCAAAATTATTTTGATCTATTCTCAGTGGAAGATTTCCAAACAGGAACAGCATGCCCTCGCATAGGGTCTCATAAAGCAAGGAAGCCTCAAAATTTAGCCTATATAGACTATTTACTAGTATTGCAATCACGAAAATTTTCGATGTCGAGATTTTGATTTTTTATACGTTTTGAAGGTTCTTGGATCATTTTCACTAAGGTTGAGAAAAATGTCTGTGTGTGTGTGTGTGTGTGGACAAGATTAGGCAAAAACGATTTGAGCTAGAATCATGAAATTGGGTACATGGGCATTATTCCAAATTCGTAGTTTTCTATCAACTTTTGAGAGATGTAGCTCAACCGGAAGAGGGTCATCATTACCTACAACGTTTTGATTTTTTTTCCTCTAAAGTGACCGTAAAAATAAAGATATAGGTTTGATAGTTTTTGACATGATTAAAAATTGTATACAACTGCTATATATAGAATTTCAGCTTGATTGAATCGCTGAAAGCACCGGAATTAATTTTTTAACACTGCAAATCACGCGCCAACACGTGACGTGCTGCCATCAACAAAGAGCCAAACATGCGCTGGTTTAATAAATATTATTTATTAATTTTAATTTATAATTAATTAAATTTAATTTAAATATAATATAAGTTAATTAATCCAATTCAAATTGAGAGATAGTCGAATGGAGACACTCCAGCTTATTTTTATTTTAATTGAGACAAAAGTTTTAAAAAAAGATGGTTAAAAGTATACAATACCGTCATTTTCTCAAATTATGACAATTGGTGAAATAAGTTTCAATTTTCATAATTAATACATGTTCTGAACATCAGCAACTTTTTTATTACAACTGATAGGCAGTTCTAATAAAAATATTTAGAGGAGGGCCTCGAAATTAAATTGCACCTTGGGCCTCTCATGTGATAAATCCACCACTTTAAAAAAATAAAAAAATGACCAGATCAATTTCATATTCATAAAATATTATCTTTTTAAATTATTTAAGTAAAAATAGAAAATAATAGATATAATGTGGAAACAACTAATTTTAACATAATTATTTGATATGTATATTATTAAACTTTTGCAGTGTTAAGGGACGGCATTTTAGAGGGCGTCCAATCCAACAATTCTAGTAAAAATTTGAAAGAGAGGCTGACACGGCCCTGAACCTTTGTATATATTGTATATTTTCAAAGTGTTGATTTGAATACAACTGTCTTTATTTCTAACATTTTTGATTATATGTAGAACAAAACAGAACCAAATGATACAAAAAGGTTTTTTTAAAGAAACATTTATCTGTTGTCATTGTTGATCGAATGATACTAAAGTTAATAATAGTAACCTAAAGTAATAGTTATTTTAGATTTTTTATAAAAATTATTATTATCCCATTAAATTTTGTTAATTCCTAGTAGATATGTTAATTAAAAGTTTAAAGCTATATTTTAATTTTATCTCACACCCTATAGAATCATTCAGAGTCGGATAAATTATTGTTCGTTTTAGAATATATTAATATTTTTTTTAAATAATGTTTTCCATGCTTCTTTTTATCTATAATTTTTAATCTCTTTTTATAATTTAAATGATTTGACCTGAAAAATAAAACTAATAATAATATATTATAAATTGATACCCCTGTAATACATATTTTGAACATTTTTTCTCAAAGTTCAGTTGTAAAATAAATAGTAATGTAGTAAACTAAATTTTAGAAATTCGACCTCACTGCGGAAACCGCCATTAACAACGACGCCATTTAATTTAATCGTTTTATATATAAACGCTTTATTTACGCCAAAGGAAAAATATAATAATAATAATATTCGATAATTTATTATACATATAAACAATATAGTTGTTATAAGATTCAATTAAAAAAAAAATTGGAAAAATAAATCTTAATATTGAATATTGATTTGTAAATGATAGGATCGATAATTAAATAACAATAATCAATAATTACATTGAATTTTTAATCGATATTATTATTAAATAATATTGACTGTAGGAAGTATTTATTAGTTGTTAAAAAACAACAAAATGTCATATACAAAATATTCTATTTTTATAATTTGCGGGTCTCTATTAGATGTGATTTCATTGGAGGTAATTTGAATGTCGTAATACCCTTGGCCTCAAAATAAGCACAAAAACTTAATTATTAAAAATATTTGATAAAATGTTTATACAGACTATGTTTTCATAATATATAACCAATTAAATATTTAATGATTCTACTTGAAAATAGAACAAGTAAGTAACATGTTTATTTATATATTATTTATTGAATTATGCAAATCAATTTACTTGTCAAATTATATTTTGAAATTCAAATATTATTTATGTCATAAAACCTTTCCCTTTTTATAATTAATAATTTATGTTCTCGTTGTATAGAAATACATTTTCATTTTTATTTCATTTACAATTATAAAGAATAAAGTAATAATTTTATTTAATATATTTTAATAAATTTTATTTTTATTTTAGAAATAAAATGGAAAGTAATCTTATTGATGAATTTATACAACAAACGAATACAGATGAAGGTGTTGCACACGCCTTTCTACAAGGTAATTTTTTATTATTTCATTAAAATACAAATCATTTGTGAAACCTAATATAATCAACATAATCCATTAATTTATAATCTAGTCCTTGTATCTATTTATATTCAATTATATTATGATCCTCCCCTATTATGTTAAAAAATCATATTTAATTCTGACTTGTTTTAAGAAAAATACTTCTACATTATTTTTAATTATTTTTATATTTCATATATTTATACATTTTTATTTAGCAAAAAATTGGGACCTATCTCGCGCTATTCAATCATACAACTTTATTCGAGACTCAATTATATACTCCAGTGAAGAAAATAACGAGCATGCTATAGATAATACTAACGAGATAATAAATTGCTCCAAAAATGATGAGAAACAATCTGGTAAGTTGATTTCTACATTTGAATCTTATTTTTTCTAATAAGGGCTGATGAATGAAGAATCTAAGGTTAAAACTCAAAATAGATTGTATATATTTAATAAATGAAAATTGAAAAAATAATTATATTCTTGAAATAACCTTATTAATTAAATATATATATATATATATATAATATATATGTTTATTGATTATTTTATTTTACATTATTAATAATTTGATTACAAAATTTCGAAATAGAATCAAAAATTATTCCAAATATTTTAACTTAATTATTTTTTTAACCAATGCAAGAAAAATTAAATATGATTCAATTTTCATTTTCCTTGGTTTTTTCTAATTATTTAATAGTTTATTCTTAAAATTTATATATTTAAATTTATTTACTCTTAAAAAAATCTTAAATATTTATTTTATTTCATTTGTTTTATTAGTAAAACTCAAACGTGGAATTTCCAAAGCTTCCTACAATGAGGAAGTCGTGTCTTCCGCAAGGGCAAATATAGCTCTTGATTATGAAAAAATTTTCACTCCAGTGGATCAATCCAATTCACAACCTGGATGCACTTTTGTCTTACCTAATTTATTTGTTCATCCTGGTAAATTAAATCTATAGTTTTATTATTATTATTATTTGACATCAACAACACAAAATAATTTCAAATAAGTCTAAATATTAAAAAAAGCATCTATATCTAAATAATAAATAACAATAAAAGCATAATTTTTAACAACATAAATGATTACCCTAAAATATTCCAAATTAAATTTAAAATATATATATTTTTAATTTTAGATAATTTTAAAGAATTTATCGAACAAGAATTAGTTGAAGTGTGGTCGATGGGTGCCCTTGAGCATAATAATCGTTTGAATTGGTGGGTGGAGAAAGGAATTTGTCAACGACTTTGGCCATTGATTACTACCGGGGATGGTAATTGTTTGCTACATGCTGCTTCTTTGGGTAAAATTATTCTCTTTGATTTATTTTAACATTATTATATATATATATATATATATTTAATGTATTATTATTTTCAAATGACTACATTAAATTAATACTTATGTTACAGCAATGTGGGGATTTCATGATAGGCTTTTAACTCTTCGTAAAGCATTATACAATTTCTTAATTGAAAGTAAAATGGTGAATGGAATAAAAAGACGATGGAAATATCACCTAGGAAAAGTTAATTCTGAAGTTGGGTTCTTCTATTCTGAAAATGAATGGGAAAATGAATGGTCAAATATAATTAATTTAGCCTCACCTCGCCCAAGGTTTATTTATATATTTATATGTTTTAATAATTTCATTTCATTTTATAAGAGACTATTTCTAAATAATGTTTCTGAAATGGGGCATTTATTTGAATTTTAAAACAAGTAAATATTAGAAATATAATATATTTATTTTTCATGAAATAATAATTTTTTATATTTAAATAAAATACATAAAAAATCTCTATTTTGATAAAACACTAATCTGATTTATCTTTTACTAGAAATGAATCTAACATGACTTACGAAAGTCTTGAGGAAGTTCACATTCTTGCTTTAGCGCATGTATTAAAACGTACAATTATTGTTATTTCTGATACAATGCTTAAGGTAAATAAAATTTTATAGTTTTTCTTTTATTTTTTATAAATAATCATGAATATTTTTAGAATGTAAACGGAGAAGATTTATCTCCCATTAATTTTGGAGGAATTTATATTCCTTTGGAAGTGCCCTATTCGGAGGTTTATAAATCACCTATTAACCTTATTTTTGATTCTGGACACTTTTCCGCACTGGTTCCAATGGATCAGTTACCTTCTCAAGATAATACAATATCCAGTAATTTAATTACAGGTATTTGAATATCTATTCTATGACATTAAAGTATAAATATTTTGTAATCATACCTTTTAAAATTGTCATCTATAGTCACATAAAGTATTATATTAATTTTAAATTATCTATATAATTATAACATTTATAAATAAGATAATATGAAAAACATATTTCTAAATTCTATGAGTGATAAGATATTTATATTCTTTATGATAGCAATATTTCTGGGCACACTATTTTAAATTAAATTGTTTAAATCGTTATTAAAGCTTATTCTGTACTTATAAAATATATTTATAAATCTGGATTAATTTTTTTTTAATTTCTTTTTAGCTATTCCTTTAATGGATTTTAAATATGATTTGTTACCTTTAAGATTTGCTGATGATCCAGGAGATCATCAAAATTTATCAATTTTTTATAAGACTAAAGAAGAAAAAATTCATCTTTTAAATAAATATTTGGATATTTTGGAAGTAATTATCCTCATTAATAAATAATTCATAAATATTTAATCATTTTTGTTTGTTTTTTTTTCAGATTGATCTTTCCGAAATGGATGAAGAAAAAGAAAATTCTGAATTAGAAAATAATAATTTAAAGAATATTAACGGAAGCGAAAAAGAAAATGATTTTACACTCTCGAGTGAAACAATTACTGAAGATAATTATTCAGATTCTAATAAAAATAAAGCTTCTAAACAAATTCATTCGGTAGCTAAACAATTTGGGTCAATTGGGAAGTCAATGGGAAAAAGATTCAGATCGATTACTAAATTAGCTAGAGCATCGACTCATCGTAAAGAAGATCATTCAATAAATAATACATCTACTCATAACAACTCTATTAAAAAATCCAATGTAATATTTCTATTGTAAATATAATCAAATATATAAATAGTTTTTGTATTAATATTATTATTCGCGATCCTCGAAGATTTTCTATTACTCAAACTGAATTCATTTTATAAATTTTACACTACACTCTCAGATTGGACAATAAAGTGGATTTGCAAAATGAATTCATGATTAAAGATAAAGTATAATAATATTAAACTAAAATAACTAGAAAATATGTTAGAAAAATTAGAAACAAAACGAAAATCTATTTTAATTAGAATTTATAATTCCATCTTATTGTTTTTAATTGAAATATTTTTTTCATTTATAATAAACTAGAATTATTTTGTATATTATAAATTTACATTTATTTATTGTTTCTCCACTAAATAGGAAATAATTATTTGTGCACAAATCAATACAAATGATCGGCATCCTTGTAATGAAAAATTGATACATAATTATTTGGATTGTGCAAAATCGAGATTCATCAAACATAGTCATGCTAATCCTGTTGTTTTGCCCGACGAAGGAATTATATCTATTAAGCCTCCTTGTGTATCACCTGGCTGTAATCAATTAGGATCAATAACTAACAATTATCTATGTGTTGATTGTTATTTTAAACAACTCTCAGCTACAAGGTAATGTCTTTTAAATCAAATAAATTTACCATTTTACATCACTAATATTTTTAAAGAATCCATTTTTTATTGATTTTTATTTTTAGAGAGAGTTTGGGAAATTCTAAATTTTATACATACCCGGAATCAAATATATTTAATACTAAAGATAAAATTCATTCAGCATATAATGGGAATAATCGTGACAAAACTATTCATGCATCGAAATCAACATTTTATACTGATATTTCACCAGAACTTATTCAGGTGATAATTATAATTATATTTCATTTATAGATTATAAATATTAATATTAATTTATAATATATATATATATATAATAATTTTATTTAAAAAGTAACTGATTTTATTGTATGCTTGTTCTAAAATTTATTTATCTTATTTTTTTTATATTTTATAAATCTAAAATATTCATTCTGCTGTATTTGTCAAAAATATTGAATTTATTTATCTATTAAATTCTAGACATGTTTTATATATTGAAATTTTATTTTTTTAGCAACCTAAAAAGACCATGATTTTAACAAAATCTCCAACACCAATCAATGAACACGATCTTGAACTTCCTCAAAATCTTTACCGACAAGTTAATACAACTCCTATACTTGCATCTAAACATTCTTACCATGTAAATAATTATGAACATCCCACCTTGGGGGGTGGTAGCCCTGTAGCTAGTGCTGTAGCTTTACGAAGCTATAATTTAGCCAGCAACTGGGAAACCAAATCAAATGTACCATCCTTTCAAAATCAAGGAAATTCAAGCAACTCCTCAATACGTATATTAGATGGAGTAAGTCATTTTTTTTATTTTTATTTAATATTCATTTCGTAATCTATCATAATATAGTATAGTTATTTTATAGTGGATTAATTTAAAAATTATTATAAGTTAATCATATCATCTCTTTTTCATAGAATACAACATCAATTACATCTTCGAACATTCGACACTCTCTCCCTACAGTTGAGGCTGATCGGCTCTCTTCACGTTCTTGCAAAGTGGCTGGATGTAATTATTTCGGTGCTGGTGAAACAGAATTCTACTGTTCAAGGTGCTATAAAGAATTAATTAAAAATCAACCTTCAATCAAAAGCCTTCAAGTTAAAGAAATAAAACGATAGATATATATATTTTTTATTTGTAAAATCCATTTATATTTTAAATATGAATGTCATTCTTTAAGTAACATCCGATTTAAAATCACAAGGTTATCTAATTACGCGACTATTGTTTAACGGTTTGGTAGAAGAGTTCTAGGGAGAGAATGGCTACAACTTAAATGATAATAATAGTGAATATGTAGAAATAGATAAACATATTCATATTTTAGTTTCTGACAAATCTTAAAATTTTTCTTCCTCTATTATCAAAAAAGATGCTACTTAAAAAATTACACTTATATTTAAAATTAATATTTAACAAATTGAATAATAGTTACATAACTCGAGATAAATAATTTTATTAGTGAAATTAATCTCCTTTTGTTTATATTAAAAAATTATTACTAAACAAATTATAAATTTAAAGGTTTTCAATTTTTATTTATTAGTAATATATAAAGATGCAATTTTTATTGGCAGGTCATTTTACTTGTAACTTTTATTTTCTTTTGTTGAAATTTTAAAAATAGTGTCTGTCACCTGAATATAATTAAAAAATTAGAATAATTTATTTTTTTGCTTATTTAGTATAGCTCTCTAGAAAGAAAACAATACCATTATTAGTACAATTATAAAATTATATTAAGTTAATTAAAAATATTTAATTTAGATATATAAGTTAACTTAATGGTTTAAAATATGATATGAATCTAAAAGAAAGATATATATTTAATATATATTGAATTAATAGTGCCTTGATAAAAAAAAATGATATTTCAACAAAAGCAACACTGGATAAAAATTTAGATTATTCTATTTGTTATATGTAGGATATTTTAAGCTATTTACTTGATATTTCATTTTATTATGACTCGTTTTATAAATCCGAAATGAATAGAGACCAGTTTATATTTATTTTTTAAATAATTTATAATTTAATTTAAATCTATATATATAAATATTATTCCTCCAATTTTTTTTTCAATTACCACGTTCTTGTTCTTGTATATTTCATTTTCATTTTTATTAATTTCCAAAAGTGAGTCTGCTTCATGAATTAATTACCAATCTTTAAAAGATTATTGATATTATTATCATCGAAATCCTATTACTCAATTCTACAATGTCTAATTAGAAGTCCCTATTTTACAAGTCTCTTGATAACCGGATCCCACGGCTTCCGTCACCAATAACAGAAATAACTTTTAATAATAATTTTTAAAGATGAAGGATGATGGGAGAAAGACTTGAAATGAATGAAATTTAGTAGGGTAAAGTATGCAGTCGTTGGCCCCGAGGCAGTCATTGGCCCCCTATCACTAAAACACAAATAATAAGAGATTTTTATTTTGAAAATTGTGCTATTAACTATGGTTATGTAATCATTTGTTGTATGGTTGTATAGTCACTATAGAATACCTAGGCCAATAACTGTATTTTTAGGATTTTTTTTTAAAAAGGTGCTTATTGAAAATGTCATGAGAAAATGATTTTTTTTTATTCATCACGGGCCTAATTAAAATAATTCAGGAGATATATACTAGGAATTTCACAAAGATTAAAGTAGAAGGAAAACTTGAGGGGATGGTTCCAGTTAACCAGGGAATAAGGCAAGGCGACTCATTAAGTCCATTCTTGTTCAACCTCGTGATGAACGAAATAATAAAGGACCTCAAAAAATTCCAAGGATACCTAATGGGTGACGAAAACATTAATATCGTGTGTTACGCCGACGACGCAGCTCTAGTTGCGGAAAGTGAAGACGCACTCCAAAAACTTCTACACCAATTTGCATTATCCTGTGAAAAATTTCAGCTTAAGATATCTTCAAAAAAAACAAAAACTCTCACGATTGCTAAATAACCATTACATTGTAAGCTCCAACTTTACAATACTATCGTGGAACAAGTGTCTACCTTTAACTACCTCGGTGTACAAATAACAAGTACCAAGAACATTAACGAAGAAGTCAGACTTCAAACTATAAAGGCGTCTGCTATATCTGGATGCCTAAACGATACGGTGTGGTCGAACAAGTTTTTGGGTGCAGAAACAAAAGTCCGCATCTATAAGAGCGTGGTGAGGCCAATACTAACATACGCGGCCGAAACAAAAACTGACACCACCAAAACATTAGAAATGATGGAAGTCTGCGAAATGAAATCATTGAGAAGAATCGTGGGTAAGACAAGGATGGACAGAATTAAGAATGAAGATATCAGGGAGAAATGTAAGATTCAAAAAGCTAGTTCTTGGGTCCAAAGGAGGACAGAGTGGAGTAAACACGTATTAAGAATGAATGAGGAACGGATGGTGAGGAAAATACATGACAACGTTCCTACACGAAAGAGAAGTCGTGGTCGACCAAGAAAAAGGTGGAAAGACGCTCTGGATTGAACAGGTCCTAGACCTAAGAATAAGAAGAAGAAGAAGAAGAAGAAAATGCTCCTAGTATCTATGTTCTGTAAACCTAATTTGACACAGATTGTTCCGCAATTTGCCCAGATATGCATTAAAGACTGCTAGGAATTGCTTAAGGGGGCCAACGACTCTATGCTTTACCCTATGTAGGGAGAACGTTAATTGTACCGGCGGCAATGAACTTTTCTGGCTCTATCATTTGATTATTTCTTATTCAAGAGAACTCATAATCTCAAAGTATTTTACGATATATTAATTAAGTTTACTAATTTTATTAATATTTTTTATTTAACAATATATTTAAAATATTTTCTTTTTGACTCATTCAAAAGGCCCTCATTATTATTTATTTCTTCGAATAGATCTGTCTATAATGTTAGTGATGTACACGGGTAGTCTGATATGTATCTAAATGAAGATAGAATCGGAACCATTCTTGTACTACAATGGAAAATTCTTTAAAATTATTGAAAAGATCATAATTGTTTTAATTAGAAATTTAAATGGAGTTTTTGCATTATGAATTGGTATTTAACGATTCTTAAAAAGATTATTAATACTAGGATGATTATGAAATTATCTTATTGTTAAAGACATTTTCCATTATAGTACAAGAAATGTTTCGATGCTATCTTCATGTATATCCATTATTTAATATTTTTTTGTTAAATTTCAGATTTTTTATTTACTGTTGAATGTTTTAATTTATTTTTAATTAATATATATATATAATATAGTTTACTAAATATTATAAATATAATATAATTATTTATTATAGGAAACTAGTCTTTTATCATTTTCTTACAAAGAAAATAGTGAAACATAAATAATTAGACTGTATACTTTTTTTAATGTTTTACCTTTATTTGAGTATTGAATTGTGTATTAACGAATTTTTATTTTATAAAATATTATATAATTATTTATATTAATATATTATTTCAACATTATGTAGTGTAATATTATATATATTTATATATAAATTGCACTTAAAATAATATTAATTAAATAAACATTTGTATAAAAAATTCACTTCTTCACAAGGTCTAGAAATGACAGTAATTTCTTAAAACTAACGATAAATATCTTAGTCATTAATAAAAATAAAATTAATTTTCAAAATAATTATTATTCAAATAATATTATTTATAAGTTTTGATTAAGAATAATAGTATCAAATTCAATGAAAAATGATTAAGACATATAATTAGTTCTAGATATAAACATGTTGTTTCTCTTAATTTTTTTTTATTATATATTGAATAATTAAAAAATCTAATATTGCTTAACTACATATAATCTTTTATTATTTATAGACAAGTATATATTCATTCAATGTTCTAATTAAAATTAATATCTATTAAAATTTTAATTAAATGAAAATAATTTTACATTAATAGTATTAATCATTTATTTATAATAGTCACTTACAAATTTATTTAATAACACTTAAACCAATTCTTTGGTTAAATCTAATCATTAATCTCTCTTTTTTTAAAAAATATATTTCAAATCATAAAAATATATTTATTTACTTGGTAGATATTTGATTATTATTATTGTCCGAAGTGTTAATTTTATTGTTGAAATATCAAAGTACTTGTGCCAAAATTTATAATACAATATATACATTTCTATAGGAATTTCATGATGTAAAAAAATACAATATTTTAAAACCAAGCAATATATATATATTTGATAGATTTTCTAATGATTTCGAAAATTATTTAGCCAAATTTTATTTCAAAAAGACCATTAATAAATAGAATTAATATAAAACGTAAAATAATTATTAAGAATTAAGCAAATATTGTCAAAATAACTATAAATTTCAAAACATTATTATTTTATAAATATATGTATGTATAGTAATATAAATTACATATACATAGATATATATATAAATATATATAAATCTTTGTTAATTAATATAAAAAAATTAGTATAAATTTGTGCATTTATAGAAAATTTAATCAATAAAACATGTGTTCAAGAAAATACAAAAATTTCTATAAAAAGATAAAAAAAATTTAAATGAAAAATTATATTACTCTTAATAATTTTTATAAAGTACATTTTAGATGAAAAAATTTTTTCATAAATTCTTGTGAAATTGGTTCACTAAACGATATTCTAGCCGTCCTAATCTTAAAACAAAAATAAAACTTTTGTATTCATAACCTTCTAGTCCAACAAAGTATAATATACTATAATAAATATAAACCAAAGACCTATTTTCTATAACAATATTTTCAAATTATTTAATCTGATTGTTCAATTAATAGAAATATGACTTAATATTATCATGTCTTAAAAAATAATGTGATTACATATCATTTCAGAAATTCTTTGTATTCTATTATGTACAGACCAGCTTACATATTTTTGGAACTCAATTATTGATAAAAATAAATTTCGTTAATTTTTTTCCTTTCTTATTTTTAATAAACTGCAGATTATTTTTTTTACAGAACTCATTCCGATCCTATCTTTGTTTCTAAATATTATTAAATTCAAAATTTAGCATTGATTTTCCAAAATTTTTACTATTAAAAAGAAAAAAGTTTTATACTTTGTGGAATATTTATATCTGATAGATTATAAAGAAAACGTACTAGAAACTATAGCATTATAATCATTTTATTTCATCACAAGATATTTTAGATATTATATTTGTTCTCATTTTAAACGATTTATTTAAGAAACTATCATTGCGATATTTTGACTTCATTTTTTTCTTCAATATATACTTATAAATATTTTTATTATTCAGGAAAATGTGTACTTTTCCAAAGGCAAGCGCGATATTGCCGAACCAACCTTTGTAAGTTATATATCTGGGCATGGTAGATGTAGTAAAAAAATGTTTTATTTTTTTATTTATCAAATTTAATTTGATAGGAAATTTATCAGGAATAACATGGGGGATGGGATGGGTTCTAAAGCTAATTCTATTTCATGGCATTGAAAAACTTACTAGATATTATGATTGATTCAAAATACTTGTTCGAGAAAAGTCAAAAACAATCCGATATTGAAAATAAATTAAATTCCAATAGTAAAATTTTAATATATTATAAAATTTGTATTTTATTATAGATACGAGTGAATTTAACACATTTTCCAATATTTTGAATAATTAAATATGCCGGTTTTTTTACTTTTAAAAAGCGCCTAACATTTCCAATAACTGGTCACCAGAGGGTGCGCAGTTTCATTGATGGCAAATGTTCCCATGAATGCTATGCCCTTGTTCAATCATAGTATTTACTATTTATGTATTTATATATATTGAGCTTAAACTAATGCATATATAATTATATACATAATATCAACATTCTTCATATCTTATACTCAAGCTTATAATTTTAAATAAAATATTTAGCAATTTTAATTTAGTAATGTAATTCTAAATTATAAACTCTGCTTTGGAAATAATACAAACAAATCATGTTCTCTATAGGTTTTTGGATTTAATCAGGCTATGGCATATTCGGTATTTATTCTTATTATTTATTTATTTATATAGATGTTACATTAAACCTAATAAGAGTTTGTCAAGTCAATTTTTAATTATCATTTCTTAAATGAATATATTTTGTTGACAGTGTGTGAAGATTACTTTGGAAATTGGTCATCAAGCATCAATTCGGAATAAAAGTACACCTGAAGGTTTCACCCATGATTGGGAAGTTTTTGTAAGAGGTTCAGATAATACGAATATCAGTCACTATGTAGAAAGAGTTGTATTCAACCTACATCATACATTCAGTGAACCAAAAAGAGGTATGCACTTTTGAGTTATTAAAAATTTTAACTTGGCTGCATATTTTTCCATTTTATATGTGATTATATACAAAATAATACATCTTACTTTAATAATAAATTTCATTTTCATTAATAGGCGACGAAAAGAAGACCTATTCGATTTCATAAGAATTTTCTATTTTTTTATTTTTTGTTTTCGTTTAATTTAAAATTATCTTATGTTATTTTTGCTGAGAAGATTTATATATAATTTAAGAATATTCAATAAAATTGAAAAGGATTAAATAACTAGAAAGTAAATATTTATGTATGATCATTAAGTTAGCAGTATATATTTTTTTTTTTTACTTAATGATATTTTATTTTCCTTATAATCAATGGAAAATGTTAATCCATTAAAACAAGTTTTATTAAAATATTTTGATATATATATATATAAATATGTTTATTTATTTATTTAGTTTAGAATTAAACACGTGATTTGAAATCTTTATATAAAATATCTTATTTTCTTTTTTTGCATTGATAATTAATACATTTTTTTAATATATAAATTTCCTAGTTGATTAATTAATATACATTTTTCTTAAAAATTATATTATATACATTATATATTATTATATTATTATATAATATTATATGGCTAAAGTTGATTTAAACCAGTTTTTGTATATATTTTTTTTAATTAAATTAAATTTTATTTTGATAAAATAAATATAAATATAAACTTGTTGAATATTTTTAATCTAAAAATCAATCAAAATATTCTCTCATAATATATATATAAAAAAATATCCTATAACATTTTTTCACAATTGAAAATTCAATTTGTAATTTATATAGTTAAACGAAACCTAATCAATTGATTATTTTTAATTTCTTTGAACTATTTTATTATATTGAAAAACTATTATTTTTTTTTAATTTTGAATTAACTAACATTTAATATCTAGTCCATTTATCTTTCGTTTAATTTCCTTAAGAAATTTATATTTTTAAGATATATTTCTATAGATAATATATTAAATATATTTTTTAATATTAATTTTGCTTATTTTTTTAACAGTGGTTAAGGAGCCTCCCTATTCAGTAAAAGAATCAGGATATGCTGGCTTCACCTTGCCAATTGAAGTGTACTTTAAAGGTCATGATAAGCCTCGTAAGCTTGCCTTCAACTATGATCTCTTTCTGCCATCCAAAGGACCACCTATTAAGAAAGTTATCACAGAAAAATATATTTTTAAAAATCCATCAGAAGAATTAAGAAGAAAACTCATTCGTGGTGGAGGGGTAAGTCCTAACTTCAATTTATTTTTCTTAGTTTACTATCATTTTTTATTCTTATTTTTTTCAATGTTATTGATCTTGATTGTATCGTAGAATATCCTTTAATTTTTGGTCTTTTCCATAAATCTTCTTATTTAAAAAAAATTCATAGCTATTTATATATATTCTCGTTAATTAAGCTTAAATACCTGTTAAAGTTAACAAATCAACTATCAATATTTTGGTTTGTAATTAAATTTCATAATTCGTATCTCTTTAGTCACTTCTTATCTAGATATATCAACTTTATTTTTTCTTAAATACTTTAAAATACTATACTTCTTTCTTCATTAAATCCTAAAATTTAGTAAAAAAAATATGTAATTATTTTACTTATTTATTTTTATTTTTATTTATAATCGTAATTTATAAATAATATATAATATAAACACCTAATAATTTTTTTTTAATTTTTTTACTTTAATTCTATTATTTCATTATTTCAAAAAGTATAATAAAAATCAATAAATGTACAATTATCTTTTAAGATTTTTAAGCTAGTTAGGTTTAAATATATAATTATATATATAAATATATTTACATAATTTAAATCACAACTAACCTAATTAGGCAACACAATAGATTAATTTTTATTCTATATCAACGATTTTTTTAAAAATATAACAAGCATACATTTAATTTTAAACTTTAACTAATTATTCTTATTTGTTGTTTTAACCTTTTCTCATGATAGAATATTCTTAATATATATATATAATAACAATTATTTAATGAAACTTTAGTATCTTTTTTTGTCTTTTTTTAAATATTTCTTTAGAAGCTAAATTTCGTTTTTTATAAGTAAATTATTGGAAAGTACTGTATAAATATGAAAATAAACCATTATGTTTAAATGATATATTAAATAATGTATTAAATTGAGTTGCATATTTTTTTAAAAAATTTTCCCCTTTTTCTTCACCATTCAAAAGAAAATCTTGAAAGAAAATGCAATTTGCTTTTAAACTCTCATTATTGACTTATTTCATCTATAATTTGTTATCTGAACATATGAAAGTCCCACTGTAATATATATTAATTTAATGGTACATAAATAAAACCTTATATGACCTGATATACACTAACACAGTTATAATGTATATAGACAAGAACTCCTTATTTTTTTCAATTTAATCATTTTTAAATTCATTGATTCAATTGATGCTTAAATAAACTAATTTGAACCATTTAGTTATATATATATATATATATATATATATATTTCTATTTAGATTTATGTTATTTTTGTATAATTTATTATTTTCTAAAATATAAAGGAAAAAATCTAAATTCCCAAACAAAACATTCTCTTTTTTCTCTCCTATTAGATTTCTTGATAACCGCATGAAACAAGAAGTAATTATATAAATAATTTATTCTTTTTGAGAGTTATACCTTTTTATCTCTCATTCAATGACTTTTATAATTATATAATGATGGATTTGATTTATTAATGAGATATTTTGAATAAAACAAATTCTCAATTGGATATTTGTTAAATTTTATTTTTAATTTTGTCTTCTATTAGTATATTAATCAAATCGTTGTCATATTTCTCTTCTTTTTTTCAATTATTCGTCTATCTGAATGGATGGAACATTTCTCTTCTTCCTTAACTGTTGCTTTTTTTATTTAGATGTTTTAGATTTGTGGGCTTAAAGATGTGATTTGTTAGCTATTTGTGCTTTGCACATACTAATATGGGGTTGTATACAGGTGGGTGTAGTGGGCTCGGACCTTACTGGGAACAGCAGCTTGTCCGAAGGATCGGCATTGACGACGATGGCCAAACAAACACCAACAAATGCTCTTGCTGCTCAAAACAACATGGTCCCAACCGTTGCGAAACCTAAGCTCTCCATTGAAATAAACAAGAAGACCCCTAAACCCAAGGTACCCGATAAAAACGAAATGTATTCCATCCACCAAATGATTCGAATGAGGAAAGCGTTCAAATTCAATTACTAATATAACGAAATCATATTCTATGCTATTAATTTTTTTAATATTTTAATATTTCTTTCTTTCTTTTTAACTAACTCCTTTGACATTATTTTTATTTTATTTTTGCTAACGAATTTATTTTATTTTTAATAAATTTTTATTTTTTAAATAGTATTTTAATTTAAAATATGTTAGCTGCTATTATATAAGTAAAATAATATTAAATGAAAAAAATAATATTTAAGAGAGTGAGAGAAAAATTAATTAATTTTTCTATTATTCTCAGTTTAATTCATTTGAATTTAAACATAATATTTTATATATTATTTTAAACCTTAAAAATAATAAATAATGGAAAAGGCCAAAATTTCTCTACATATTATATATATTGTAGACTATCATACTTGTAAATGATATTTAAATTTTGATACGTTTTCGTGAAATCCACGAATCTTTAAATATTTCCTAGGAAAAGCAGAATAATAATAATAAAATAAAAAATCACATCCATTTATGAAGTTGATATAACTATGCAATTGAACAATTAAATTTATTATTATATTTTATTTAAAATAAAATAATTATTTTATATTATAATAATTATAATGCCAACCTTATTAATGATTTATTTTCATGTTTTAGGTGGAGGTGAATCAAGGAACCAATAATTTTTCTGATTTATTTGGTCCTCCGATTAAGAAAGTTTCTCCAGATTCTAAAAAACCTTCCTCCTCACCCAAAGTTCCTCCAAGTCCTAAAGGAAAAAATGAAAAAACGTCTTCCTCAGACAGATCATCAGAGAAAGTGAAATATTCAAAACATCATCACAAAGAGAAAGACAAAGAAAAAGATGATGGGGATCGGAATACAATCCGTGAGAAAGAGAGAAGCAAGGACAAAGAGAAAAAAGAGAAAAGTGTTAAACGTTCTAGTTCACCACCGAAACCTCGGCCACTCTCACCAAAACGAGCCCCATCACCTAAACGACCACTAACACCACCAATCAAACGGGCACCCTCCCCAAAACATTCACCAAATAAACGACCGCCAACCCCTACTAAACATATTTTAAAACAAGAAAAAGATGAAATTAAACGTATAAGTGATGAAAATAAATTTAAAGATTCAAAAAGTGAACAAAAAATTGATAAAGATAAAAAGAAAAAAGAACGAAGAAATAAAGATGAAAAATCAACTCGTGAGAAACATAAAGACAAAGAGAAAGACCATGACAAAATTCCGAAAACAGAGAAAAAAGAATTAAAAGAAGAGAAAAAAATTAAAGAGAAAGAACCACCGAAAGAAGAGAAAATTAAAGAGAAAATTTCAACAGAGAGGGATAAATCTCGTCATAAACATAAAAAGAAACGGCATGAGGAGGAGAAAAAAGAGAAACATGATAAAGATAAAATAAAAAAAGAATTTAAAAATGATAAAGATAAAAACGGAGTGAATATTGATACGTCGTTGAAATCCACTTTAGTATCAAGTCCGATACTAACACCAATGGAAATCGAAAAACAAAATCGAAATCCGTTAAAAAAATTATATGATGAAATGGACCCATCATCTAGTGATAGTAATCAGTCTATTTATTTGGAAGAAAATGATATTCATGTTAAAAATGTAAAGCCGAAAGTAGAAGATATTATTGAAAAAGTCATTCATAAACCAGAAACGAGTGAAAGAAATAATAATAATTCGAAAATCAAAAAAGATAAAGTCTCTTCAAAGAAGAAGGAAAAAAAAGAAATTTCCAAAACAAAAGAGGGGGGTAGTATTAAAGAGGAGAAAGATAATCGGAAACGTAAAAGAAAAACAACAACAAAAACAAAAGAAGAATTAAGTGAGAAGGAATCGAAAGTTATAAAACTTGACACTGAAGATTCGAAATCTGAAACCAAAATTGCTAATAAATCCTACGACACGAATTTAATGGAAACGGGAAGTGAGGATGAAGAAGGTGAAATAGCATCCCATGACGAATCTGTAGAAGAAGAAAGTGTGGAAGATCAGAAACCAGAAATAAACGAAAATTCGCCAGTTACCGCATGCAATTCCGAGTTAATGTCTTCTTTTAATCATGATTATTTAACACAATTACGAGAATTGCAACAAAAGATAATGACATTGGATGATAGCGTGGAACTTCAACGATTAGTGGCTGTTATTACAGAAACCGGCCTCTACGAGATCACTAATCACACTTTCGATTTCGATCTTTGCGCCCTTGATCGAAATACAGTCAAAAGGTTACAAGATTTTTTTGCTGCATCCTGATGTTCTTCTCTCAAAAAATAAATATATGAAGATAAAAAAAAATGTAAGATTTTTAATTTTCATTATTTATTTAGAAATTTTTATTTTCGGATTTTTCCGAATTTTGAACATATCTATTTATTTTTTTTTTTTAATTTTTTTTTTTTTATTTGATATATCCTATACAATATATCAATATTTGTTTTATTTTATTATTATTGTACAGTTTTGTTACATATTAATTTTAATATTAATTTTATTATTATTTTTTATTTTTATTTTGTAAATATTTTAATATATTAAAAGACTTCTAAATTAAATATAACCTAAAAGTTATATATATATTTATTTTTCTAATATTTAACGTTGTTATTTAATATGATATCATTTTAAAGTAAAAAATATATATATAAATAAAGAAAAAAAAGAAAAAAAAATGAAAAAACAAATATGGAAAGAAATTTATTAAAAAACAAACAGGAATTAATCTCTATGCTATAATTGGTCCTTTCTATGAAAGATATTACTAAAATAAAAAATATCGATTTGTAAAAAGGATTGTTTTGCTATTTTCTTTTAAAATTAAAATAATTTTATAATATCATTAAAAAAATGTTTTATTTTATCAGGGATCTAAATTTTATATAAATTGTTATAAAATATTTGTTATTTATAAATTTTAATAACTTTCATCATATCTACGATTATTTTATAAATATATAGCAATATTAATTATTAATTATTAATTATATTCAAAATGCGGATGTAATATAACATAAAAAAATTAATTATAGCAATATTATTTATTTATTATTAAATCGAGATAGTTATATATTATTATTTAATAATTAATTAAAATGGAAGTCTTTTAATTGTATATTATATATATATTTAATTATTTATTAAGATATTTTATCTTGTTCTCTTAACTAATATATATTTTCCATCCCCTTTGAAGGCCTTGGTCCATGAAATATAGTTAGGGTAATGTTTTCTATTTTTAGTTATCAGAAATAATACTTAATATTAAACAAATAAACAACCCACCTAAAAAAAATTTGCCTCTAGTCAGTCATTCATTGATTTCAAAATTAATCTTTTAAATCAGTGATCGTCAAACCATCGCGGTGTCATTTTTAGTAGATCGCGTTCATAACTCCAATTTTTATTTTATACTTTACTATACTGGACCTCAATCTCTTTATAATGTACAATTCAATTTTAGTTTCTTTATGTTATATATAAGATTTAAATTAATTTAATTTCATATTTATTGCTTGTAATATATTGGCTAGTAGCTCACAGTAGGATTTCAAACTAGCATAGAAGCTTCCTCAGCGACCACTTTTTTTAAATAGTTTTCTCTAACCAATATTTCTAGTCCACTATATAATTAAAAAGACACAAGATTTTTTTCATTTACATAATTTGATATCATTTAATATTAACATCTTCAGTAGGTTGATTAATTTTTATATTTTTATTATTTTTTTTTTGCAATAAAAAGAATTAGGTTCCTATATTATAAATTGTTAAATAAATAATAAAATATTCAAGCGATTTTCATTATAATATTCTCTTGATTGATTATTTTTTTTAGATTAAATAATAAAACAATAGGCAACCACAGAGATTGTAATTTTATATGAATTTGAAATAAATTTATCAACTCCACTATTATTTAAAGTTAACTTCAATCAATTCACTTATTATTATTATTATTTGTGTATATATTTATTCTGAAAAAATTAGTTTAGTTCAATATTATAATATATTATTATTAATAAAATAGAAAAATTTTTGAAAATAAATATATATATAAAATATATAATATATATATATATAATTTTATTTCTTTTTAAATATATGATTAATACATTCTTTAAAAAAATTTACTTAATATTTTTTTTCATTAAATTCGTTCTTATTTAAAATTAAAAAAGAAAATTTGATAATTTAAACCAAGGCCTTTATCCTTCTGCTCACCGATATAATTTTATCGATTTGTCCTCATGAAATACTTTTACATAATGTTTCATTAAATATTATTATTATTATTTTTTTTTATACTTATTTTAATTAAATTTCTAATTATATATAAATTGTTAGAATGGCAAACATCATTCCTAAACGTAAAAAAAACAAAATAATATTTCTTATAAATATTCCAGTCCAAGTTATAACTTGAAATTTAATAAGAAATAAGCAAACAAAGAAAAAAATATTGTCAACTGTGCAAAAGAGAAGCCAGGATAACCGTCCCCGTTTTGTTTTGTACTAAAATTTTGTGAATTTTTTTTAATAATAAAAATATAAAAAATAAAAAAAAATTAATCGAATACTTGTAAATATACTTATCCCGGTCTTAAATTAAAATCTATCAGTATTTTTAAATATGCAATGAATTAAACAAATTTAAACAAATTTATTAACCAAAAAATTGACCTCTTTATCGTCCTTATTTTTATTATAAATAAAATAGTATTAAAATATTTGTTTGCATTAAATCAAAGGAAGAATACTTATTACAAAACTTTATCAAATAAATATTTTTTATATTTATTTGTATTAAAATTTATTTATATTACTGAACCAATTTTTGTCGTCATTCGATTTAGTATTTCTCTTATTCGTGTTGAATTTTGAACTTTGGTTCTATAGTTCATTGTACGAACAATATTTTGCCGTGTCATATACTGGGGCGGGGTCCTGGAATTTGTTTTGAAAGGCAGAATTGTATATTTCAAATTAATATGTATGGAAGTGGTACTTATTACAAAACTTTATCAAATAAATATTTTTTATATTTATTTGTTTATTATAAAATTTATTTGCACAAAAATAAATTCATCTCCTTTCTTTAGACAGCATAATTTAATAATAATAATATTTATGTATTATAAACGAAATTGTTTTTATATTTTTCTGTCATTAATAACTATTAATGACTTATATTATTATCTTATACTTAATTAATTCTTTATAATTTCTTTTGACATTTTGGCATCTAGAAGGGATAAAAAAACTTTCTATACCTTCTTAATCAAATGGGATAAGAATTTCCAATGATTTTAACTATAAATATTTCTTCATTGAAAATAAAGTCCTATAATGTTGAATAATTATAAAATCCTGGCTACTCAATGCAAAACAATACAAAAAAAAAACTATTAGTATGTGTAAATTATGTATCTATTTTGCAATAGTTCATTATAAAAAAAGTAGATTACTTGTTCGAGAAAATCACTACTGTTTAAATGAAAAAGAAACCTTGGTAGAATATGCAGAGCACCTAGTAAATGATGATAAAATAAATTTGGTCTTGTTCTACACATTAATGTTCTGAATAGATTAGCTGGTGTGAACTGTGTTCTGCAAATCATATTTTAAATGCATATCTCCTACATTTTGTATTTAAAAAAACCTATTCATCCACTTTTGAATGTTTCAACGAGTTTTTCTTACTTTTTTTAAAATTTATTTCTTCATCATTATTTTTTTTATAATCAAATATATACTACCTAATTAAATAGCTGTTGTTTTTTATTTGTTTTGTGTTTTTTTTTTTTAATAAATATGCAAAAATTATTTTTTTAAAAATTACTCAAAAATGTTTTAATAAATAGAATTAATTACATTTACAATTTAACAATAATAAAAAAAAATTCTTTATGTATTTTAATGTTATTGTTATTTTTACACTGACCCAAAATATTTTTAAGAATAAAGTTATTTAATATATTTAATATATATATATATATATATATATATATATATAAAAATAGAAAAGTAGACTTTTAATATATATAATATATTATATATAAACATCACACTTAAATAAGGTACAAAATATATATTATATATTACATTTTTAAATTAATTATTTATTTGGTCAAGCTAGAATGTTATCAAGTATATTTTTTTGAGACTGAGTACCAATAAAACCAACTATGTTCGATTATAAATACTATATATATATTTACTAAAGTATTTTACCTACAGAGCTTAAAATAATAATAATAATAATAATAATAATAATAATGATTATAACTAATGTATTGAATATGAATTATTATGATGGATTTTGTAATATTAATAAATATTAGTTTAACTTTTTACTAAATAAACCTCCTAGTAGATGTATAGGAATTATTGATAAAAACAAAATTATTAAATATTTCTATTCGTTGTTTTTTTTTACTACAAAATTCCTATTTAATCCTTAGAATTTAATCATGCATGGATGAGTAAAAACAACGAAATTAATTTCCTATAATTCTTTGATTTTTTGATGATAATAAAAATAATGTATCTCTTTCTACTGTTCTCATTTGTTTCTAATTATTTTTATATGAAATTTATTTAATGCAAATTTCTCAATAAGTAGTTATATATATATAAATATATATAATAGAATAGAGTAATTATTATTATATAAGAATTGAATATTTATTGAATAGCGAAATATTTGAAAAATTAGAATTTCTAATAAATTTCGGAATTCAAAAATCATAGATTCTATATTTCATACATCTCAAATTTGTTAATATAAAACACACACACACATACACTATATATATATATATATTGACAATTGACTTAATATTATATTCTTATTACATAACTATATCTATCAATTATAAACAAATGCATATATTTGTCTCTTTTTATAGTTTCAATGAAAAATAAAGCCAAATATTAATAAACCATAAAGTTTTACTAATTAATTAATTCATGTTGAAATATCTATTCTATCGATTCAATATATATTTTTTATTATAATAGTAATAATCTTGGATAGTTTTATAAGAAGTGGATTAGATATATATTCAATGTTTTCTAGGAATAGATTATGAAAAAAAATTGTAACTTGCATTTATAACAATTCGCAAAATTTGTGTATTGAAAAAAAGAAAAGAAAATTAGCATTGTTAAGTGAATTAATTATTAAGAAAATATGTTTTAAAATTGATATCAGGAGAATATTAATAAAGGAATTTTGTAAATAACATCACATAATTATATTTTACTGCGCTTTTATTAAATGAAATATTATAAATACATTTGTATTACAAATATAATACAATATTTTTTATGTGTGTTTTAATAAAAGTGCAGTAAAATATAATTATGTGATGTTATTTACAAAATTCCTTTATTAATAAACAAAACCACCAAAGTTTTAATAATTTAATATCTACTAAGGAGAATATTATATGATAATATAGTAGTGAAATGTGAGAACATATTAAGAGAGTATGATTTCATTTATTTAGTGTCTATTTGACATACAGGATACCTTTATATGTTTATGTTCTATTGATCGGTTATTCTTTTTAAATTTTTCCTTTTTATGATATGTACAATGAATATTTGATATATTCAATACAAGAGAGGTGGTAAGTAAGTTGTATATTTGCCACAAGTGCTTTATACTCCATGTTAAAAGGTTTTTTTCAATAAATTATAAGGATATATTAAATAAAAAACAATTCCATTTATATATATATATATATATATATATTTAACATGTTTATTTCTACTAAAACAACAAATCATTGTAATGTGAAAAAAATATATCTGATCCTTATAATATAATATTTAATAATCAACTGATTTATAATTAAAAAAATATTTAAACATAATGAAATTGTTTAAGAATTAAAAAAAATTCCTTAGTTTATTCTAAATATAAGAAACAAAAACAAATTCATTAATGACAATTAATATTATAGACTACAAATAGTTCAAGGAACTCACGAAATTTATTTTGCATTATCTATTAATATAAAATCATATTTTATGTTAAATAAATAGAATAATTATTTTTTTATTTAAATGATAGTTTTCCAAAAAACATTTTAAATACCCCTCAAATGTTGAATATTGTTTTAGATATTTTCTATTTTAAGAAATTGAATAAATATACAAAATAAATATAGATAATAGACTATATTTCAAATTTTATAAAATGTATATGTAAAAAACTAATAAACAATTTTATTGTCTGTTTGGAATTTAAAACCCCTATTCATATTAATGAAAACACAGGAACAACATTATCAATCATTTTGGAAAACTATAATCTCAAAAAAAAAAAAATATATATATATAAGAATTTTTTAGAATTATTTAATTTCAAATAAAAATTTGTAACATGCAAAATTTTAAATTTTAACTATAAATATTAATACACTTTTATATATATAATTTTTTTTATAATCACAACAGAGATATCAAAACATTAGAATAAATAACAGTCAATTAGAGATAAAAAAAATGTATATTTGCAATTTTTTTTTTTTTTTTTGATAAAATGACATTATTTATACAAAATTTTGGCCTTTTTTAGGAAGGAGAAAGAGCAATTACTTGTTAACAATATATTTTTTCTTTAGTATTTTATTTTATCCTAAATAAAAATAATCTAAAAAGGGGCAAGAGATCCATTATAGTTTTGTTTCATTTTATATTTTTTTTGGATTCTAGATTCTGGAAAAATTATACATAATCAGTCTTCAATTGAGGAAATTAGAAAAATTTTAAATTATTTAGCTGAAAAATTAAGATGGAATTAAATATTAATTTCTACCAACATTATCTCTTTTCCCAATTTGTTTTTTAAATTAATAAATCATTAATAATAATAGCTAATTAATATCGAGAATGAATCTCTTAAAAAATATCAAAAGTGAATGAAATGACGAATTCGTTGTAACAAATTAAATCGAGTTAGTAATTATAACATTTTCTATAATTTAATTTTCAAGCATCATTCGTTTAAATCATTTATAATTATAAAAATATCAACTTATTTTTTTTTGTATGTAAAAATACAAAAAAAAAAAAATAAATAAATAAAGATTAGATAAAATTGAAATTTAAGGTAAAATTATTTCAAGATGCCTGAATAAACATACAAGAAAAAAGTAAAATTTCTTGAAATTGTACGCTTTTTTTGAGCAAATATTTTAAATATCTTGTTAGTACATACAAATGAAATTATTATCAATTTTGTTTATATTTTATAATTTTGTGTAATTAATTAATTTTATAATGTGATTAATTTGTATTTCTAGGACGGGATTTATCATTATTAAAATTATTTTATTTACATTCATTCTTATAAAATAATTGCAATCGTACATTTATATATATATATATCAACCAAATAAATAATACTACTTTTACAAAGGGTAAGTTTAACGAAAATATAAGTTAATAGTTTTAAACTATTAAAATAACAAAGAAAAATATGTTAAAAATAATCAATAATCATGTAGATAACTACATAAATAGCTTTTTTTCATTTTTTTTTCATAATATTTTTATTTTTTTTTAAATTTATTTTATAAACTTTTGGAGATATCAAAAATATTCTACTTTAACAATCTTTGAAAAATATTTTTATTTTAAATATATGTTAAGTTGTTTTCTTTTTAAATTTTAACAAGATATTTTTTAAAATTTATTTTCTAATTAAATTTTTATAACTCAAAAAATATACCAATAAAAAAAAATATATATATATATATTATCAATCTTAGCAAACTTCATTCAGGTTGGCAATTCGATCTCTTAAGAGTAATTGAATTATACACATTTAAAGGAAAAAAAATGAAAATGAATCTTTTCCCTTCATATTTGTTGAATCTATTAATAGAAAATAATTTGATAAAAATAAAATGATTTTTTTTTCTTTCTTTTATATAAAGATAATCTAATATTATTTTGGTGAATATTTCAGAGAAAGTACAAGACTTTATTTTTTTTGTTTATGAATTATAAAATAAATTATTAATGTGCACACACAAATGATGAATCAATAACAATTTTAATTTAATGAATAAGCAAATAATATTTCTATTAAAATCTATGAAAATTCTATTATTTTTTCTATATAAAAATTTGCCTTGTATTTCTAAATTTGAATATGTTTATAATAATGAATCAATTAAGAAGGGCATAATTTTATAAGCCATATTTTTATACAGTAAATATCACCTATTTATTGATTGAATTTAAATCAATATTTTTTTCAACGTTATTCTAATATTTTTTATTTTATAACGGACTTCAATTATTAATTTATTAAATTAATAATTTAAACACTATAAAATACTATAATTGCTATAAAAAAATCTTAATTTTATATTCAAGTTTCTTTTAAAGACATTCATTTTAAAAATTCTCATTTCAGAAATGTTTTATCATAATTTATGTTAAGAAATTAAGTAATTAGCTCAAGAAATTACTATATATTTATATATATTAATATGTTTATATAAGCATATTATATTGCACTAATTTATTTATTCCTTTGTATCGAAGGATTTCATTAAATATTATAGGATTATATATATATATATATATATATAACAAGAGAAACAAATATTTATTCTGTTTTTATTATCATTATTTTTCGTTTAATTAATTTAAATATGACTAATATAGAAAAATAGAACAAAAAATAATATTATTTATATTAAATTAAAATTATTGTAAAAATGTTTTTTGTGTTAATAAATTTTCAAATCAATTTAATAGTTTTATCTAATGATCGATTTTAAAATGTATATATAGTAGGCAAATTTTTAAAGCTGTTTACAAATTTTGGGATATTGATGTTTTTTTAATTTTTAATAAATGTATTATTAGATAAAAATACTTTAACATATTATTTTTTTGCTTTTTTTTTTAATTATATACTTCTTATATATTAATTAGATTGTGTCGAAATGACTAGTTTGGTTGCAAATAAAAAAACATATTAAGATTTACGTATAAAAATAAATCACAAATATTGAATATATTTGTGAAGAAAAATCATCACAAGTGATTAATTCTATTAAATTTTTTTGTAAGTTTTTTGATAGATCTTTTAGAAATGACTTTATAACATTATAATTAAAATCTTTTTCTTTTCTTTTGTTTCTTTTTAAATTAAATAGATAAATAAACTTGGTATAGAACATAGCCATATATATATATATATATATATATATATATATATATGGATTTTTATAATTATTCCATAGTTTATTTATACTTTAAATTGTAAGGAGACTGAAAAATATTTACAAATAGGTTCAGTCTTATTAGTTTATATAATAATTAATCACTCAGGTGGTAGTGGATTGGTAGAAACCCGTTTGGCCATATTTAGTTAAAGTATAGACCACTGCCTCATAGGTAGCCATGATAATTGCTGTGTTGGGAATCTGTCGGATAAGCTGAGTTGTCAAACCTCGGTAGAGGCCTCGATAGCCCTCTTCGCTATACACAGTCATGAGAGTTTGACAAAATGAGCAGTATTTATTACCTTCCTCCCTAAGACGAGTACGAGCCACTTCTAAAATAATTCAAAAATCGTTATCAATTTCATAATAATAATTTTCTTATTAATCAATTTATTTAACATAACACACACACAATATATAATATATATATATATATATATAATGAACATATAAAATAAACAAATAAAAACATAATTATTTTTTATGAATATTTTAAGGAGTGGAGGAATAAATTTGTTTATAAAATCAGCATTACTTAATTAAAATAGAAATAATGAATTACAATTGAGAAAAATTTACCGTGAGGATATGTCAAAATAGAAGCAATTGTTTTGGAACATGCACCAGCCATCATAAATTCAAGAAAATCTCTTGAAGATTTTTTATCATCTGGATGTTGTGTTCGAATGGCCATCAATTTTGCTTTAATTGCTTCATAGATGACAAAATGAATTACAGTTTCAGATATACCAAAATAGGATGCCGTGATTCCTTTGTAGAATCCAAAAAATCCCTGAAAGTTGAAGATATGATTAAAAATAAAATTAAGTTTTTTTTTTTATGAATTATTAGAATCTCTTTCAGGTATTTAGTTGAAAATATGTTATATTTAATTTAGAGAGAAAAATTAAGATAATATTTTAAAGAAGAGAGAAGCTATCAGAAAAAATTTGAATAAATCGAAAACAATTTTATTAAAAAAATGTCTTAAAAACATTTATAAAACTTAATATAAAATATTAAAAAAATAGAGATTAAAATAATAATAAAATTTACACTTTGTGAATATATCCTTTTAACACATTCAAATGTAGTCATGCGTTGTCCATGTTGTCTATAATCAAGTTGTAATCTTGTTTTCACAAACCATATCGGGTTTGTTACAGTACAGGCAGAAAATCCTAAAAGCAAATTCAAAAAATTGTCAAATATAATTTAAAAATTATAGGAGTATATATATACACACGAGGCCTGTTCAAAAGAAAAGGTGAATTTTGAATTTTCGCTGGATGTTTGCATTCGATTATCGATTTTTTTTTGTTATGTTGGTACACATATGTTTCTCATATGTTGACATTATCAGCCATTGTGGATTAGTAGTTTGTTTTTGACAAATGAAAAAGTTAGTCACTTTTTTGTGTGTTCTTCTATTTTTTAAAGAATCTGTATTAAAAGTTGCGTTAAAAATGGAATAGTGCTCCAACGCATATAAAAGTGACTGTGACATTCGGCGAGTCTACTTAGTCTGAAAAAAATATTTATAAGTGGTACAAGCGACCGAAAAAGACACGCCAAGTTCGATCAAATGTGATGTTTTTGCTCACTGTTTTCTTCGATTACAATGACGTGGTAGTCTTGTCAACAAGTTAATAAAATTAATAAGGAATACTACAAGGAAGTTATGGAACGTTTGAGTGAAGTAATACAGGTATAGTAGAAAAACAAATCATGGATTCTGCATCACGATAATGCACCAGTTCATACATCATTGCTTGTTCGTGATTTTTTGGCCAAAAACATCACCGTAATCATGCCTCAGCCACCGTATTCACCAGATTTGGCTCGCTGCTACTTTTTCCTATTCCCAAAACTGAAGAGACCAATGAAAGAAAAGCGTTTTGCCACAAGTGATGAGATAAAGTCGGAATCGAAGAACGAGCTAGTGGCCATTTCATCTGAGGGGAATTACTTTGAAGGGAACAAAATGAATATTGATAAATAAATACTTTTCGAAAAATTCAAAATTCACCTTTTCTTTTGAACAAATTTCGTATATATAACAACGTAGAATCTTCTAGGACTGTATAACAAATGTTACATGCCCCTCTGGTGACTCAGTTAAGTAATATTTAAATTTGTATTTTAATTTCTAATATTTAATAATATTAAAAGTAAAATCAATATTAATTAAATTAAATTAAATATTACTGGTAATTGATAAATATTTTCTAGAAAAAAGTAATATTTTTTATATTTAAATTTTTATAGATTAAACAATTGTTAAATTTAAATGTGTTTATTAGTCAAAAATTATTTCTTTCTTGACATATTTTGTTACTGTTTTTGATATTCGTTGTAATTATCACTAAAAAGTAGTTTTTTATTTTATTGATACTATTTAAAAGGTAGTTCATTTTATTTATTTTTATTAAATAATTCTTTTTTTTAACTAAGATGTCTTATGATGATATAAATTAAACATTGGTTTATTAAACCATGTTCATTTTTCTGAGGACATCTATACAGGAATTTTCATACCATTAAAGAACGTGTTGTCATTATTAGTGTGATATAGAAACAATTTAAAAGTCGAAAAAAAGAAAATATCCTACTGAAAAGTGATCCACTAAGAAGGAGTTTAACTATATACACTGAACCCCATCGTGGACGGGGCCTTTTTCGCTATATTTTAAATTGTAAGAACATAAAAAGATATGAATGTTTAATATAATGATTGAAATAAAATGAATGAAAACCTTTTGCATACAGACTTTCAGCCAAATACTACTATGTATCACTTCGGGGGTACAGGGGGCAGAGCCCCCTGCCTAGGTGCGATGAGCGCGAAATTCCAACAAGAATCTCGCCATAGGAAAAAAAAGAGAAAAATAAGTAGCTTGAGCTTAATAAGTTAGAAGAGGGCGTTGATGCCATGATAGTATCTTTATACTGAGTGTGATAGTGAAAAAATAAGCACTTAAGACTTAACGGTAGAAAATTGTAATGGGGCACTTGTGGATTTTACTCTTGCAAATATACCATCATCATATGATATACGTAGGAGAAAATTCTATCAAAAGGCATTTTTACAAGAAATATCAATTTGATCAAAAATCCCTCAGAATTAAATTCGGTGAAATGGAATTGAAACGGGACTCTCTTTTGTCCTCTTTTTTTATTTTTGATTTTGAAAAAATAAATCAACCTAAGATGCTTTTATTGATGTACCACCGCTCTTCTTTGTCGATGATTTGATTTTAATAACATATTCGAAATCAAATTCTGAAATTGTTGAAAATTTTCGAAAATACTACAAAGAACAGTCTGTCAGTAAATTAACTTCCAAAATCTTGGGAGAATTACTTTTTAATTATAACTGATAAAAACTCAAACTAGTCCTTGAAACCTGGTATTTGAAAATTACATTTAGATCGACCGGAATATTTTAAAGAGCTTCTAATGACAGGACTCCAAAACAAACTCGGCAATGGTTGGATTGAGACATATCATTAATAAAATAAAAATAGACCATCACAAAAATAATAATCATCTTTACAACTAGAATATTGTCGGTACTCTACACATTTGAGGTTTGGACGTTAAGACATGGTGATAAATTGGAACAAAGCCATGCCCAATTTTTTCAAGAATCTATACATGTTAACGACTTCAGATATAAAGGAGTAGGGAGTCACTCTTGTATTCAACAATACTACTAATGCTATTTAGACCTTAAATATAACTGGGCTGCCATTTTCAAGAGTTAATGATTCTAAAAAAAAAAAAAAGATATATATATTGAAAAATAGATCAAGCAGAAATTTATCTACAAAATGACAAGGAAGATTACGAATAATAAAAAAACTCGGCATATGTGCCTCAATACAAAATATTGGACTAGGAACAAGGAGGAATAATGACATGGGCGATTCATTGGAAAAAATTCAGCTGATGTGATTCATGCAAGCCTAACTAACCTACCTCGTTTTTATGATATGATTTTTCTAATATAAACCCGAATCTAATCATCCCATTGTACAATTTCAAGAAAAGAATCTGAATGGATACAATGTCTAACATACAACTGACAAATTGTCATCTCTCCATAAGTAATGCTTGTGAAAAGAGAATTGAATAAAAAATAAATAAGAAATTATAATTACAAAATAAAATATTTTTTTTTTATTTTATTTTTGTTGAACAAGCAATAAGGTATTATAAATTGCAACTTATAATTTGCTATGAATATGGAATTATATATACATATAGTGTTTAAACAGAGAAAAAAAAAATTTAGAAAAATGTTAAGAAACAGAATCTTATTTTTATAATAAATAATAATGATAAATTTTAAAGGTCATAATTATTTGGTGTTAATCTATTATGTATTATAATCATGGATTAAAATAAATAATATTAAGTGTATACTAAAAATTAAATGTCAGAAAATGAATAACAAAAAGTATTGATAAACAATAAATAATTAATAAATGTTAAGTGAGATTGATTGAAGGTGTATTTCTTAATTAATATAAGTTAATCTAATTGGCAATACACACACACATTTGCTCTTTGGCAAAAGTTGTATGTGAATCAGATTGGCATATTGCCAAATGTATATTTAGACAATGTATTAAAAAAAGTTTTACATATAATTTATAAACGATTATGAAAATACAGGGGGAGGAAAAAATGGGAAGTTATACTTTATGCAATTAAAAGATTTATTTTTGGCAATTCTAATTTTAATTATTATTTGTTCTCAATAAAAAACAAAAAAAAAAACAAAAAAAACAAAAGGAATTTAAAGAGATATTTCGTTATTGATATTTATTTTCATTTAAGGATGATATAATATTGGTATTCGTTAATATATATTATATAAAATCATTTAGATATAATAAATGATGAGATAAGATTTATAAAATTATCTATTAAATAAAATAATAAATAATATTTATGATTTTAGTAAATAATCAGATTGGATATTACTTTTTTTCGATCTTTTATTTATATTATATAATATTAGTTTCACTATTAAGATCTTCATTTAAATTTACGATATATTATATATATATATATTCAATCACAAAATTAAATTATTCATTCCAAAACACTTATATCATTCATCTATTTATATTAATAATTATTGTTTTAATTCTATATATATGTAATTTATAAATAATATTATATATTTTATAAATAGATGAATTATTCTGATTCATTAAATAAATAAAGATTATTTACAAATTTAAACGAAATACATTAAAATTAATGAATGTTTTTTAATTAAAAAAAAATGTAAAATTGAATCAAACAAATAATGAACATATTTATAAGAATTTAAAACACTAATTATTCATATGATTTTGATTCATAAAAGCAAAAATAAAAAATATAGTTAAGATTCTTATTTTACAATTAAATAGCTTAATATTTATTAGAAAGCCAGACAAATGAACGAATTTCAATCTTTAAATATCACTGGCATTAAAAGAACAAATAAAAATATTGACTTGTATGATTAGTGTCAATTTTAGTTACAATGAAGTGAATCTCGTGATGAAGATAAAAGAAATTGTGAATTATTAAATAGTAATATAATAATTCTTAAATCAATGAAAATCTTTCTAATGACATGAAATTATCCAAATTATTATAAAAATAATCTATCACTATTATATATAAAACGTTTTAGTATATTGGTCAGAATTGGAGTAATAATTATTATTTATTTAGGATGATAGACTTGAGCCCTATTATGATTAGAGGATTGGTAATGGAGAAAAATAAAATGAAATATACCAGCAGATGATGCTGAACAAACATGAACGATGGCGGTATCAGGTGTGAGAAGGGAGTTGAAGATCTTCTTTGAATGTTGATATGCTGAAAAATAAATTGCTCGGGATGGCGCTACTCCAATTAAATTTGGTCCAAGGCCTTTAAAGAGAGCTCGAGCACCTTCTGTTTCGATTATATGTCTAAAAAGAAATAATTAATGGAAGAGCAAAAGAACATAGAAAAAACTTATGATAAAAATAAATTATTTAAAATATTAACCCATTCTTATCATTAAAATGTGTGCAAATATTTATTTACGAATAGTAGTAGTACGAATAGTAATAGTAGTAATAGTACTTTTAAAGTTTATCTGTTGTATTTATGATAAATGATACTTGATTAAATGTTTCATAATTAATTATTTTGTTATGAAGTGATGATAATTGAATGAATTAAAAATGTATTGACATGGGAAATTTAAATATATTTTATTTTTAAATAAGATATTATTTCACTCGTTATTTTCAGTGAATTCTTATATTTTTTTTACTAGTCTAGGCTTTCAAATGTTTGTTTCAATTCAATGCAAAAAATTGGCTCTTCAAACGGATTCTGGACTTAATCAATTTTTACTTGCCGAGATAAAAATTGATAAGATTTAAATAAATATTGGAGAGCTATTTCTGCTTAAAAATAACCCTTAGTTATCATTCTTAAGTATATATATATACACCTAGGTTAAATTAAAATTTTCTAGGAAAACTAATTTACATTTACTTATTCGATCTATCTAAATTTTACAATAAAATATAGTTTTTTTTTTAATGACGGGTTAATTTTTAATTAAAGTGGATTCATATTAATAATAAAAATAACTATTTTATGGTATATTTGGAATCGATATGTATTATATAAAATATTTTTAATTCAAGAAAGAAATTACATTATTAAATAATAAATAAATAAATAAAATAACATATAAAATAAATGATAAATTAATATGAAAGTTAATATAAATATAATATCAAATACCCAGATATTACGAATTAATTTCGAATTAAGTATAAGGGATTAGTGAAACTAATTATTTTTTAGATATTGATATATTTGATCACACTCACATATGCCTAAAGTAAGAAATATATGAAAAACTCTTTAAAATCAAAATAATAATAATCTTTATTATTATAAAAATAAAAAATAAATATTTATGTAAAATTTCTTCTATTAAAAGTATATATATTTCCAAAATTAAAATAAATAACTTTTCCTTTTAATAGATATATATTTCAATTCATGATGAATATCATATTTATTAATAGAAATAATTGATATGTTTATAGTTTTTATTTATTGTTTTCTTTTAATATGTTAATAAATTAAAAATACTAAAGAATTTCACGGAACTAGATGATTTCATAATAACATATTAACTATAAATATTAATAATAAAAGAAAATATATGATTCATAGTTAATGAAAATCATTCAAATTAATATGCTTATTTCAATGTGGACAAACCTTTAAAATAGAATATATCTATCTCTATTTATATATATAAGGTAAATCCGAGGGATATGACTTATAATTCGCTTTTTGTTAAATCTCAAATGCTAATATCTATTACATGATTATTAGTGTTAATAGTACCTAGGACTATTAGGAATTCATAGCAAAAATTACAGCTTTATACTTAAAATAAGAACTACTAAAATTTACAAAAATAAAAAAAAAATCAACTTTTTCGCAATATCCCTATCGGGGGGGGGGGGGGGGATATGGCTTAAAAGCAATTATATGTAACAACAAAAATAATAACTAAAGTTGAAATTATTAAATATTTAATTAAGTAAGTTTAAGAATTAAAAAAAGGACATAACTTAAATAATATATTTATACAAGTATGGGACTTTATGAATATTTCCCTCGTCTTACTAAATTGTTTGGGAGTTTCAATTTTTTCACTGATATGTTGAGTTAAAACGCACGCCATATCCTTCGTACAGGAAATCACCCCTTCGACACAATTTTAGATAAAAACTTACAAATAGTAAACAAGGAGGGATACGTAAAGTCTTAATATTAATTTTAAAGAATGTGAAAAAATGTAGAATGCACTTAGGAGCCTTTGAAATAAATATGGTAGACATCATGGATGTGACTACATCGTCCCCCAATGTCTTTAATATATAAGTGAGTTGTAAAGATTATTGATTTAAATTAATGAAGTGAAAGACAACGAAAGATAAAATATCCATGAACACCGAATCAATTATATAATATATGGGATTTAATAGAATATCCACCTTAAATAAAGATTTTCGTGGTAAAAGATGCCAAGTGCTAAAGAAATAAAAATAAAAATAAGAAAAAGAGAAAGAGTTTCATTCTAAGGAAAATCAAATTATATTTATTATTTAAACTAATTTCGTATTTTTTATGTATTGTTTATATTATATATCATTTAAAGAAAAGATATGGAAGTATAAAATTCATATAAAAAAGCATAATAAATATAAATATATTATTTATGACATTGTAATAATGACAATTAATATGCATATTATTGGTAAAACATGCTTTGTGATATATATATATATATATATATATATATAAATTTTAAATTTAATAATAATAGAAAATCATTATCATATTATATTACAAATATTATATTAATTATTGATTGATTGAATCAATTGATTATCTGATAGTTTAGAAATTCAATCAAATTAACGCAATTCTATTAGAAATTGGTACTTTAAAGAGAAAAACAAATGTTTGTTAGTTCCAATTTTTTTAAATTTAATTGAAGGTCGTGACGCAGATTGTAATCATAATTGAAAAAAAAAAAAATAAATAAACTAATATAAAAATGTATGGATAGGTTTATTATGATTTAGCGGATATCCGCAAAGGATAGTTAAGATTTATTTAAAAAAGTACTTACAACATAATTTATTTCAAGAGTTAATTGAAATTACATGAGAAATTAATAAAAATTCATTTTCAGTCTATATAAATATTTTTCCTTAGAAATTTATCAGATTTTAAAAGCGTCTAGGATTTGGATTTGAGGTTTTGGAAAAGTTGAGACTTAAGTTGAATTATATATATAATCTATACCAGTAATATACTGGTATATTTAGTTTTTTGTTCTTCAAATTTTTTTTAATCAATTAAAATAAATTTTAATATAATAATTTATTTATAAATAATAAAAATATAAAAATAATAAAATAGGGGCAATATATCTATCATTTGCAATCAAGAAGTGTATAATCCTTATCCTTGAGAAAATATATCAGATTAAAAATTTACTCCCCACCCTTTCATTAATTTTTAAATGAGACTGGAAATTTATATATAGATATATTTATATAAAATTATTTCTATTTTTATCGGTAGTTCACAATTAAATCTATTATCTGATATAAATGTTAAATACAAATACTGAGAAAAAATTTTATCAACATCTAATCTAATAATTAAATTAAAAAAAATATTTATTGTATAAAAAGATCCGAAATTCAATTAATTAAATAAGAAAATGTCTTTTATTATGTTTTAAATTTAAAATATAATCATTTTCTTATGCGTATCTAGTATGAATATAATGGTCTGAAATTTTTAAAATTTATCGAGTTGTCCATTAACATTAATTGAATATAATTATTAAACATTCGTACTGAATGTTGTGTTTTTATTTGAATATTTTTATATTATTCCAATTTGATGGGTTCTATTTTGATGTGTGATCGTTATAAGCAAAAAAGTGTAAATTACTATCAATATCAATTTTTAACATTCGAATATTTTTTTTTTATAGAATATTTAAATATTCGATTAACTTAGATAAAAACATAGAAAATAATCACTGAAATTAATTAATAAAATTTAGAAGGATTTAATTAATGAATTAGTTAGAATATAAATAGAATTTAATATCTTTAAGGGGAAGTGGGGGTAATAAGAATTACAACATTATTAAAGGTTTTTCATCATAGAAATAATGTCACAAGTCTTAAGAGGATAGTGAAAGGTTGTGAATTGGAATGCAAATTAATAAATAAATACAACAGTTATTGGATAAATAGATAGAAGAAAATATTCTTTCAATTTTAATAATAAAAAATTTAGTCAATAATGGAAATGGATCAAAAAGTTAAACCCAAGTAATATTAATAATAATAATAAATTTATTTATTTAATGATTCTATTCTTCTATTCCAGGACTGAAGTTAATAGAAAATTCTTAAAAATGGATTCACCAATTAAACAATATTGAAGTAAATATATTATTTCGTTGTTATAAATACCAAGGGAGAGGATGAAATAAATAATTAGAAACCTTATGTGGTAGCAGCGTAAATTACATTAATGGGGGGTGTGTGAGGGCGTGTGTGTGAAAATTGATGAAGGCAAGTGTTAATTACAGAATTTGGATAATAATAATAATAATAATGAAATTTAATAGATTTAACTGAAGGAACTATATACATGAAACATTTTAATATGTTATGTGAATTAAAATTCAATTGAAATAATATAAATCCTAAGAAGAATTTTGAATGAAAATACTTGATAAAGTTTCAGGTGGATTGATCTTTTTGCTTTACACTTTACACCATGATTTGTTGACAAGAAGAAGACTTCTGTTAATGGTGTAACAACATAAAACATAAAACTTTACCAAAATGTATTTATTAAAACTTTTTCTTCGCCATTTTCTATTATTAAGTTGAATTTGAATTCATAGAACATAATAATAATAAATCCAAGTGGAAGATGAAAGAAGGTTGATAATAATTGAAAATTGGAAAAGAACGATAGATTTTTAAAAAAATGGATGATTGAAAAAAAAAATAAATAAATAAAATAAAAATGATAATATGTAATCAAGAAACAAACAATTTGCTATATTGTCTAAATGTTAAGTTGACCTTGGTGATGTTTTAACCAACTTTTTGAGGGATGGAGGTGATCGCAGGGTCTTAGTACTGACAGGACAGAGGCTCTCGTAGCTGCCCTACCGGAGACACTGGATCAAGCCCATCGGTTGTCGTGAAGAAACACCGCAGGTCGAAATCGCGACGACGTGAGCAGGCGATCTTGGCAGGCTACTGATGCTGAGCCTTCTCCGCTGGTGTGCAAACAGGTTCTTGGATGGGGCTTGACAATTTTTACAAGAACTTTGGGATACCTTTTCTTTCCTATCCGCTTGAATTCCATATTGCGAGGATTGTAAACGAGTTTTCACTACCTCCAGAGGACAAGTGACGATGGCACCCACGGTCCCTGCGACGCTATCCAACAAACGAAAAAAAAAAACCAAAACACACACACACACACACACACACACAATCGATAATAAAATATAATAATCAACAAGAAGATGAATCCATCGGATGCAAGTATTGCAACTACTCACCCTCCTGCCACAAGATGAATAACAGCATCATTTTGAGTCATATTATCTCATTCTAATAACATGAAATCCCAAATGAAAATGATTAATTAATACGCAATAGAATTGAAGACAAGTGTTCCGTAAGCTGGACATAAGGCAACTAAACCATTTAATCAAAGTATAGTCAATCACATTCAAGAAGTGATTCTCCTATTAATAATAACCAAGAAAATCGACGTCATATTGTTTACACGGCATAATTTCGACCATGTTTGATGTGCGTGATTGTGCGTAATGAAATGAAATTTACCGGTTTTTAAATTTGCACCATCTATTGGAATCCAAGTCGATTAAAATTCAACACCGCAATAACAAATTTTTATCGAAAATCAAAATCACTTTACCAATGAAAAGCGACTAGGCTAGTTTTTTGGAAAGAATTTGGCATTACATTTTAAATTTTTTTTTTTTATTTTTTTAATTTTTTTTTTTCAAGAGATAAATCAAGTTTGTTATGTTAACAGAATCTAAAAATAACCATTCCACGCCAAAGTCATTATTTCAATTACGCATTCGAAGCAAAAGCAAAAGTTGAATAACACATTTGGCCATCGCTAGAAACTTAAGAAAAATTAACATTTTATTTGAAATGATTCATCTAAATTCAAAAAAAAAGTTCTCTTTTTATTTCGATTGAATTTTATTTTAATGTTTTTGATTTTGATTTTTGTTATTTCTAGTTGACTCTCAATCAAGGATTGAAACGAGTTTGACATCTAGGGCGTCTAGGGCTATTGGAATGTCAAACCGATGACATTTGGCATAAAATTCAAATTTGTAAACACAGTCCATTTGAAAATAATATCTATATTTATATAAATCAGAAGAATAAAAATAAAGGGTATTTAAAAATTGAAATATATATCTTGTCGTATATTGGATGGCTTAGGTAAAGTGGTTAATAAAAAAAAATGGGTTGAAAATAAGATTAAATTAATTTGGTAGCACTCTGGATTAATTTATGAAGAATAAATGGATAATTGAATTCGTTCAGATTAAAAAATGCATATATAAAATTAAACTAAAATTATGTATTTAATAAAAATAAAAGAATTAATATTATAAAATAGATAGCATAGATAACAAAGAAATTATAAAGAGTTGATATGGTACCGTTTTAAATAGGAATATTATAAATTAAAGGAAAGTAATTGCAATTATTTAAATATGGGTCGACCACTTAGCTGTTATTTAATCAATAATGAGTTCGGGGAACACTGGGACTTCACGGGATGATTCTTGGTTATTTCCACTTCCGTCTTATCTGGGCAGGCAACAGCTTCCTCGCTTCCACGGGTTGATCCTTGTAGTTTTTCTCACTTAGTCATGAAGTCACCTCCCTTAAATTCTCTCCAAGAATGATCAAAACTGTCCAAACATGTCGAAGCTCATCATCCCCTCCAATGCAAATTGGCAAAATTGTCCACCCCTCACTCCCTCTTGGGTAACGAAAAGGTATATCATATGGGGACCAGATGGGATGCATTTTTATGAGTTTTTGAAAACAAGAATTCAAGAATTATCTTAACTTTTAATAGAAGATATTTCTATTGTCTGTCGGCTGGTTTACTTGATGTGTTATGACAAAAGGTTTTTCATTCTCTATTTTAGCAAAATTCTTTATATCATCCACATGTGTTAAAAATATCTTTCTAGAAGGTTTCCGCACCATTGTATATTAAAATGCATTTTATGCTCTCTTATATATTATCTTATATATTAATAATAACCAAGACAGAATTTTATAATGTATTTTTTAAGTAAATTCTAAAAGTTGAAATTGGTTAATATCTTTATAGTTAAATTTTATTTATAACAATTAACCAATAATTGTGACGATATGGATTCCGAAAGTGGTTTTCAACAGCAACTACATTCCTCCATCCGTTTTTATCCTGACCCACCTCCACCCAATTCTCATTCTGTCACATGCCCTTTTATATTATCTACCTATCGCCTACCTTCTAAATGATCTCTCCATAAACATGAAATTGATATAAAACATAATGATGAACCATTTTTATTTTTTTAACTTTTTTCCAAATAAATATCATCCAATCAAATTTAACATATAAAAGAATCAATCATGATCAGAGATTAGAAGATAAAGAAATAGGATTTAAGGATTTGAGGGTAAGCGCCTATCTCTTCTCTTGTGATTGATTAACAATTATTATAATAGCAATTAATCCATTAAATATTTTAAAATGAAAATAATCATATAAGCAAATAGGATTGTTCATTACATATATATCATATTACATCATTTACCAAAAATAATGCAAATATGTAATTTTTAATAATTAATTACCAAATAATAAAAAAATTAGTAAAAATGAAAACAGGTATTTATAAAACAAATTAAAAAAAAAAATTTATTTACAATTAAAATTGCACATGGTCTGTGACTAGAAATGAACCAAACCTGATAACACACACACAAATAAAATATAAATTTCCCTTAACAAAATAATAATTGCAAACAAATGCTTATAAACGAATATTATTAATTACAAGTATATTATTATTGATCTATATATCACGAAATATTCTTTTACAATTGTAAATGTTTGTTAATAATATTTAATGTATATCTATGTATATATTTAAACCTAAATAATTAAATATTAATAATTCCAAATAATACAATAAAGAAAAAAAAATTATAAAAAATAAAAATAACAATAATTTTATAACCATCCTTGCAGAACACATTCATAGATAAATCAATTTTAGTGAGAATAGAAGAATTATTACTTATTTAAATTTATTTATACTTTATGGTTTAAATCTGAAATTAGGTAAAGGAAAAAATAAATAATTATTGATTGACTACGAGATAAATATGAATAAATTAACTTGTACTAAAATAAAATTGATATATAAGTAGTTTTTATTTTTGTATTTTTTTAATAATCTATTAAAGTCAATATTATCGGAAAAATAATTTTATTTTTATCCTCTTAGCCTCTCAATTAATTATTATATTTATTTATTAAAAAAGAATAAAATAACTTTTTTATATTTTTCTTTATAATTTCAGATTTATACCAAACATTTTTACTAAATTTGAATTCCTATATGTAATTTAATAATAAAATAATTAAAAAAGTATTAATACATAAATATATTTTCTCAAAATGAGTATTGTAAGAAAAACTAAATAAATGCTTTTAAAATTTTAGTATGATTCAATGAAACTGTTTAGAAATAGATTGTTTCTTCTTTTTGTGTGGACTAATGATGAGATCAAAATCCTCGAACGATCATTTCATTGAATCATTCATTATTTCAGTAATATTTACCTATTAAAAATACTTAAATAGTTTTAAAAAATAGAGGAAAGAATATTTAATTATAAACATTCTGGCACATGCTCATTTCCTCTTACTCGCCTTAAATAATATATATATATATATATATATATATATATATATCCATATCTAATTATAAATAAATAATAACAATGGCAACAATATCTTTATAAATATGATACACCTTTGAAAAGCCAAAATGAAAATGATTTTAAGATATAATTTGACATTTTTTTTTATAAATCAGAAAATTATGCTTATTCTCTTTTTTGTTTTTAATGAACTAATTTTGTTTATAGTTTATTTATTCAGATAAATCTTCATTATCACTTGACCGATCCACGTTTATTGGTACTTTTGGTGGTTTAGGATTCTGCGAGCCTTTTAATTTATTTTTTGATTTGTTATTTTCTAAATCTTTAAATTTGAGTGTTAAATAACGATCCACAAGTGGTCCAGAATAATCTTCAGGAAAACTAGGCATTATTGGTAAAATATATTTATAGAGACGTTCGTTCAAGACATAAAGTTGAGCGGTAGAGGAGCAACGAACATTAAACCACCAATCACAGGTTAAAGCAACCTGACTGAAGATAGTACCGTTTGGACAGAGGAAGGATGCTTGACCACCGTTCAAGTCACAATAATGCCATACCTAGATAGAAAAAGAATATTAAAATTATTTATTTGTTCATTTATGTCAAATAATAATTGCAAAATAATCTAAGTTTGGTGATTTCATACCTACATTAGAAATTATGTATTAATACTTACTTGACAAGAAGTTTCTGGATCACCAAAGAATCCTTTATATCTTTGAGATTTGCAATCGAAACTTGTTTGAGGAATCGATGCCAAGGTTGGGTAATCGATTCCAGGCCGTCCAGGTGTACTTCCCTCATCGTGGGAGGATGGAAAAATCGTACTATAGCCAGCGTACTGGGTAGTTTTTACTTTTTTTGTTACTGGAAGAACGATTGTTGGATTGGGTCGTCGAATTGGTGTCTGTATTTTTTCTGGTTCCAGAACTACATTTACTCGAAGTGGTGGGGAAGGTCTTTCATAGACAAGAGGCTTATGCGGACGGGGAGCCAAAACAACAACTGGCCTTGTTAGAGCAGGTTTTGGGGGTGGAACTTGTGTTGCTGCAACTCTTGGCAATTGATTTGTTCTAAAAAAAATAAAGAAGAAAATTGAAATATATATATATATATATATATATATATATATTTATTAATGAATACTTCACAGATCAAAATGTTTAATTTATGAAAAACTTTTTTTTGTTGATTATTTATATCAATTTAAAAGTAATAAATGTATTTTTCGATATATAATCTATGAAATATCTATCTTTCTATCTATCTATTTATCTATATATATAACTAGCTGCTCAGAGCTCCTTCGTCGCTCTTCGCATCTAGACGGGGGCTCCGCCCCCTGTACCCCCCCGAGTGTCCCTATTCTGAGCTATAACCATCTAACTCCTAACCTGTCCCATGTCTCTCACGTTCCTTCCTACATTGTCCACCCTGTTCACAATTGGTCTTCCACACAGACGTTTTCCAATCGAACTCCCCACCAATATATTTTTCCTCTGCCATTCTAGCCATGTGCCCTGCCGATCCCAGCCTTCTCTATTTTATGACCTATATCTAGAGATGCATAGATGTCATGCAATTCCTTGTTATGCAGTCTCCGCTATTCCCCGGTGTCCTCATCTTTCTTTGGCCCATAAATGCTGGGAAGAATCCTATTCTCAAATACTCTGAATCTATTCTCATCTCCCAGGGTTATAGACCATGCCTCCCACCCATATAATACAATTAATAATTTAATAATTTTTTGATCCCCTTTGATAATAATTTCCAGATTGTAACCTCGATTTAAATTCTTTGCAAATATTATTCTCTCTGATACTAATTATTTTGCCTTATCACTATTAATTTCAAACCCCATCAATTTTCCTGCCTCGATTAATTTTTTATGCTACTTTAAATGTTATTAATTTATTTAAAAAAAAATCAAAGTAAACAAAATAAAAATAAAATATAAAATTAGCATAACACTAAACTACTATAAAAATAATATTAAAAAATATATTATATATTAAAATCTTACGTGAAAATCCAATTATGAGATCAAATTTTCTTAATTAAAATAATTTACTCACATAATCTTAAAAATTAATAGTATTAAATTATAGCCGTAATGTGAATGTTTTCAAAGTTTAAAAGGCCAATAAGATCAATGGAGATATTGTAAATATCAATAGATATAAAAAGATTTTTATCTGCACATTGCTCAGAATTTAAATTACCGCCAAATTATCGCCACCAGCGCCTCTATTGTCATATTTTTGTTCTACATAATTTCCACTACCCGCCTATAATATATTCTTTATAATTTTTTTAAAATTTTTCTAATTCAAAAATCGAAAATCGGGCTTCGAGGTCTGGTGGCCAGCCCCTTTGTGCTTCCGTGTAAAAAATTCCAGGTCCCTGCGTGCGATAGTTTTTGCTGGAGAGCTCGGTCAAACAGACAAACAGGCAGACAGACACATTACACTTGCTTTTATCATTATAGATACTACTATATTTTAAATTAACCTGTGTAAGAGATTAAGTATTCTCGCCAAGGTCCGTTGTTCTCCATCAATGCCTCCCGGTTCATAGGCCTGTTGTAAGATGTTTAAAATCTGCGCTAGCGTGTCCGTCCGTGGATCTGGAGTTGTTTCAGGAATAGGCAAACTATTGAAATTTGACAGTTGTTCTAAATTGCTTGGCTTTGAAGTTACTGATTCAGGCACACGATTCGAATTTCCAACTGAGGATGGCAGTTCATTATCTGATAAACTTTGTTGTGTGAAATAGAATGTCATATATGGTATAAGACGTCGAAATCGTTCAATACTCGCTGGAAATTGATTGAAGCTTGAGCTTGTTTTATTTGAAACCACGTTACCATAATTACCATTTACAAATACAGCAACTGAAACATTATAAATGGATTAAATTATTTTTTTAAATGAAATTGTTAATTGAATTTGGGATAAATTTCAATTTACAATATAAAGTAATATTTATAATTAATTTTAAATAATATAATTATTTTTAGGAGTATTTAAAAATACGATTCTTCGCAGCATTTATGGGTCAAAGAAAGATGAAGTTATCCGGGATGGCGAAGATTGCATAACGAGGAATTGCATGACCTCTATGCATCTCCAGACATAGTCAGGGTCATAAAATCGAGAAGGATGGAGATGAAATACTAGTGAAAAATATATTTCAGAGGAGACCGATTGGGAAACGACCGGTTGGGAGACCAAAGGATGCGATGGGAAAAAATAAGAGTTGGTTGTGTGGGAGTAACTAACGATAGGGACGTTTGGAGAAACGTGTTTACTGCGGTCAAGAACTTTCGAGTTCCGTAGAGCCATAGAGATAGATACAGATAGATAATTATTATTTGTAATCTATCACTATGGATTTATTGTCATATATGCAACGTTTTTTTTTAATATAATATTTGTCATCTTAGTGATATTTTAACTAGATTATAATGTAATTTTAATTACTCCTTTTAGATTGATTAATCTAAAGATTTTAAAATAATATTAACCTACCTTATGATGTTTTTAAACTTAATGCTTATATTTATTCATTCTTATAATTATATAATTTCTAGATTGGATAGAAAGAGAGAATGTGTTTTTTTCTATTTTCTACTCTAATATAAAAATAATTTTATTGAGATTAATATTAATTAATTTTAGGCACACCGGAAAAAAGAATCTCTTTTTAAATAATTTTTTTTTTTTACTATAAATCGACGATGATGAATGAAAAAAAAAATTAAATAAAAAACAAAAATTAACATAATTCTAATGGAAATGTTAATTTAATTGAACAGTATCCTTTTTCTTTTTCCGAAGAAGGGTTCAGCAGTTCCTCAATCTTTCGAACATTTCACTCTTCTCGTTCATTACATCACACAGATGCAATGCCCTCGATTTAATAGCAACATCCATTTATTTTGATTAATTTTCATTAATAATAATAATAAAATAACAAATTAATCTAAATCATTTCAAACACCATTTGAACAAGATGAAAGATAATTTTTATTTTGAAAATAAAAAATATCTTAAAAATTAAATAAATTTTTTCATTTATTTTTGTATTTTATTTCTTTTATATTTATATATATATATATATATATTAAATCTTATGATATCTTAAGACGTACAAAATAAATTAATGTTTTTTTTTATTTACAGATGTTTTAAAATTTTTTAATCATAATTAAAATCATAATAAAAAAAAATAATGAAAGCTATTCTTGTACTAAATAGTACAAAAGAATTTAACTAAGAATTTGACTAAGGTAAAAGGTAAGTGATTTGTTGTGAAATGCGTTATATATTCGTATAATGATGATTGTGGAGCCTGGGAAATAAATAGACCGGAATCCGGTTCACAGTTTCATTGACTGTCTCACAAATGAAGATGGCTATATCATCCATGAAGGAATTTCTTCGAAAAGAACTAGATGAAATTCTAATCCATTTATGTCTATTATGCTACTGAACTCGAAAGTTCTTGGTCCCAGAAACCACAATCCTCCAATCGTCCCTGAGCCACCTCCATCCACTTTCTATTCTCTCCCAATTTCCTCATATCTATCCTTCATTTTAATGCTCATTGCAATTCTTGGTTTTCCCATACATAGCTTCTCTTTATACCAACATCTTTGTATTCGTTCTTTTCCTCTTCGAGCCACCTATTCCGTCATTTATGTTTGGAGATGCGTAAACGTCAATTAATTTCTTATTCGCTTTCTCCATTCCCCTATGATTTCTACTTTTTCCTATTTTCAAAAATTATGAATTAATTTTCAATTCTTAAAATCATTAACCACTTTTCACTCTTTCAAATAATACAACTAGGAAAATTAATTAATTTTGTTATAATAATCATTTTGATGAAATAAAACCCTTTCATGTTACCGTTACCATCCTATCCGATTGAATATTAATTTAAATTAGAAATAAAGTACTAAATAAGAAAAAAAGAATGGATGATTGATTGATGACACAAATGATCTTTGTTGTATAATGCAAGGAAATAATAAATATTTTTATAATACCAAAAATTCTCTCCTCTCGTTTAATTAACAACTAACATAGATATATTATTGCAGAGTGGGAGTTGTTTTTAATTGAATTGATAAATAATTAAAGTATAATTGATAGTATTTTCGTTCTCTTAATTTGTTTGTTTTGAATGGTTGGCTGCATATCCACGGATGAAGTCGTACGACATTTACAAGGGGCAAAGGAAGCGATTTGTCCTTTGTTTTTTTTTTCTTTTACGGTCAAGTATTTGCAAATAAAGTAATTACGATGCGAATGAGTTGTTATTTTATTTTATTTTATTTTTTTGTTATATTCGTAGTTGGATGATCAAAAGGAGAAATAATTATGTGAAGGTTATATAAAAGGAGCGATAAGGAAGAACGTCGCTCCCTCATTACTCCCCAATTGTTTGATAATCAATCCGGACTGGTCAGTTGAAAAAGGATAATGTCTTTCTTTACGTGATAAACTTTTTCTTTTTTTTTATTTCATTTGATTTAGATTTGTTTCTATTTGAATGTTGCTCGTGAATAGAATCGACACTTTCACTTCACTTAAATATCTCAGCGCCATCTCAAAACCCTCCAAGAATGGATAATTTTTCAATTTTAAGAAAGTGTACACTTGAATACAACTTGGAACATTATTTTTTTTATTTATTTATTTATTAAAAGAAATACGAACTGATAAGAAGAAAGCGCATTTTTGATTAAAACTTTCAATTGTTTCGGAAAAATTGTGTTATGCATATCTTATCAAAATCATCAATTTTTCTATTAAAAAATTATATAAAGTTCTATCAATTTTATTTTAGTATTTTATTGTACACATTAATCATTAAAATAAATCATACATTACTCATTGTCATATTATTCCTAACATAATATATTATCTATCATTTTAAAAGTTTAATCACTTAGATAATATAGTAAAATATAATACTAGAATATCATTCTATTTCACTGTGCCGCGGCACTTAAGTGTTCCACGAGATTATGAGGTTCTTAAACATTTCCGACTTTGTTTTCTAAATTTTTCCAAAATGGTTCTAAAATATGGTAAACTTTTACACTTATCTTTTGCTTTGTGTGCCGCCAAATTTTTAAACCGTTAAAAGTGTGCCGCGGTAAAAAAAAGGTTGAGAATAATCACTGCCATACATCCTTCATTACATCATCTACCCAACCGGTCTCCTCCCAACTTCCAACAAAAGTTTTTTCGCCAGTCTTTGCTCTCCTATTCTAACCAGGTTTCCTGCCCATTGCAACTTTTTCGATTTTATGGCCCTAACTATTTTTGGAAATATATAGAAATCAAGTAATTCCTAGTTTTACAGTCTCCTTCAATAACCGGTGACCTCTTCGACCCAAAAATGTAAGATTCCTATTTTCAAAGTATGTCTCCTGCCCAAATATAAGTATGTAATATTTATATTTTTATATTATCATATGAACAACTCATTTTGAAAATAAATCATATATATTTATTAATATTAATATACTTAATTTATACGATAAATTTAATATCACTTAAAAAATATATATATATTAAAGAGACAATGATTTAAATAATTAAAAAATAATTATTTAAATTCTACCCCACCTACCATGATTAAATAAATAAATAAAATTATAAATTAACAATAAACGATAGAGAGATATAAAATGACAATTAGAATTTTGCATTTCAAATTTATATAAAAAAAACACTTTCTTTCTATGCAATGGAGAGATGGGGAGGGGGGGGGAGGTTCATCGTTATCAAGGTTGTTGAGATTGAAAGGCCCCTGGCCATTTAGGCAAGTGAAAGTTACAATAGCCGCTGTCCAGGGACACAGTTTGTTCTCTTTGAATGACAGAGTGAGAGAGAGATAGTGTGTGTGTGTGTGTGTGTGTGTGAGAGAGAGAGAGAGAGAGATAAAGAAAGAGAGAAGGGACCTTGGCCCTGCTCCTCGATCAACGAAATCCGTTCCATAATGGATTATAAACGCCCACATAAACCGGCTATGCCATATCTGCATGTAAATTTATTATTTCTATTGATTTAGTGAAAATTCAATTCAATAAAATAAATATAAAAAAATTTCATAACTTGTCCTTTAATATGATTATAGTTAAATATTGATATAAAATGAAGATTAATAATATACACACCAAGTGCTAAATATTTTTTATTGGAAATATAATAAAATATAAAGAAAATAAACAAATAAATATTTTTACAGTCCATTTTTATAGGTTCTCCAACTTTAGTACAGTATTACCAGTATTACCAATGGCTAAAGTCAAAAATTGCGGGCCCTAGGCAGGTGCACAGGTTGCATAGATAGTCTGTGCCTAGGCCTTAGTCCGCCCCTGAGTATTACATTGTCAAAAAGTTAAGAAACCACTAAAAGTAAGTGCACTGGAGGGAGAACATCTGAATTAGAGTGATTGAATTTGTTCCAATGAATTCGAATGACGTTATCTCTTCAAAGGAATCTTTATCAGCAAATCTCTATATTTTAAAACAATATTCCAAGGCAAGAAACAGAGCGTGGAGTGAAATGAAATCCTCCGATAATAATAATATTAAAAATTAATAATAAAGGTAGATCATTTAATAAAGAAATTAATTAGTGTAAAAAAGAGCATAATCGCTATTGCCAATTCTTGTGAAAACATTTGAATAGATATGAATCGTGATTAAACATGAAACATTTTATTCATTTGAAATAAGAAAGGATTGTTATAAAAATAATAAATAAAAAACAAAATATTAAAAATTTATCATATATTATTATAGACGCCCCTCGCAGGATGTTGGCTGTTGTTGTGGTCCGGGTTCAAGTCCCGGGCCTGATAAAGGGATTTTCTCTAGCTGGGGTCTATAGGGCAGAGTCAACCCAGCCTCCGGGATCAAAATTGGGGAGCTACTTGATAAAAACTAGCGCCTCCGATCAAGAAAATAAAGGTAAAGGTTGAAAGGATCCGTTCTATTGATCATAGGACACCTCATTGATAGAACCGACTTGAAGGCGCTGTCCGTGCGTAGGATGTACAAAAGTCAGAGGTTTTTTTATCATACTACTTATAAATTATTTTTGACAAATTAACTCATGCATTTCAAATTCACCTACTCTAATTTTCTTTTTCTTTCTTGTTGCATTTAATGTTATTATCTATTTATTTATTTCCATCAAAATATTGATCGTAAATATTGTTGACCTCAATAAACACCCAACTGGGTCTAACTTAAGACTCACACATCCATCTAATTTTTATCCTCTCCAAATTCTCTCTATATTTTCTTATCAACATGTCTTTGGCCTACCCACCGATCATTTCCTGATTGTTTAACATTATGTAATAGCTCCGCCCCCTGTACCCCCGATGTAATATATCTGTATATCCGGGAAAATACTCTGAATTAATTCATTTTTTTCCTGAAGAACGATGCAGAAATTGTCTGGCAGTTTAATGCATTGCAGTTCTATTTTACCATTCCCAATATCTAGTAATTGTACGGAAAATATTTGTGCCAATGGATCATTGAAGAATTTAGTTATAATGAAAAAAAAATCTGTCTTGAATATAATTTAATAATAAATTTAAAATTTAAAAATAGAACAGAGAGGGGAGAAATTGAATATTAGTTATTTAACAGAAATTTAATTATAAAAATAATTAAATTTTTATAGCACAAATATAATTATATAAATTAATAATAATTAGTGATTAGCATTTAATAAGAATTCACAAAATTATTTATAAGTGAAAAATTATTTATTTGGAGATAAAACTGACATTTTAGATATTAATTATGCTTTTTTATTTATAAATTATTTAATATTGTTAGATCAGATTTATTCAACAATTTATTTTTAATAAAATATTTTTTAATTATTATTTTAAATGAATATTAATTAAAGAAATTATTAAATCATTCTTACAATGTTCTCAAAACAAATAATTTTAAATATAACAGCTGTCAATATGATAGCGCTGTTAGCGTAGCGATTTGAAGAAGCTCTGACTAACATATCATTTAAATTTTTATAAAAAATGCAAATGAATATTAAATTAAATACACCTAGAACCCCATCTCTGATTTTAATAAAAATTTGAAAAAAACTTCCCGGGATATAACTAATAATTTCCCAAATTTTCACAGTGATGTATGATTTTTGAATCTATAAGACACAGACACATATTCATTCTTATATATATATAGGTATATATATATCTTATCTTACATACAAATTGTTTGTTTGTTTGTTTGTTTGTTTGTAAATGGGTTCTCAAAAACAGCTCTAACGATTTTTTTGAAATTCACACCAGAGATAGTATTTATAAAGAAATATTGAGTTTTATTGATCACATCTCAGGAAAACTACATCTTTATTAGTTTTTTCCTTAATTTAAATTTATATATGTGACGTCACAGCCACCGCCTGTGAGATATATATATCTATTCTTAAAATAAAATTAAAAATATTTATATTATATTCATATTTGATTTTTTTATTATTTCATTAATAGATATACATTTAAATTATTTGAAATTGTTTCACACAACGTTTAAAAGAAGAAAAGAAGATTTATCTTTATATTCGATTCGATATATAGTAGGAGAATTAAATGAGGTTATCAATTTATTATACAACGAATCCGTAAATATATATTATAAAATATTATATACTAAATATTCAATTAGTATAATTATAATGTAAAATTATAAAGAAAAAATATTTAGATATTATTGTAGACATTTTCATTCTGTAAATTTTTAAATATTTTTTGCTCTATATATTATTTATCTAATTCTCAAAATATATTAAGATCATATAAATTGGAATTATTTATTAATTATTATTAATTATTTATGTCAACTTATTTAAAATTTGATATCTACATTCATTTCATTCAAAGAATATGTATATTTTTTATTATGTTTATAATTTTTTTAATATAAAATATTGGTCTTTTTAAATAAACACTGAACACATTTTCAAGATTATATGAATAAATAATTTTAATTTTGATCTCATAATTGGATTTTCATTTTCAAGTAAGTAAGATGGCTGGAATCACAATATATATGAATAGATAGATATAACATTTACAATAATAATATCTACAATAATATCTAAATATTTTTTCTTTATAATTTTACATTATAATTATACTAATTACAGTAGTTATAATATATGGGGAATTTTCAACTTTGACCGCCGATTTGACCATGTTCCAAGCTCAAGGCCAGACACTCAAGTGCTGCGGAATTCATTTGCAATCCCCATGTTTTTCCCACGGCCAATTATATGTTGCATGTTGTGAGTATGTGATTACACAAATTGGGAAAAAATCACTCGAAATGCAATTAAACAAAAAAATTGAAAAGTTAGGCTAAATATTATAAGAGATTCGGCAATTGCAATTACAGATAGCGAGGAAAAATTAATGGAGGTTTGAAATTAATAGTGATAAGAAAAAATATTTAGTGACAAAGAGGAACAGTATTAACATACAAAATCTTAATATACAAAATGTAATATTTGAATATGTAGAAAAATTGAATGTAATCAAGAAGGATAATAATATTTGAGAAAAATTTAAATCGAGGTATCAATCGGGAAACGCCTGTTATCATGCAGTAAAGAGGCTTATCTCATCAAAATTATTATCAAAGGGAATCAAGACCATGGACGCATAGGAAGGGACATAAGAGAGATGGGACATGGGCTCAGGATGGGGACACTTGGAGAAATGTGGTTGTTGCGGCCAAGAACTTTCGAGTATCTTTGAGCCATATAAATAGATAGATATATAACATATACAATAATAATATATATAATTAATTTACTGATTAAATTAAAATATATTTTAAATAAGAACACAAAAAGAAATGAATATTTTATGTAATATACTGATTGAAACAAAATGGATGAAAACCTTTTACTACTTTTAACCAAATACTATGTACCACTCGGGTGTACAGGGGGCGGAGCACCCGTCCAGGTGTGAAGAGCGCCGAAGGCGCTCTGATTAGCTGGTATAAATTATTATCTAAAATTATAAATATAAAACTATATATTCAATAATAATTTAAATATATTATATTTAAATAATTTAATTTAATAATTTAATATTTAATTAAAAAAATTAATTTTTTTGATAATTAAATTTAAAAGAATTAAAAGAATGAAATATATAAAGGGTGTTCGGGATAAATTTGACAGTTTCGTAAGGAAAAAGAAAATCTTCTTTCTAACTATTAAATTTAATGAATTGACAAAAAAAATTACAGGCAGAGTAAATTACAATACTATCAACAAGATTCACTCAAAATAACCACCATTAGCATCGATTACAGCTTCAATCCTGCTTCGGAACCTCGAACAAGCTGATGCTACAGTCTCTCTGAGAAGGGCCTCAAAAACTGCTTTAATTTTACCATAAACTGGGCTTTTGTATTGGAAGTATGATTGGTGTCTTTTTCAAATGTGCCACATACAAAATAATGCATGGGGTTAAGGTCTGGAGAGTTTGGAGGCCAAACATTTGGATTGGTGAAGTCGTAGAAATTTCCAGATAACTATTTTCTGTGAGTAGCTGAACTTTAAGGCGCTTGTATGAATTGTAGCGAAGGTCTTCATTGAGTGCAAGCTTCATAGTAGAGGTTTCAACATTCATTTCACGTGACAAAGCCCGAATTCCAATGCCAGGGTTCTTTAACACCTGTTTCTGCAGATTTGCGAGGATTTCTGCTGTACAAACGCAATCAGATCGTCTACTTGGGATCTTTCTTCTTTCTACATCCTCCTAGTCACCATTGCAAGTCTCTAGTTTATGCCTGATTGTTTTTATTGTGTTCAGGGAGCTTTGGGTATTAGTCATAAAATCCTTATTTTGATGGCCGGCGCGTATCATCAAGATGCAAGTTATTCTCTTCCATGATTCAGGTGGCTTCCAGTCATCCAATCTTTCTGCCATCTTTTATATGAATAAAGAAAGGTTCAAACTTTTAAATGAGTAGTAGTTTATGTTAATACCTCTAACCTACAGAAAAATATAATCAATTATAAATATGTCAAATTTATCCCTAACACCCTGTATATGTATATTCAATTAACATTTTTTTTAAAATACATAAAAATCAAATTATAGAATATTTTTTTTTAAATAGTCTCTGAACCGAATGTGAACGAATGTCACCGAATGTTACCAATCGTGAATCACGATTGGATATTATATATATAATGTCAAAATCATTTTCATTTTAAAATATAATAGATATATATTAAATAAAATTGAATTTCAAATGTAAACATAGTAAATTGAATCGTTATTTTTTCCCCTTAAATTAAATAATATACCATTTATATCCGTGAAATTTCATTGTTTTCGGAATTTGATTCGGTTTCTTTTTTTAAGTATGAAAATATTTTTTTTTATCTATTAAAGGTGATGGATAATTCTAGTGATAAATTAGTAGAAGTAGTTAAGTACTTGTGTGGTGGAGAGTAGCCACCAGGCATGGCCCTGGACTAATGATAAAACGCGCAATTGGATATGCCTTTCTATTTACACAAATAAACTCGAAAAAATTGAAATTGGTATTTTAATATAAATATGATGCAATGATAATTAAGATAATTAATATAAAAATAATCATTTATACCAGAGGTTCCCAATCTTTTCTGGTTTGCGGCTCCCTAAATAAACAGATTTTTTCCTAAGCTCCCTTAATACATCCGATTTTTATATAAATTTTTTACTTTCTTGAAAAATTGGGAAATTTAGTAATTCATTTTAATTTGTTTTTCTTAAAAAAAACAACTATATTCTTAGTCACTTTTATTTGAAAATAAAAGATCATTTTTGGTATCGTATATAGAAAATTTAAATTCATACCATAATAAATGATAAAACTTTTATAGTATAGAATTATATTAGTTAAATACCAATATTTTTTTAGTTTTTTGTTAATCATAAAGCAATTTTTCATTTTTCTAAATTTTATATTGCGATTTGTCTGTGTGTGTGTGTGTATGTAGACAAGATTACAGAAAAACAGTTTGAGCTAGATACGGGAATTATTCAAAATTCGTAGTTTTCTATTAACTTTTTGAGAAATGTAGCTTATCCGGAAGAGGGCCATTACCTACCACGTTTTCATTTTTTTTCCTCTAAACTGACCATAAAAATAAAGATATAAGTTTGATAGTTTTTCACGTGGTGCCATCAACAAAGAGCCACGCACGCTCTGGTTTAATAAATATTAATTATTAATTTTAATTTATAATTTATAAGTATATTATTCATAAGAAATAAGAACCTAGATTGATAATTGATTTTGATATATATAGTATGATTAGTATTAAATTAATTATTTATTTTTTTATATTTTACCCTCCCCTTTTTTATTATGATTAATTATTAACATTGATTAATTTATTTATAGTTACGCGATTAAAATATTATGTAATTGTTCTGTCTATTATAATGAAGAGTAAGTGCTTCTGTGTGTTCTGTGTTTATCATAACCTCTTAAACATCAATTATAATCCATGAATGGATCAAATAGAAAATTGATATTGAATTTACAAATTGCGTATATCAATCAAGTTTTCTTTAGATTTCTATTTTTGTGATAATATCATTAGAAATATATATATATATTTAGATTCATCAAAAATAAAATTTTATTTAATAAATTATCTATTTAATAATAAATTAATAATTTTTAATATATTAATATATATAATAAATATAATATATTTTATAATTTATTTATTTTATTTAATAAATATCTGATTCTTAGTAAATGATTATCAGTCAATATTCTTTTTTAAATTATTTTTTTAATAAATATATAATAAATTATTATTATAATATACACACATTAAATAATATTATTTTGATTTTGTTTTAAATAAAAAGTAAAGGGTACCTCACCAGCACAATTCCAGTAATGATTATTTTTTCTAATCGTGCGATAAGCCACTCGGTTAAATTTCATGGAAAAACAGAATATAAATATTAATAAGATTAAAATTTATTTATTTTAATATTTATTTTAATAAAATCTTTTAGTTTCCATTGCAAAGTGAATATGATCGGTTGAGCTGTGTGTCCGTCCACCTTGCCAGGTAATTCTTTAATAAGTATTTTATTAATTCTCTTGAATTAGAAATATTATTTATTTGTTTTCTATCCACACTTTATATTAAAACGAATATTTTAATTAATTACTTATGGTTTTTTTTTTGGATTAAATTATTTGATTTTTACGACTAAACGTTTTCTAATTTTTGATAATGATTTCATTTTTCATTTTTAATGCTCTCATCATCACCTTTGGAATATATTAATTAATTCATTACAAATATCCATCAACAAAGAACCAAACATGCGCTGGTTTAATAAATATTATTTATTAATTTTAATTTATAATTTATTTAATTAAATTTAATTTAAATATAATATATGTTATTTAATCCAATTCAAATTTTAATATAGTCGAGTGGTGATACTCCAAATTTTTTAAAATTTAAAATAGAGGGAGAGAGAGAAGAGAGGTTCTAATTATATTCGAATAGTCTATATATTTTATTAATAAACGTGATTAATTAATTATTAATTAAACTTGAAGATATGCAAGAAATTTTCAATTCTGAGCAATGTGCATACAAAACCTTTATATATAGGGTGACCCAGCCAGTAGTTGAACCCCTTCCAGTAGTTGAACAAATTACCAAAAATCCGCCAAAATCTCAAGAGGAAACATGCTTGGAACGTGAAATTTTATTTTATTTTTAAGTTGTTATGTTGTCACAACTGAAACACCTATCGTCTGCTTCACGTGACTTAAGTACTTAGAGATATTATTTTTTTTCTCAAATGAAATGCTTGGTTTTGCATTCACGACTAGTCTACTGAAAATACGGTAAGTAAAAGTAATCCACGTGCATCCTAGTCATTTTTAGAGATATTTTTACCGAATTGGTCTTAAATTAAAGCTAAAGGACTACATTTTGAAGCATGATATTAAGGTATAGATATTTTTTATTTTTTAGAGCTCTAAACTTACTGTTCAACTAATGGCACTGTTAAAATGCACAAATTCCAGTAATTGAACAGTGGTGAACGTTGCCCGCCATCGAAGATCACCAGACTGTGAATGTTCAATCCCTCTTATACCTTGAATCCCTCTTCCCCAAGGGTAGGCCTGAAGAATTTAGAAAAGTGCAGGGGAAGAGTGGGAGGGTAATATTGAGGCCCGTGAACTGTTTCAGTTTTGGAAAAGGCTTCGGAGCAAATGTCTTAATGAAACATAGACAAATGGCCTTTTGTCTGAGTGTATTGAAAAAGAGCCCGAAATTAATCATAATTTTGATGCCTCACCTTCAGCATTGAATGTTAGTGCAATCCAAGCAACACTTTCAAGACAAACGGACTCGCCTAAAGTAAAGTAAAGTAAAACCAGGAATCTGTATGCAGTAACGGGACTCGACTCCCAAAGCAATTTCGTATCAAAAGTTTAAAAAATTTTAAAAATATTTTTAATTTTGTATCTTATGTGTATATTGCCGATTGGTGTTTGTATGAAATAAATAAATAAATAAATATATGTATTATTGTTATTATTATTATTATAATTTAAACATTGAGCAATGTTTGGAATGTGAATCAGCCTTGTATTGTGTTATGAGTGCTCAAGCTATAGGCCTAGATATTTGTTAAGTCGTTTTGGATGTGTACCTAAACTTAAAATAAAAAAAACTATGAAATAACGGGTGTTCAATTACTGGAATATCGAGCGTTCAAAAACTGGACATGTCTGTTCAACCACTGGGATAAAATCATAAAAAATGTTGTGAATTTTTTTTTGCTTTTTATTTTTCAGTTAAGCACTGTTTAATATTTTTTTTAATAACTACAATAATAAAGCTTTGTTAAAAATCCATTAGCTTAGTTTTACGTCTAATAGTATAGAACTTACAACAGGATCCGTGGTAAACTGGCTTTATTTGTTCAACTACTGGCTGGGTCACCCTATATATATAAGAGAGAGAGAGAGAGAAGAAGAAGTTTATACTTTTCAATTGATTGATTAATCGTCCATGGATAAATGTTTAATTTCAACAATGCATTAAATAATTATATCCATTATTTTATATTTTCCGATTCTTTTATTCGTTATCACTTTTATCGCCCTTGAGGGAGGGATTATATTTATTTATTTATTTTCTTTTTTCTATTCAAAAGTCAAGTAATCATTTTTAATTTTTCGTAATTGATTTCCTTTATAAAGAAACTTCTCTCGTATAACAGGATATGTTGGACGAATTCCGGCTTTCAGCTCCACCCTTAATATTTTGAAATCACGAACCACATTTAACCTTAACCCTATTTAATTTATAACTTCATACCTATCTACGTGAGTGTTTAGCTATAATCTTGTTTTTCATTTCATTATCAATTGAATCAAAGGACTAAATAATAAATAACCTCTACACTGTAAAATGATTTAATAAATTGATCGTTTTGAGGGCATAACCTCGATTCATCAGTTAACTCGAGCACCATATTTTTATAAATATTTCTCATTCAATTTTATTTAATAAATTAATTAAATTCAAATTAATTTTTTTTTTATATCCAATGTACTTATATACTTTAATCCGATTGTTTTTATAATAATATTATATTAATAATTAAATTAATTAATATTGTATTAAATATTGTGATTGTTGAATCCTTATCACCACAGATTATAGTAATTAATATGATAAATTTTTAGTTGTAACAATAAATAGCTATTCAATAATAAAAAGAAGTGAGTATATATATATATACCATTTACAAATCATTTACTTTGAATATACGTAAATATATAATTTTTAATTTTATATGTTTATGTCACAAAATTTAAAAACAAATTAATTTACTAATTACGCAATTAATGAGTTAATAAGTTTTTCAATTTAAAATAATTTATATTCAAAATGTTTGGGATAATTACGCCATTCATGTTCTCTGCTTTTGTTATATTTTTTTTATTATTACTTATTTTTTTTCCATAATTTTATATTCATTTATATCTTGAGATTAAAATTCTTATTTGGAAATTGATTATTTTTATAAATCATCACTCCCCCTTGCTACTCTCTTTCACCTCTCTATTTATTTCCAAAAAAAAACGAGTATTACAATTTATACATTTCTATTCGAATTTATTATAATACTTTAAAATAAATATATATAAATATTTACTTTCCATTCATTTTAAATATTAAATAAATTAATAAAAAATAAAAACACACATTAAAAAAAAACAAAAATAAAAAATAAAAGCATATATAGTGAAAATGTCGAATTTTCAGCTGAAAGATTTCCCTCGTCGCCTTCCTTCTTATCTTATGAATGAGTAAATTTCACTTTTGGGATTTTTTTATATCAGATAACGGATGAATTTCTCCTTGATCGGCCTTGAAGGCCTAACTAACGATACAATCTTATATACATATACATTTATATGTTATATATATATATGTATATATATCCTAATTAAAATGTTCAGGTTGGATGCATTTTATAATATAAAGCAAATGAAGAACAAAGGAAATTTGATTTAATTTTTTTTTTTCTATGAAACGATACTTTATACTCGAACGATTGTATCACGTTTGATATAAGATTAATTATTAAACAAAATCCAATTATGTTATTCATCTATATTATTTTACTAATTAATATGGCATCAGTTCAATCAGTTCCGAACCTAAATAATTTGTTGTTAAAACTCAACTTTAATCATCATCCCTTCCAATGAGATACATTCAACCCCTCAAGCTTCTAATTTTTTTTGATATATTTTCATATAATACTTTGTCCTTGCTTGAAGATGAACAATAAATTTTTCATTGAAGCCAAATCTCTATCCATAAGGTTTATGACGCGTAGCAATCCAATTCGAAATCCAATTCTTTCAATTGGAAAATCCTTTGCATCTACTTGGGACGTTGTCATTAAATAACAATAGTATCTTCGCTAAAACAAAAGTCACATGAAATTTTGACATTTGTGGAATAATAGTAAGAAGTACCAGACTAAGTTATAACTCGCTTAATAACGGTTAATTTTTACAAAATAAAAGCATTTTAAGGAGTATCGAAACATATTTATTTATGCTTTTAAAAACCAAGAAAATAATTTTAGTATTGGAGGTTCCAAGACCTTGTTATGTCGACAAAGTCCATAAATGAAGGAATTTATAAGATAATATTTATTTTCTATTGGATTTCTGGCTCCAATCTCGTCATTGAATGTGTTTCTGATTTATTATTATGGACGTTTCCTTGCAAAAAGCCTTAGGAAAAGAAATAATGATTTCGGAATAATCTCTCCGTTTAGAAACTCAAAATCATATTATTAATATGTCTTGATCTATGCGGAGTTAGCACATTCATGATAATATATATTATTTATAAATATTTATATATAAATTATTATCTATTTAGATTACTACAATAGTATAGTTATTATTTATCAATTTTCAACATTTTAAACTGATTTCTATCATCATTGATCGTCAAGTATATAAAAGGCAATTTTACATGTATGACCTGCATTTATTGGGTTATTTTAATGGAAAACCGATTTTTGAGCCTTTTCTGGACAGATTCAATCAATGGGTTTTTAGCGGTAATTTTGAGTTACCATAAAAGAAAAACACTACGGATTTAATATTCATAATTGTTCATTTCTTGGTCACTTTTGTTCACACACTACAATAATAATTATAATGATAATAATAATATCTTTTTTATCATTTTCATTTTAATTATTTGTTTTTATTTATTATCCAATTAGGATCGACTAAAGAATATTTTTTGAATACAAAACAACGTGAAATTTAATAATAATAATAAAAAAAAATGAAATTTTTTTACTATGTGAAAATCATTTTGTTTATTTATTATTTTATACAGCTTGAGAAAAATTGTAAGCAAAAGCCTCCATTAGCAATTCCAATGCACACGATTACCAAATAAAATAAACCTATATATATATATATATAAATGAATATATAATCATTTAATATTTTTATTTGGTTATACAATAAACAATCTTATTATCAAAAATATAAAAATAATTCATGTTTTATAAGAATCTTGGATCATCAGTGTATTTGCGTAATTCTAAATCCATTAATGTATTCAAAAAATGGATTCTTATTTTTTATTCATAAAGAAGAATTAAACAAAAACACAAAATAAAATAAAAAATTATTCAGTAATAAATAAAATAATTAAATAAAAATGATAAATAAACTAAATAATAATATATAATGAAATATATAAATATAGTACCGGGACCCCGAGCCTCGGCTCGGTACTTAAGTTAAAAAAAATGATTCATTATTATTGGATTTGGCTGGTAATATTAATACCTGGGACACCGAGCTCTCGCTCTACCCTTTAAAAAATATTGATACACAATTCTTTAATTATTTATTACAATTATTAAATGTTACACATTTGCATCAATCTGATTAAAATTAATGAACTTGTGCTCCTCAATAATACATAAATATATAATATATAGGTACATATATTTTTTTTCTATAGTGTTTTTTTGAAAAACTGTTTAGCGCCCCAAGTGGTTATAAAACAAACTAAAGACAAAAAAACGTGCTTTGCAGCTTTTCGGAATTAAAAAAGCAAAATTGGCAGTCGTGGGACTGGCCGACAGAAGTGAAAACTTCTGCGTAAGAAATTTTAAAACAGACGAAATTCGCGCTATTTCACGAGAAAGATGAATTTCATATGCATGTATATATATATAACTTATATATTATTTTAAACATATATTTTAAACAAATTTGTAACTTATATTTATATATATATAAATACACAACTTTGTTTAAAATATTGCAATACGAACTGTTTTATAATTCTTATCTCTAACATAAAATATATATTTATTATGTGAAGTTCATTTCGTATAATTTTGATTATATATGTATATATGAAATGAACTTTACATAATAAATATATATTTATATGTTAGAGATAATTTATAAAACAGTTCTAATGACAATTCAAATTTCGCGCTCTGTTATAAGAAATTTGAAAGCAGATGGTTTCATGGTGTTGGTCACGATCACGCGAGTTCTATACTTTTTCCCCATCCCGCAAAAGTGCTCAACGCCGCTAAAGAAGTTTTCACTTCAAAAATTATTTAATATTTGGAAATATATCTGACTTATAGAAAAAATGAATATTAATTAAAGAAAGAAATAGTTTTTAAAATATCCTGAATAATATGTAACAATTTTCAAGATAGAAATTTATTACAATATTACAATTATTAACTGTTGCATCATTGCATCAATCTGATTAAAATGAATGGAACTTCGGGTACTCAATAATAATAAATAAAATAATATTAATAAATATATTGAATAATATTTTATTGAAAAAATATTAAAACTTATAAAACTATCTAAAACTTTATTAATAAAAGAACAATGAATAAATAAATATAGAATAGTAATTTATTAAAAAGTAAACAATAGATAAAAAGAAAAAAAAATAACAAAATCATTATTTTCATTTTTAAATAACGATTCACCCGGCGAGTTTCGAACCGACGAAATCCACTCGTTAAAACATCAGTCCAACCGCTGGACTATATGTATTTAAATAAAAAATTGTCATTTTTTTACTGTCTTAGCAGGCAGTATTAAAAATTTTGACGTTTTCCATATATAATTTTCAATTAAGAAATTAATAATGAAGCTGTATGTTTCAAGAGATATCATCAATAAAACTTAATTTTTCTTTATAAATACTATATCTAGTGTGAATTTGAAAAAAATCGTTAGAGCGGTTTTTGAGAACCAATATATATAGATAAATACATATATACAATTTTAGCTAGCATAATAAGATAAGATAAGATAATAGTTACACATTTAGCAAAAGGTTAATAATAAATACATAAAAATACGTTTACAAATTTGAAAATAAATAAATAAAACAAAAATAATTCTATAATGATAATCTTTAAATAATATATATATATATAGATATATATAATAGTATAGATCCTTCTATATACCTATGTATAACAAACCCTCCATGAGGCGCCTTTTTTGGTGGCTCAACTAAGAATAAATATAATTCTAAAAATTTCCATACAAAGAATATTTATAATATTTAAAATTTTATTTTAATTTCTAATATTCAATATTATTAAAAGTAAAACCAATTTCAATTAAATTAAATTAAATATTACTCCTAATTGATTAATATTTTCTAAAACAAAATAAATAATATTTTTTATATTTAAATTATTAATAAATTTGTAAACGACACCATGACAGATTAATAATAAAAAACAAATAATTTCAAATTGTATTTAATTTTTTAAATAATTTTTTTTGTTAATATTGTTATTTTTACTTTTAAATTTATTTCAATTAAATTCAAATTAAATATTAATTAATTAATATTTTCTTATAGAAAACAAAGTTGGTAATATTTTTTATATTTAAAATTATATTTTGAAAAATTCTGCAGTTAGCAAATATGAGTGAAAACGTCGATTGGGTAAAGAAAGAAGTGCACGATGGTTATCTCAACAAAGAAAATTTGTATAAGTTAAACTGAAGTTTAGGTTCGCAACTAAAAAATAAGCTGGAGTGTCTCCACTCGACTATCTCGCAAATTTGAATTGGATTAAATAACATAATAGATTATATTTAAATTAAATTGAATTAATTATAAATTATAAATTAAAATTAATAAATAATATTTATTAAACCAGCGCATGTTTGGCTCTTTGTTGATGACACCAGGTCACGTGTTGGCGCGTGTGATTTGCAGTGTTAAAAAATTAATTCCAGTACTTTCAACAATTCAATCAAGCTGAAATTCTATATATACCAGTTTTATACAATTTTTAATCATGTGAAAAACTATCAAACCTATATCTTTATTTTTACGGTCATTTTAGAGGAAAATAAATCAAAACGCTATATCTTTATTTTTACGGTCACTTTAGTGGAAAATAAATCAAAACGTTGTAGGTAATGACCCTCTTCCGGTTGAGCTACATTTCTCAAAAGTTGATAGAAAACTGCTAGCTCCAACCTTTTTTACGCAATCTTATCTACATACACTCATACACATAGACATTTTTCTCAACCTTAGTGAAAATGATTCAGGAACCTTCAAAACGTATAAAAACATTAAAATCTCGACATCGAAAATTTTCATGATCTGGCGAGATAGTAATAAGACTAAATTTTTGTTGATTATATTGAATTGCTATTTTCTTTATACACACATATTTTATAGAATTATTTATTTCTTGACATATTTTGTTACTTTGTATTTGTTACGTTGTAAATATCGTTAAAAAGTAGTAACAAAAATTTATAAGGTAGCCCATTTTATTTATTTTTATTAAATAATTTTTTTTTAACTAAGATGTCTTATGATGATATAAATTAAACATTGGTTTATTAAACCATGTTCATTTTTCTGAGGACATCTATACAGGAATTTTCATACCATTAAAGAACGTGTTGTCATTATTAGTGTGATATAGAAACAATTTAAAAGTCGAAAAAAAGAAAATATCCTACTGAAAAGACGGGGCCTTTTGCTATATTTTAAATTGTAAGAACATAAAAAGATATGAATGTTTAATATAATGATTGAAATAAAATGAATGAAAACCTTTTGCATACAGACTTTCAGCCAAATACTATTCTGTATCACTATTATTTTTAGCTTCTCACAGCACCTAAAGCTAGTATTCAAATAATAAAATATAAAAAATAATTATTTATCATTATTATAATATTCTAATTTTGTACTTCTTTTTATAAATTGTTTATTTAAAAATCAACAAAAATTAATAAAATTTTTATATTATTAAAACTAAAAAAAAAAAATAAATAAATAATTTATTAGAATACAACAGTCGAATTCATAAACAATTTAAGCAACAGTTTAAATTTATTTTTGTAAATTTGGATGTACGAGTATATTAAATAACAATAGTTTATGAATTTAACTGACAATGTTTGTTATTATATATTATTTTTAAAAATATCAGTTCTAATCAATGTTAATTTTAATTAAATTTTTCTGTGATTTTAATTTACCAATTTCATTTATAAGGGAATTTTGTAATTAAAACCACACAACGTTTCGATTGCTACTTTAACTGGACGCTCGGACAGAGGAGTCGCTTGATAACGATTGCAGAAGTAGTAATCGAAACAATAACAAATATCAATATGTGATTTTATTTACAAAATTCCCTTATTAATAAAAATAGCCACCAAAGCTTTAATAATTTATCAATTTCATGTTATATATATATATTTATTAGATGTCTAAATTATTCTTATAATACATGATAAACATAGAAAAAAAATAAACAAAAATTATTTAAGCAAATTAATAGTATTAATAATATTTGTATTATAATATATATATATATATATTATAATATATATTATCAATTTATAGAATAAATTATAGGATATGAGTTAATGATACAAAATAAATACAATAAATGAATATTTTAGGGTTTAAATCATAGAAAAATTAATAAATATCTATGATTTTTCATTTGGGGTAATTTACTATATGGAGGGGGTTTGAATAAACTTACGGATGAGTGCGAGTTGGAGTGCATGGGGGGCCATGGCCGATGTTTCAGTCCCGTCTGATGTCCGTCAGCGACTGGCTTCTTGGCACCTCAGCTGTTCTCGCGTCGAGCGTTTCTCTCGACTTTCCCATCGCGGCGACCACTACTTTGCAATTTCACAATGCATTTTTGGATGCCAACGGAAGTGCCCGGCTGCATCCCTGCACCTGGACATGGCGGTTTTCTATGCGAAAATTCTATGCCAAAGGAGATACAAACCTTCGTGATTTCAATTTCCTTTCATCAATTACATTCCGTATCTTTATTTTTCGATACACGATTATAATCGAACAAACGGCAATTCTTAATTGAAAAAGGATTTTTAAAGACAAAAAAAAATAATATAACACCACCTTCGTATGTATTTTTCTTGTAATCAACATCAACCTCCTTTGGTTGCAAAATTTTCAAAATGATACTTTCGAAATAAATAAATAAATAAATTTGTACGAGACAACATTCTCTTCATTTAAATTATTTGTAAAATTAATACTAATATAAAATTATTCCAATTAATCAATAAAAAAAAAAATAAAATAATTAGCTTTAATTTCATAAGATATTTCAGAAAATGATACTAAGTATATTTTAGAAAGCACAAAAATATCCCTAAAAAGAGTCTGATTGAAGAAAAAAATATTTTCGCCCTTTTTATACGGTTTTTATTAACTTGACTTTTCTGTCTGTTTGTAATGTTAATAATTTGTAACTGGATTTTAACCCACTTTAATCGCTGATTTCGCTCAAATTTGAAACGTATATTGAAAGTCGATGACACTTCAATAATCAAAAAGAAATATTTTGAAATTTTCAAAAATATGGATTTTTAAAATTTGTGGATTTAAATGATTGATGTTAATACAATATTATATTTTGATATTTATATTTATATTTACTATTTTTTTATATTTTCTATTTTCTATACATTTTCTATAGAATGTGCTTGTGTTGTTATGTGATTCCGAAAAGAAATCATTGTCAGTGCTGCAGTATGCCGATGGATTAATAAGCCACTTGCATAATCAATGTCAGGTAGAAAAGGCCTAGCAACTTTGCGAAGAATCTAATATATGATCGAGAATAACAGATTTCAATAGTATTCAATATTGCAAAGTTTTACATCTGGCAAGCATCAATAAAATATTAATAAAAAAAACTTTTTAATATACACACTTTTTAATCAAAAATAGAAAATAAAATATTAATTCAACTTTGAATATTATCATTTCGCCAGAGATAGTATTGCGATCACGAAAATTTTCGATGTTGAGATTTTTATGTTTTTATACGTTTTGAAGGTTCCTGAATCATTTTCACTAAGGTTGAGAAAAATGTATGTGTGCATGTGTGTATGTAGACAAAATTACCCAAAAACGGTTTGAGCTAGAATCATGAAATTTGGTACATGGGCATTATTCAAAATTCGTAGTTTTCTATCAACTTTTCAGAAATGTAGCTCAACCGGAAGAGGGTCATTACCTACAACGTTTTGATTTATTTTCCACTAAAGTGACCGTAAAAATAAAGATATAGGTTTGATAGTTTTTCACATGATTAAAAATTGTATAAAACTGCTATAGAATTTCAACTTGATTGAATCGCTGAAAGTTCCGGAATTAATTTTTTAACACTTCAAATCTCACGTGCCAACACGTGACGTGGTGCTATCAACAAAGAGCCAAACATGCGCTGGTTATGTTAAAAACGTTAAATCCTATGTTCGGATAGAATAAAATTTTAATTAATTTTCAAATATAGAAAAAAACTTGAATATCCAATTCAAATTTGCGAGATAGTCGAGTGGAGACAATCCAGCTAATTGGTTGTGCATATGTAAAGGATGAAAAGGTTTCGAAGTTACGTTTTCTATTTATTTTTTTAGTGTTAGTGAGTATTTGAGTTATAAAAAATGGATTTGTTGGGGACTTAAGCAAAATTCATTTATATTTTTTTTTCTACTTTCTACCTTGGTCTACCAACCCGATGTTTTCCAATTTTTCATGTCTGTTTATAGGCTATTTATGTTTATTTATGTTTATAATATTTATATTTTTATTTTTATTTTTCTAATATTTACAATATTCCAATTGATCATATTAGCCTTTTTAACTTATTTAACACACTGAAAACATTCACATTACGACTATATATTATCTATATTAATTTTTAAGATTATATGTACATATTGTCATTCATCAGCGCAAAGAATACAATACAAAGAATGTTTATAATATTTATTTATATTTTTATTTTTATTTTTCTAAAAAATTCTAAAATCATTTTTGGATTCTAGAGGTCATGAAACGTGAAGATATGCAAAAATTTTTAAATTCTGAGCAATAGCTAGACAAAAACCTTTTGCTATATATATATAGATTTGTTAAATTAGTAAACGGGTCTTGAAGTCTCAGATACTTAAAAAATAAAAAAAAAATGTATTAATGAATCAGTAATTCTTTACAGATGATTACATAAATATTTCTAAGATTTTTTGGGATGTGAGATACTTCTCATCTTGATGATGAAATCCTTTAAAAGCGATATTAAATTTTCATTACCATTTTAATCTAATTTCAACAACCGATGATTTTTTCGTCACTTCTCACTAATTAATCAGCTCGTCTCTTACATCACCGAACATATCCATCCCGCTTTCAGTTGTAGTTAACCGAGTACATATCAAGTGAATCGCTCCACTGAAATCGGCCTTTCCATTTAGGGATCTCTTTGCGGTTCAGTGCATTCGGTCGTGCCTCCTTTCCCTTACATAAAAAGACAAATAATGTTCTGGTCGCCGAGGTCGTTATTGGCATCCACCTTAAGTACCGTCACCTAACTAAATCGTGATCCTCTACTTCATAAATAAATAAATAATCAAATCCATCCATTCTCTCTAATAGGCATTCTCATGGAATTTGATGTAATCCTTTGATCAAAAATCATTTCAATATACATGAATCGTAAATTATATCCTCAATATTAACAAATACATATACCAATAGATCTAGACATAATAAAAGAAAATAGATTCCTAATTCTACCCACTATTATTAATGAAATTACTATCTATAAAGAAGAAAATTGAATTTTTTGTTTTTTAAGTGACTTTTTATATATTAAAAAAATTGATATTAGTATTTTGTTTCTCTCTCTCTCTTTTAATGAAATATTAATTATTTTAAACCTCTCGCACTTAATAATTAATTTTATATATAATATAATAATATAAAAAGATAAAATCAATTTTTAGTTATTATTGAAAGACACAGACAAAATTATATGGAAATATATTAGTTTAAAAGTTTAAATGGAAAACTAAGATAAAGCTATAAAAATAAAAAACAAATTACAAAAACAAAAATTCAAAAGAATCTACCTAAATAATTGCTCATTGTTACATATCTAATCTTAAAGTGGGTCCAGGGGCAGTTCCCCGTCTCGAAGGGGATACAGCCTGCTAGCAAGTATAGTACATAATTACATAATCAATTTTTATTATAAGCTTTTCATTCGATAATATATCTTATCTTATTATACTAGCAAATATATATATATATATGTATATTCTATTGTAATTTATTAATTAACCGCTCGAAGGATTTTTTTGAAATTTACACTATAGATAATATTTATAAATACAAATCGATCTGTATAGGTTTCAACCTGGAGAAAAATCATCTTCATTAGTTTTTTCTTAATTTAAATTTATATATGGATGACGTCACAAATGGCAACCATCTTTTTTCTTTAATCGATATTGTATTAATATTTTTTTTATATTTAAAATATTTTAAAATTTAATATTTAATTTCGAAATAAAATTAAAAATATTTATTTTAATAAAATATATATATATTTATTAATCTCAAAAAAAAAAACAAAAAACAAATACGGATGGTAATTATCTTGGAAAATCGAGATAATATTCAAAAAAAAAAAAAGAAATTTTTTGATATGTTTTATCGTTAAATTCTTTGTTCATTTTATTTTATCTATTTTTTTGAAAATTGTTACATATTATTATTATTTATGATATTTTAAAAACAATTTCTTTCTTTAATTAATATTCATTTAAAATGATAATTAAAGAATATCTTATTCAAAATAAATTAGTGAATAAATATGATCTAATATTATTAAATAGAAATAGAAAAAAGTCAATTTATTTCCAAATGAATAATTATTTAATTCCCAAAAGCTGTGCAAAGCACTTTTTTTTCTTTAGTTTGTTTTATAACCACTTGGGGCGCTAAACAGTGTTTCAAAAAAAAACACTATAAAAACAAATGTATATATATATATTATATATTTATGTATTATTGAGGACCACAAGTTCCATTCATTTTAATCAGATTGATGCAAAGATGTAACATTTAATAATTGTAATAAATAATTAAAGAATTGTATATCAATATTTTTTAAAGGGTCGAGCGAGAGCTCGGTGTCCCAGGTACTACATATTAAATCAAATATAAATAGATTACAGACATCCCACAATATATATATACCTAATGTTACTGTCAAAAAAGCAAATTATTTATATTCAAAATGTGATATTTTTTTTTATTTGAGAAAATAAAATTTCCTTACTTTATTACCTATTTATACGAGTATATAAACTCAATTAAGATGTTGGGGCATAAATTAGCAATTTTCTTTTGCTTATTAACAAGTACCAATATTTATCGATTATTTTCAATTCATTTAGGTGCTATATTAGTATAATATAATCATTCAAATGGTTTCTCTTAAATCTTAATTAAAAGAAAATAATATTACGTTAAATTTTTCAAATAATTTTAATATAAATTTTATCAATATTTCATTAAGAATCCATTGGCATAATTGACCATCTTTGCATAATCACTAGACAAAAACGATTTTATTGATTTAGATCTAAAATATGGATCTAAAATATGAAAAAAAATTTCCATCTCTCCTAGTAAACTTCTCAACAGATATATTACATCTGGCTCCCCCCTAAACTTTTTAAGAACTATGATTGCATTTCAAAATGTTATTTTTTAATATGTTCCATTATAGGTAACTGTAAGTAAAAGCTCCGCCCCCTGTACCCCCCCCCCCGAGTATCCCTATTCTGAGCTATAACCATCTAACTCCTACCCTGTCCCATCTCTCACACGTTCCTTCCTACATTGTACGGATACTCTGTGCTACATTGTCCACCCTGTTCACAATTGGACGTTTTCCAATCGAACACCCCACCAATATATTTTTCCTCTCTAGCCATGTGCCCTGCCGATCCCAGCCTTCCCTATTTTATGACCTATATCTAGAGATGCATAGAGGTCATGCAATTCCTTGTTATGCAGTCTCCGCCATTCCCCGGTGTCCTCATCTTTCTTTGGCCCATAAATGCTGGGAAGAATCCTATTCTCCAATACTCTGAATCTACTCTCATCTCCCAGGGTTATAGACCATGCCTCCCACCCATATAATACAACAGAAAAAATAATTGTTTTATATATTTTAATTTTGATCCCCTTTGATAATAATTTCCCGATTGCAACCTCGATTTAAATTCTTTGCAAATATTATTCTCTCTGATACTAATTATTTTGCATTATCACTATTAATTTCAAACCCCATCACTTTTCCTGCCTCGATTATTTTTTTTATTCTACTTTAAATGTTATTAATTTATTTAAAAAAAAAACAAAGTAAACAAAATAAAAATAAAATATAAAGAGATTAGCATAACACTAAACTACTATAAAAATAATATTAAAAAATATATATTAAAATCTTACGTGAAAATTCAATTATGAGATCAAATTTTCTTAATTAAAATGATTTACTCACATAATCTTAAAAATTAATAGTATTAAATTATAGCCGTAATGTGAATATTTTCAAAGTTTAAAAGGCCAATAAGATCAATTGAGATATTGTAAATATCAATATATATATATATATATATATTAATAAATTAAATTAATAAAAATAATTTATAGTTACAACTCAATAGTCGTTGATTTTGAGAACTCGACTTACACTCAATGCTTGCTTTTATACCCTTTAGTGGACACTGGGGGTGGCAATTTGGGTTTTCCCAATAAGAGAAAGCAGATTCCCTCCGAGCCCATAGTAGGGATTAATTTAATTATTTATTATATTTTAACGGAACAAATCGAAAAAATATTCAAATTTTATATATAGTTTTTTATATATGTATATTTATGCAGAAAAAACTAATTGACATAGTTATTAATTTAATAAAATAAAATTTAATAAAATAAAATTATTTAATAAAATATTAAAAAAATAAAAATTAATAAATTTGTAAAAAAAAATATATAATACTTAAAAAAAAATGTACCTTTGCGAGTTTCGAACTGAGAGTGCAAAGTCATAAGATAACGCCTTAGACCGTTCACCCACGAACCACTTTTGTTTGCAAGTCTCCTATTACGATATATATAGATGTCAAATTATCGCCAACAGTGCCTCTATGATGTAACTAAACTATTTTTAATTAATTAGCACCCCCTGGACACACCTTACCAATTAGCGGTTTAATAAAAGAAGTCTGACATGCCCTGAGACCTACTGAATATGCATAAAAAATTTCATAAGAATCGGTCCAGCCGTTTCGGAGGAGTATGATTTCAAAGTTTTGTGACAAGAGAATTTTATATATAAGATATTTAAATAAATTTGAATAGTCGAACTTATCGACCTAAGAAATTTATTAGTAGTGAAAGTAAAAGTTTATAAAATATAATAAACAATTTAAATATACTTGGATTGACTCTCGTTATAATTATGTTAATTTCACTTTCCCATTCGGGGGTTTTCATTGAAAATTTTGCAAAAAAAAAAAAAAGGTGTTCACGTGTCTTGGATATTAGAGCTCTCAGGCGACTGACCTTTTCACAAAAAAAAAAAAAAAATATTAAAGAATCAAGCATAACGTTAGAAATTATAACGAAATGAAGAGCGGTACAAATGCAGTCAAAGAAGTAGGTTAAAGCTCGATTAAGAAACACTGGAAATATTTCTATTCCCATTGCGAGTCCATTTAAGCGTAATAACTTATACATATTAAATAATGTTCACATATTTATACAAAAAGAAACTCTTACCAATATATACTAGTAAGACTATATTCCATTATTTCATAAGACAAATATATATACCATATATACATATTTATATATAAGATATATTATAAATTTTACTCTTATTACTCTTTTTATTTTCTAAATATTTGATATTAAAATATTTTTTTTTGTTTAGTATTAGATCATTAAATGTTTTTATGCGCAAGCTAAATAAACCTTCAATCATCTTAATAGAGGATTTTATATAAAATAAAATAAAAAATAAAATATAAAACAAATTTCTATAATCAAATAAACACCAATAAAATTTTGATTGGTTCTAAGAGGTGAATATATCTGAGTATATACAATTTTAAAATAAATTTTATTAAATTTAATACAAGTTTCAATCAAATAGTATAAAATTCAAAAAAAAAAAAAAAAATGTAAAAGGATAACAAGGACAAGAAAGAAGTATGATGATTAGAATCCATTTGAAAGAGAAAGGTTTCCTTTCCTTTGTTGGCCTAATATATAAAAATATAAATATAAAAAAAAAATTTATAAGATAACGTTTTTCTCATGGACTAAAGAGAATAAATAATTTTTCTATAAACCTTGTCAAGTTTATGGATAAATCATATTCAACTACAAACGTTGGGCGCATTTAGTTATATTTATGTATATGAAGCATCAAGTAAAATTTTTGTAATAATAAAAATTTTATTAAACCCTGACAATTTTCCTTATTAAGTATATAGGATATTGTACTTATGTTGTCTTCATAAAAAAAGGTTTTATTTTATTGCTTTGTTTCATTTTCCCTCTGGGACAGATATAAAAAAAGGATCTTTTCTCTATGCCATTTGTGAGGGAAACCTATCCCTACTACATTGGCTCTACACCCGATTAATAAGAATTCATCATTAGTTTTAATATAAAATATTTTTAATTAATTTTAAAATGAAAATTGATCCTGAACCAATATTTATACTTCAAAATCCGTTGAAAAATAATTAATCGGAGCAATACAAAAGGAGTTAGTTAGTTGCCAATAGAAAAAATAAATAACAAAAAAAAATGATTATAATTATATTAAATAAATCTTATTAAATTGTAGTAATGTTTTTAAAATATATTTATTATAATTATCATTAAAAATTTATCTTTTAATGTTATAAATTATTTTGAATTTTTTTCAAAACGAAAATCAACTCAATATTTATCCATCAAGTGGCATGAATGAAAATTCAAATATTAAAGCTCTAAATCGTTAATTACATTAAAATTAATTAATTATAATTCAATCATATTTCATCCATAACTTCTAGGGATACATTGAAATATCTATAAACATTTTCAAAAGTCTATCTCAATTTAAAGATGATGAAAAATCGATTTCAATTTGTTATAAGAGCGAACAGTCAGACAGACATGAAACGAAGTTGATAAAAACGTTATAATATAAAAAAATTAATTAATAAATTTATCTATATATAAAATATTATAATTAACTTTTTTATATCTAACATTAAATTTTTCTTCCTGATCATTATGACTATTTTATGGTTTATATATTATATATATATATACATTAAATGATAAGAAAAATTAAATGATACAAATATAAAAATCTTAGTTTATTTCTATACTTCAATTTTCTATTATTGTTAAGCTTATTTAATAAAAATTAAATTTTATTAAATATGTATATTATTAATTTTAAGATCAATTAATTCAGAGATTGATAAGCCGTCTTGGCCGAGGCCCATTCAAAATTTCTTATCATCTTGGTATAATTTATTAAGTTTCTCATCTTTAATAGTTAAATTTTTAGATTTTTAAAATTAATTTCTCCACAAATAGATGAATTATTTTATTTATCTTCCTAATAAATGATTTTTTTTTGTATTATCAGTTTGTTTTTATTTTTAAATTTTATTGGAACTGGACCATGACAAAACGTTTAAGAAAAGGTGAGAACATTCAGGGGTCAAGGATTTTGGGGGAATTTTGTTCCCTAAGACAACCAACAAATTGCTAAATTGTTAGCACCGGATGATTGTTTTGTTTTTTGTTTTTTGTTTTTCTCATCGCGGGTGATTGTGAACGCTCCCGTTCGCAAGGTCTCCCTCTCCATTTCCCACGACTAAACTACCCCCCCCCTTTCAGCACTACCTACTGTCCTTCAGGAAATATTTATTTATTTATTCTTTAAATTTTTTTTTTGTCGATCTATTTTCATTTAACAAGTCCTTCTCAGTTTAGATTGTTTTTACCATTTAACAAATAAAAATAATAAAAAAAAAAATAAAAAAATAAAAAATAAAAACGAAATGCAATTTCCATCGTGCTATTTCAATTAGTATTCATGTTAAAAACGTGTTTTAACTTTTAAGTTCGTTGCCGGTCAACACTTTCTAACTATCAATTTCCGAAATGAAATTTTCTTTTATCTCTCGCTTAAAATGTAAGCAAACATCACCCAAAGGGGGGGGGGGGGATCGAGGAAAAAGTGACGATGAAAGTGAAATGATGATCCATTCACACACAAACGCATAATTTCCAAAACCTTTTTTTCCACCGGTTCGATCCATTTTCAAACAACGTTTATTCAATGTTTATTAACTTAATACTATAATTAAATATAATAATGCTTTAAAATAAAATTTGAGCATCCTATTTATCTTTTTTATACTTGCTCATTGACTCAGCGATTTATTTATTTCTATTCTAAGCACTCATGATCCAAGTATAATTTTTTTCTAATAATTTGAATGACCATCTGATAACTATAAAATTCATGTCATCTTAATTTCTTCTCGGTTCGGTTAAATTATATAATTACTTCCTCATCTTTCAATTGTCCCGACTTAATGACAGTTTTGTTGTACTATTTATCAATCTGATTCCAATAAAATAAATAAAATATTTCATAGAATTGACCCTTGATTTCTTTATATATATTATATATTAAGGATTGTTTATATTCAAGAGCGTAGTGGTAAAATGTGAAATACTAGTGGATCGAATTACATTTGACTTGGTTTTTCTTTTCAAAAAAAATTAAGAATTTAATAATGTAATACTATATAAGCAACCTCTTACTAGCAACTTATATTTTTAAAGCTAAATATTCGAGTTGACAGCTGTTCACAACAACATAACCTCAAATTGTAAAACGTTCCTCGAATGTTTGTTTTGTGCTCCAAGTATTGAAGTTAATTTCTGTTAATTAGACTAGTTAGTAGAATTTCTGTTAGTTTATGTTAATTAATTAATTAATTAGTATTTTTGTGCTTTAAATTCAATTTTTCCATATAAACAACTTTTCCAATGATTCCGCATTGAACCTTAATGAAATAATTTTAATTCCCGCTCCTTGACAATTTTTGTATTTTAATTTAAAAATAAAAACAGATTAAATATTAATTAATTATAAAATTACCTCTAGGATTGTAAGCTAATTTAATTGAATATTTAAGTTTTTTATATATAATAAAATAATAATTTGACTACATCCCTCCTTACCACCCCTTATGAGTTTAATAAGCCCCTGCTCCTGCATTACCTTATAAAAAGGGACTGCAGGCTCTAAGGACCCCTTGCACCTTACACCTTTGCTCTTATATGTGGTGGCCCCCTTATGATTTTTCATTCGATATATACAGTAGTTGCATAATGTTATTATTCTATTTTCTTAAATAAAATATAATAAGAAAAATTAATATTATTTAAGTTATAAAATTTAAAAACAATTTTTTTTAAATTCTCTAAAATGACTTCCAACGTGAAAATCAATGAAAATCCGCCAATTAGTAGTGTGTGTGTGTGTGTTGTGAATCGGGATTACAATACCTTTTCTCTAAAAAAACTTAGAAATTATTTTTTGATTGAAAAGTAAAAAGAAGGTAGGATGAAATAATATAAAAATAAATATAATAAACACGTTTATCATTGCCTATTATATTATTAAATCCTTATCAATTATATGTAATTAATAATACAATATTTAATTAGTTTTCTTTTTATTTTTCTCTATCGACAGGCAACCAGCATTACAATTAAAAATAATCTATAAAAATACTATATTGATTTCCACCTTTTCACTTTTATTATTTAAATAAATTTAAAAAATATTTTATTTTATAATCTTCTAAAACAGCGGTCTTCAAATTTTTTGCACCCCAGAAATTTATTAGTTATATAATTATATGATTACAATAACGTTTCTGTTTACAATTCTAATAATTATTATTAATGTATACATATATTACACTATTTTTTATTATTGTTTTTTAAAAGTGTTCATATATTAATTTAAGTAATAAATTGTGAATTTCATCTTTATAAAATGCTGGACCAACATCAACAAAGAAGGAACTTTCCAATGCCTGGAATAAGCTAATAAATTTAAATTATATCTGAAATTAACGATCTTCTAGATCAGTATTCGTATAGAAAGCAAACTTCTCGCTTGATTTCTTTCAAGGACAAAAACGGGTTTCTAAATTTTCATTATAACATCCTCTCCTATACGTTTCTATTCATATTTATTTATCTTATTCATCACCATTTTAAGATCCAAGAGAAAAGAAAAAAATTTCGAAAATCAACTAATTAAATAAATTTAGGATGAATCAGAATGTGGAAAAACAATTATTTATTTATTATTATTTATTCAATAATAAACATTTTATAATTAATTTTTTTTATTTTCAAAAATACATAGAAATTATTCATAAATAATAATAATAATAAAGTTGTTTACAAAACGGGAAGCTCCGAGGTTTGGATGAAACTTTTCCAGTGGATTCCAAAGAAACTTTCCTCCTTAAGCCTAATTTACACGGGCTTAGTACGTTATTCGTTCAGGGGTGGGCAAATACTTTTAAGCGCGGGCCAAAATGAAATTTTCAAAATGTTTTCCGGGCCGGAGGACCATATTTCGTAAAGACTAATAAAATAAATTTCTTTCTTTTTTTAGAAACCTATTGAACGAAAAATCAAAATAAAAGCCAACTTTTTCAACGGGTCAGCGGGCGTTCAAAAAGCCCGCGCTTAAAAGTATGTGCCCACCCCTGAACTAATGCCAAGTACTAAGCACGTGTAAATTAGGCTTTATGCAGTATTTCTCGATCTCTTCTAGTTTACGAGATAAAAATTATTAAAATTTTCATATAAATCTATTTATATTCAATTTAAGAATCCACTGGCAAAGTTTCAACCAAATCCCTGAACCTTCCCGTTTGAAACCAATTACCAATAATAATAAGGAGATGTTAGGGAGTTATAATATTAAGAAACCAAGAAATCCATGGACTATCGACAAAAATAAACTTACCATGACACAGACATAATGATAGAAGACTATTTCATTAGGTGAGAGTTAAACGAGAGAGATAAGAAGTGTAGTGGAAACAAATTGCTGGTTCTGGAAAAGAGTATACAAATATTTTGGATATTTTTGATAATCGACTGAACGAGGTTGAGAAATGGAAAGAGCAAACAAGAAATAGGCTGGATAGGGAAGATGAAAAAAAAGAGAACCAGAAAGATATAATTATTATATGATATATCTATTTAAGGGTTAAAAAATAAGAAAAATGAAAAAAAAAGATATTTTTTTACAAATGTTAATATATTTTTAGTAGAAATGTATATAGTCAATCTCCAAATCTCTAAAAGAGGAGAGATGAAAGCTAAATAAATAAAAAAATAATATATTTACTTATTTCAATCAGCTGATATATTGATTAGGTATTAATTATATTATAAGAGTGGTCAATGAACTATATCATCAGCTACAGGATCGTTTACATTATATTCTGTACAAGTATAATTATTGCGTGTTAGGATATTAGCCAATATCCTATTTATTGAAATTGAAATTAAAAAAGTATGAAATTATTTTTTATTTATCTATATATATTTATCTATATATATTTATCTATATATATATATATATATTAACTATTCTGAACTAGCCAAAAATAAAGTCTTGTAATAATTATTTATAAATGAAAATTTATATATATATTATAATATACATATTAAATTGCTATTACAAAATTCTTAATAACCTCATACAATAAAAAAAATGAATATATTAAAAGCTTCTAATAACATTATAGTGAAACATATTCAAAAGGATTATTCTACTTCTTGTTGGGACATTTATTTTTACTTTCACTTTTTAATTTACGCATAAATTTATATTCTATATATTTTAGAATATGTAGACGTCTTGGAAATTATTTACTCCTAAATATATTCTTCCATATGTTCTTTGAATGGAGTTGGTTGCCTAATCTCAAGGATATTAATAAAATAGTAAGTTGAATTTCATTTAAATATTAAAAGATTTTATTTTTTAGGATATTTTAACTTAATTTCCTTCTCCTAAAAATGTATATTTAACTTTTCCCCCTTTTTAGAAATAAAATCAATTGTTGGTGGTTGATCTAACTAGAATGTATATTATTCATGAAAAATAAACAATTCGCATAATACAGAGGGTTTGATATATTTATTTATATATTCAACGAACTTTTAGTTCGTTTATAAAATCTATATGTCTGTGTGGCTGTCGCCAAAAATTTTCGATTTTTTAAATTTTGATTTTGGATTCGAGTAGAGCTTAAAAAAATGTAAGTGTAAGTGTAAAGTGGTCTTGGTTTTTTAAAATTAGGTTGGGAACATCGGTCCAATCGGCGGTCCAAGTTGAAAATCTCCCATATTTTCAGCGAATAATTATAAATAAGCGATGTTTTCAGTGCATCTTCGATCGTATCATTATACTTATAATTATAATTATAAATTATATAAATTATATTAATTATTATTAATTATTCAGGAACAATCTATTAAGATCATAGAAATTGGAATTATTTATGCAATTTTGTGATAAATAGGAATAAAAGTTCGTTGATAGTAATGCTTCCAAACATTCCCAGATGTTTTGTTTATCAATTTTTCTTGATATTTTTATAAATTATCTTTAACATCTTTATTCATATATAATAAGAACATTTAAGCCAAATTTCCTATTTAAAAATAAAATATTTTTTTATATTCATTATTAAAAATACATGTATATGAAAGGGCGCCAAATTTTGTTTTGCCCGGGCATTCAAAAGCCTAGAACCGGCCCTATGTATGTTTATTAATCTACTAGTTGAACCCGTTGCAAACGGTGTTTGCAATATCAGTTTAAAATGAATTTATCGTGGTTTGCAGCAATTAATTAAATACGATAGTTCTTTGAAAACAATATTTTTCGTATACCTAATGATAATTTTTTAACTTAGTAATCTGCCTTGAGCGGAGTTTTCTTTAATTACCGACCGACGATAGTAAGGGAGGTATTGTTTTCACACCAAATTTCACATGTGGAGATTTTTACATATCTCCACGAATCATGTATTTTCTTAACAGAAAAAAGTATTTTTAGCATGATGCCTGTTCGTCTGTCTGTGTGTCCGTATAGATGTGTACAGCTTGAATGGCTCAACGGATTTTGATAAAAATTGGTATATTTACTTAATGCATCAGTATGATGAATTGATCAACTTTTGGTGCAAATCCGGAAACCGGAAGTGGTAGCATTAGCGATAGACGATAGGAAGGAAAGGGTTATTTTCGCACCAAATTTCACATGAGGAGATTTTTTACATATCATCACGAATCATTCACTTTGCATTGTTTTTATACTCGAGAAAAATCATCTTTATTAGTTTTTTTCTTTATTTAAAATTATATGACGTCATCCAGCCATTCATGACGTCACAGCCTGGTCTTACATATATATTCTAAATAAAATAAAATTACAAATATTTATGTTCTATGCCTATCTGTTTGTTATTACATTAATAGTAATATTAAAATTATTTGAAATTGTTTCTGTAGCTGGAAATTAATTTATTTTAAACCGTCGGTCGGTTCGGACCTGGCCACAGGTCAACTTATTTTTGTTTTGATGTTGTTCTAGTCGTGGATAAAGTCGTCGTTAAAAAAACGATCTGTTTTATCGATAAGTTTAATATTGACATTTGTTGGTTGCGCTAATCTTTGGGCTGTTGCCTGTGTATATATACAAATATATCTAGAAAAATGTCTTAAAGTAATCTCTTCCATTGAAATAAATTTATATATAAAATAAAATTATTTTTAAGGATTAAGAATTAATATCATTACAATTTATTTATTAATTTTTTAATGGATCTAAGCGAACATACTTTTATGAAATCAGAATGACTTGAAACATGGAGATCTGTGAAAAGACGCATTCCAGAAATAAACAGAGAAGGAGAGAAAGAGATAAAAGAGAAAAATGAAAGTTGAGATTTACATTTTTATTATTATTTAAAATTAAGTGACATCAAAAAGGATTAAAAACAATAACAATTATTATTTGAATAGAAATGAGATGCTGATAAGAAAATAAACATAGGATGCTGACACAACGACGAATTATAGGAATTTAATATTAATAATATTCCTAGATTTAGAATATATAGTAGATAATGAAGTTGAATTAGTGAAATTATTATGTATTTCTTCAATATTTATTTAATATACCAAATATTAAATTTCAATATTTAACAAATAGATTAATTGGATATTTATTTATTTTATTTTTAGATATATGATATAATATGCATTTACATAAAAATATACAAAAAATCTATTTTAAATTCTATATTTTAGAATTAAATATTTATAGATAAACTTTATTGATACATATATTTATATATACATATTCATTTAAACGATTTGAAACAATATATTTAATTAATAGCAAAAATATTATAACAGATTTGGAAGAAATTTTAATATAAAATAAAGTAATTTTAAACCTATTTCAAATATCCAACAAAAATTGTCTGACCGATCAGAAATATTATATGAAAAAATGTCTAGTCAATAAGAGTAAGTTTATGTGACATAGTTGGACACTTTTCTACTTTATATTATATAGATTTGGCAGAAATTATATGAAAAATATAGAAATTATGAGTATAAGCATGAAAAGCGTGTGGTGTGTGCGCTCTTGTAGCTGTAACACACCCTTGACTATCTCAAAGGGGCGAAATAAAAACTAATTTTTTATAAAAAACTTTTTAAATTTCATAATAATCAACCTCAATTTTTTATGATTGGATTTTTCATTGGATACTTCTAGTAGGAGGTGTGTGTTTATAGGAGGAATACAAATTTCATTAATTTTGCTCTATCTCAAACCAAAATAGGTTTTTTATTAAACACCCTTTTTTAAATTATTTTAGAAATAATTAATTTCATTTCATTCTCTAGAGTTTAATTGAATCTGGATTTTCATATTAAACACAATGATTTTTCACTTTTTTAAAATTCCAATTTCTGATTCGTTTGTAAAAATAGTACATTTTAGGATTTTTAAAATTTGTGGATTTAAATGATTGATGTTAATACAATATTATATTTTGATATTTATATTTATATTTACAATTTTTTTATATTTTCTATTTTCTATACATTTTCTATAGAATGTGCTTGTGTTGTTATGTGATTCCGAAAAGAAATCATTGTCAGTGCTGCAGTATGCCGATGGATTAATAAGCCACTTGCATAATCAATGTCAGGTAGAAAAGGCCTAGCAACTTTGCGAAGAATCTAATATATGATCGAGAATAACAGATTTCAATAGTATTCAATATTGCAAAGTTTTACATCTGGCAAGCATCAATAAAATATTAAAAAAAACTAAAATCTTAAAAATAAATTAATAAAAAACCTTTTAATATACACGCTTTTTAATAAAAAATGCCCTAAAAATAGAAAATAAAATATTAATTAGACCTTGAATATTATCCTTTACATATACCCAACAAAAAGATTGGGCGCATATGAACACAAGTAGTAGATAAAAATTTAATATTCTTATAATATAATAATAATAGCCTTTATTAGTTCTTAAATGTACACAATCCTATTAAATAGTAATATAAATATATACAATAATAATATTTACAAATTTATATACATTTTTTTTTTATTTTTGTATGGAACTAGGCCCTTTTAGGGCATAGGCCTCTCCCAGTCTTTTCCATTTTGGCCTATCTCTTGCAATCTTCATCCAGTCTATTCCGACCTCTCTAATGAACTCTTTAGACCATCTATTTGGCGGTCTTCCTCGATTTCTGGTTTTATCCAATGGACACCATTCGGTAGTGATTTTTGTCCACCCTCGCCACATGTCCTGCCCATCTCCATTTCAACTTCCTTACAGCTATGTTGATATTTTCCACCTTCGTTTTCTTGTAAATACCGGCTATTCGTTGTTTATCCTTCCTTCTCACACCAAGTATACTTCTTATCATACTTCTCTGAGTAGTTTCTAATTTTGTGGATATTTTTTCTATCATCGTCCATGTTTGTGAGCCATAAGTAAGTGTTGGTAAGATACATTTTTTAAAAACTTTTATTTTAGACGATATATCTAGTTCTTTGTTTTTTAAGATAAATTTCAAGCCCCAAAACTTACCCCAAGATATTCCTATTCTTCTTGTTAATTCTTCATATGTTCTTGATTTTTTAAAATTTATTTTTTGACCCAGGTAAATTATTTCTTTTTTACATATGATGGGCGGTTCATTTTTTCCATAAAAAATATCTCTTTCGTCGCAATTTGTAATTATCACTGTTTTTTCTTTATTGATTTTGAGGCCTATTTTTTTACTTTCTTGATTTAAATTTCTAATCATACTTTTTATTTCCTTTTTCGATGTCCCTATAACGACCACATCGTCAGCGAATCTGAGATTACTTAGATATCGTCCGTTCACTCTTAGGCCCTTCTTTTTCCCATTTTAGTTGACGGAACACTTCTTCTAGCGCACAGTTAAATAGCAATGGCGACAATGGATCCCCTTGTCTAACGCCTCTCTCTACAGTAAAGAAAGGTCCAGGATCATCAATAATAACTCTTGCCTGCGAATCCTCGTATATTTTTTTGATTAGGTTGGTATATCCAGTGTCCACACCTTGAGATATCATAGCGTGAAAGACACTTTCTTGATAAACTGAATCGAAGGCTTTCTCGTAGTCTATGAACGCTAGGTAAACTTCTATTTTATATTCAATTGATTTTTCAATTATTTGATTTATTGTGTGCAGATGATCGCATGTTGAATAGTTTTTCCTGAATCCGGCTTGTTCTACTGACTGCGAATTTGTAAGGATATTTTCCAATCGATTATTAATTAGTTTCATAAATATTTTTCCGATATTCGAAGTAATTGTTATCGGTCTGTAATTTTTAATATTTTTTGGATCACCTTTTTTAAATAAGATCATTATATTGGAAGTTTTCCATTGTTTTGGTATAATTTGACTTTTAATTATATTATTAAAAATAGATGTAAGTGGCTTTTTAATTAGTTTGATTGAGAGTCTCAATATTTCATTTTTTACACCGTCTATTCCTGGGGTTTTTCCTGATTTTAAATCTTTAATAGCGAATTCAATTTCACTTTCAATAAATAGAGGTATATTTATATTTTCATTTGGATGGATTAAGTTGTTGTTATGTTCCCTTAATATATTAGGATTACTGTATAGTTTTTTATAAAATTTGGTTGCTATAATTTTTATTTGGGTTCTATTAAATTTTTGATTTTTATTTTCATCATTGTGAGACTTGGAGAATTAATGTAATTCCCGTGGATAATTCTTTTTTTATTTTTTTAATAGAATTATATGGTTCTATATAATTTTTTATTATGTTATCATTATAGTCTTTTAAATCTTTTTTTATGTGATATTTAACCAATTTACAAAGAATATTATGTTCGATTTTACCATCTATTGTGTTTCTTTTTATTCTTAATTCATTTCTTTGTTTTATTAGTTTTTTTTGTATTTTCAGATAACTTGTGATTTTTTTTATATAATTCTTCGGATTTATCTTGCAACATTTTTATATTTTTTTCAAAAATATCGTATTGATCCTGTGTTTGTTGAATATTGTAGAAATTTATATTTTTAAGTTCATTTTCTACTTTTAAAATAATTTCTGTTGTTACATTTTGAATATTTATTATTTTCATGATTTGTTTGTTGCATTTTGGATTTGGTCTTCTTAAAATTACACTCGAAGATAATTCTACCTTTATTAAACGATGGTCGGTGAAAAATGCAAATTTGTTATCAATTTCAAATTTACGTATCAAATTCATATGAGGAGATAGAATGTAGTCAATTTCGTTTTTATAAATTCCATTTGGAGCCATCCAAGTCCACTTTCTACCTGCTCTCTTATAAAATGTATTTACAATTTTTAAATTGTTTGTTTGTGACAGAAGTGTACCAATCTAACTCCATTTTCATTTCTTTTTCCATAGCCATAAGGTCCGATGATCATCTTTTCTTCTTCTATTCTCATTCCTACTTGGCTGTTGAAGTCTCCAATTAGAATTAATTTATTTTTACCGACCGACGATAGTAAGGGAGGTATTGTTTTCACACCAAATTTCACATGTGGAGATTTTTACATATCTCCACGAATCATGCATTTTCTTAACAGAAAAAAGTATTTTTAGCATGATGTCTGTCCGTCTGTCCGTCCGTCCGTCTGTCCGTCCGTATAGATGTGTACAGCCTGAACGGCTCAACCGATTTTGATGAAATTTGGTATATTTACTTAATGCATCAGTGGGATGAATTGATCAACTTTTGGTGCAATTCCGGAAGCCGGAAGTGGTAGTATTAGCGATCGACGATAGGAAGGAAAGGGTTATTTTCACACCAAAGGAGATTTTTTTATATATCACCACGAATCATGCATTTTGTATTGGTTTTATCCTCGAAAAAAATCATATTTATTAGTTTTTTCTTGATTTAAAATTATATGACGTCATCCAGCCATGCATGACGTCACAGCCTGGTCTTGCATATATATTATAAATAAAATAAAATTAAAAATGTTTATATTTATTATTTATGTATCCATATCTGTTTTTTATTACATTAATAGATATATGAAAATTATTTGAAATTGTTTCTGTAGCTGGAAATTAATTTATTTCAAACCGTCGGTCGGTTCGGACCTGGCCACAGGTCAACTTATTAATATTGTTACGGTATTCGTCTACAACATTGGCAAGCAAAATATAGAAGTCCTCGGTTGTTTGTTCATCAGCCTCCGCTGTTGGTGCATATACTTGTACGATTGTTATAGTACAATTGTTTTTATAGGCAAGTTTCAAAAGTGCTATTCTATCCGAAAAACCCCTAAACTCTACAATATATTTTTTCATGCTATTTTTTACCATGAAACCCACTCCCCTTCTTCCTCTCATTTGACCAATGTAGTAAAAAATATAGCCAGATTTCCTTTGTAATATTTTTTCACCTATTCTCTTTACTTCTGACAGCCCCAAAATATCAATTTGAACACCTTCAAGATTTTATAATAAAATAGAAAAATGTGATGGGTCCCAAAAGCCTGACGAGAGTGATGACGATGAATAGGAAATGATCATAGGAGCTAGGTCTTTAGAACATATGAAAGAAAAAAATACGCAAAATCTCGACTCCTGCCCAGTAAGTCTGGTCAACTCGGGCATAACCGACCAAAACCTCCCAATTCATAATATATTCGACCATACTAACCTTAATAGAATTAATGATAATATTGAAAAGAATAAACTAAAACAAAAGAATTCATTTAAAAAGAAAGATATAAATATTCTTATATTATATTATATTTTTTGTTGGGCATATGTAAAGGATAATATTTTAAGTTTAATTAATATTTTATTTTCTATTTTTAGGGCATTTTTTATTAAAAAGCGTGTATATTAAAGTTTTTTTTATTAATTTATATTTTATTTACTTAGTTTACTTACATATTTTTAAAGTTCGATGGAAATTTTTAAGATCGAAAGAGATGTTGTTTCTATAAATTAACAAGTTTTGATATAATATATAATAAAATATAATATAATATATCTTTCAAATTCCTGTTATTCATTTTTAAATTTAACCATTTTTTCCATCGATCTTTGATTATAATAAAAAACAAATAAATTTAATTTTGACAATTGATTTTTTTTTAGATTTCTTCTTCATTAAGATGATTATGAGATGACATCTATTACAAATTTAGAAAACACCAGAAATATTAAGAAGAAATCATAATATATTATGAAATTCAAGAGATAAGAAGTAAGTAATTAAACTGATAACATAATATATTTTTAAATTATTAATAAATTTGAATAATAAATCTTAATAATTATATGAGATATATCTTTATTCAGAGTATAATTTTTCTTCGAATCTCGAAGTTAATTGTTTTTTTTTATATATATTCTTTAAATTTGTAAATATTATGTCAAGAATCAACGTTTCAATTCATATAAAGAGAAAATATTCCATTTCTACGTCTAATAACAAAAAAATATAAAATCAATTTTATTTTTATTCAATAGATATTTATTAATTATAGAGAATTAGCTAAAAAAGAATATTTTACAAATCAAAATTTGTATCTTTATAATTTCTCATACACATATGTCCATCATTATACATTCATATACATTTCATTTATATTAAGTTTAATAACTAAATAAGGGACATGAGAGGGTAGGGATTGGAGGGTTGTGGCTCAGAATAGGGATAGTTGGAGAAGTGGCCTTGCTGCGACCAAGAACTTTCGAGTTCTGTAGAGTCACAGAGATAGAGAGATATTATGGATTATTGATAAATATTTTTCATATTTAAGAAAAAACTCAAAAAAAAAAAATTTTATAGATATAATAATTAACAATATTCACTAATTTAATGAGGGCAGTTATTTCACTGTCAATAATCTCTCAGGCCAGGTGGCTCCAGTAGGTGAAAAATCCATTGAATCATCATTTATTCTATGGATATTATTATATAGTAAACATAGTTTTAATATAATTTTAACTATCAGCGATGGTAAAAAGATTTTAATTTATTCATATATCGACTCCATTATATTTATATCACGATTAATATCGTACCTTAAAATTTCATTCTATATTCTATATTTTAGTTTTTAAGTTGATTGGATTCTATTGTTCATAGAAATACCACTCAACTACAATAAATATACAACATTTTATCCAGAAAATATTATACAAATAAAGAATTTAAAATAGAAATGGTCCAATTTAACAGAATACATCTATTAAACAAATTGATTAATTTGATTGATTAAAGTAATTCAATTTTTACTGAATTTATTTTATTTTTTCCAATGATATTTCAATTAATTTCACTTACTTTGAATATAATTAATATTTATATATTTTATAAAAATTAAAATTAAATTTAAAAATATAAAACTTAATAAGAATAATTTTTAATTCTACACTCGGTAAATTTTCTACGTGTATTGTTATTATTTTCTTTTAACACATTTTGGTTGTTACACCATCATCCTAATCTGTCACCTATTTCTATTTACTCGGGTTGCCAACAGGTCTCTTTTAAAGAGAACATGTTCTCTTTTTCAACCAAATATTTATGTTCTCTTTCTTTTTTCTTTATATTTAAAATTGTTCTCTTTTTTTTATTTTCATTTCAATTATTCCTTCGGAATGAATTTAAAAAAATAATCAAGCCCGCTTTTATTAGTGTAAACAAATATAAAATTAATAGTGATAGTGATAGTGAATAAACATAAACAATATTATACTGATTTTTACTACTACTACTATATGTATAATTTTTACATAATTTTATGTAGAATAAGTGATGAATTGGTAAAATAAGAAGTAAGGGAACACATAGTGGGAGCAAAAAAAAGTCCTATTTTCAGCAAACTATTTTTTTCCATATAAGTTTTCATTTTTTCTTATTCTTACTATACAAAATATTTACGAACCTAAAAAAAGAAATCCTAACAGTAGGCTTAAGTGGGAGTTGTCGGGATATGAAAAAGTACTGGAACGCGTTCTGGTTCTGAAAAAAGGAAAGGGAACGTCATTCCCCTGCGTTCCCCTCCCAATACACCACTGTTTAAAACATATGTTTAATTCAATTATTCAATACTAATGTAATAAAATGTACTTTAACATATAAAATATGCAAGTTTTAAAAATAAATGTTTTTTTCTAAATGTTCTTTTTTTAAATAAATGTTCTCTTTTTTGAAATTGGCAGTTGGCAACCTTATATTTAACATTGTTTATATTGTATATTTGGATCAATGATTATTGATTATTTTTTTACCTGTTTCAATTTACTTTTCTTATATTATTATTTTATAATGAGATATTGGATGTATAAAACCAAAACCTCATAGAAAATATTTTAAAATGTAGGTTATCAACTTCGACACAATTAAGATTCTCTAATTTTCTAAATAAATCGATTTTTAATTTTTATTATAAAAATCTTTTATCTGTTATAAAAAAATAATAATTTCACATACGGAAAAACATAAACATCAAAATTACTATTATAAAATTTAAATCAAATTAAATTTAATTATAACATCAAACAATATCAACTATGAATGTTATTGATGTAATATTCTAATAATGTGTGATTTGTATTTAATAATTACAAATGTTTATATATACAATAATATATAATATATCGATTTCTTAGAATAAAGTATTGATTAATAAATGATAAATAATTTTTAAATTATTTTCTAAAGATTAATTTATCACTTGAATTCTCTTTCATGTTAATTTTTTATGTCAAGATTATATATATATATATATAATAGATTATAAATTAACAATTGAATTCTAACAATCATTAGATGGATTATTATGATAATTAAAAATAAATATTCATATATAATAATATATATAATAGTAATAATAATATGGTATTCGTGTATTAATTATATATTTGAATTTTATGTATTTCTTGTAATATTTAACATTAAAGTTAGACACGAAGAAAAAGAAATAATAATAATAATAATAATAATTTTAATTTAATTAATCTAGTATTCGAGAGTGTATATTTTATTAATTAAGGTAAATGTACCAGTGTGGACCATGTTAAGAGAAATTTTCATAAAAAAACACTATTATTCTGTAATAAAAGTGAGAATAACAACAAAACAAGTGCTAACATATTGTACAACGATTTTTAATTATCACTACAACACAAACATTCGGTTAATTTATATTTAAATATTTTTTTTAAATTTTTTTCAAAACTTTCTAGTGGTGGGCCATCTGAAAATCGAAAAGCTCAGTAGTGGGCCACTTTTTGATCCAGTAATGGACCATCAACCTAAAATGGGTTTAAAATAAATAAATGAAATAAAATGCACTAAGGATTGGTTTTATTAATATTTTTTATAATTTCTTATCATTTTTTATAATTTATTTTAATTATTCTTTATATTTACAGTTTGTTTCTATATATTTACAATTTTTATCCATTTAAACGCGCGGTTTTTAAACAAGAAAGGTCAGTTAATGCAATCGAAAAGAGAAAGATAATGGCATTAATATAATTATAATTATTCAAACTAATATAATAATAAATATATTTTATTAAATTTTATTATCAGTAATAAGATGTTTAAATATAATAAATTGTTGTTGATTTTTAATTTCATAAAATAATATTATTAATTTAATAATGTTAATAAATTAGGAATTAACCTATTTACACAATTTATTATCACCATAAAATTTAGTTATCTAAAGGAATCTGATGAAAATATAATTTAAGTTGTAAAAATTTATTGATTAGCCATGTTTATCTCAGTATTTGGCCACGTGGTCCACTACTGAATAAAATTGTTCAAGACACTTAAAACAAAAAAAATTAGCATACATCACATTTATTTTAATAAAAAAAAACGATTTTAGTAAAAAACAATTTTAATCGTATTTTTTAGTAATGGACCACCCCGGTCCACTTCTGAAAAAATGAGATATTTCTTTCAGTAAATGACTACCCCTTTAATAATTTATAATCATCACATAAATTAAATATTTCAAACTGATTAATATAATTTGTACTATCAACTATTGAATTGAATTTTTGGATTGAAATTATTATTAAATAAAACATAATCGATTGAAAATAAAGTGAAGCATATCCTTAACGATTTGTATAAGTAACGAACCTTAAAATGCAAGAACGCTTGCCTCGTGTTTTAAAAAATTCATAATTATAATATTTAATGCAGCGATTGGTCTCTGTTTCATTGTTAAGCAATCCCCGAAAAAGGCTCTTCTTGATATTGATCGATATCTCAAGTTTAATTTGAAATTAAAAAGCTTATTTTGATCAAAAATCTATCCAATGGTCCATTACTGGTACAGTGGTCCACAACTGGTACATTTACCTTAGTGGCTATGGATATTTTGAAAATAAAATAGAAAGTACAATAATGATTTGTCTTTTAAAATAAAATAAAAACAATATTTAAATATGTTAGAAATTTGTTATATTATTTACATTTCAATTTTATTTGAAAAAAAATTGATTTTTTTTTGTATCTAATAATGGGAGTGAATTCCTTTCTTCTACCATCACTCGATGAATCCAATCCCTTATTTGGTAAATAAATATAATCTTTTTGTCCAATTGCCTGTTAAATATTGGAATGGATAAGGTTTTGCACCGAACGCTTTTCGGTAAAGACTGCAATTTTTGAATGGAGTCCTTCGAGGAGTTGAATTAGGAGATGAAAATGTTTTCGATAAGCTCTTTGGTGATAATTCGGTGGGGTCGAGTCGGCTCCTCTTTGGGCGTCCCGTAGAGTCGCTCGTTAATCGGATACAACTGCCTGCTCAGGTCACATCGGACATTGAACCACCAATCGCAGACAAATACCGCCTGGGAGAATTGGGTGCCATTGGGGCAGAGGAAGGAGGCCTGGCGACCGTCGATGTCGCAGTAGTGCCACGCCTGACATCGTGTCTCCTCATCCGCGAAGAATCCCGGATATGGCTGATCCTCGCAGTAGAAATTGGTGTACGGTACCGTAGCCAAAACCGGATAATCGGTTCCTGGTTTGCCTACCCAACAAATTACAAACATTAGGAAAATTGTTGACCATTTAAGCAAATTAATTACTATAGATCAATGGATTCATCAATGCCGATCCAAATTTTTCTTAAGAAATCGATGACGCTGTCTTCTTTCTCAACAAAAATAAAGCTCACCAATTGGATCAATCGAATTTTTAGTTTTTTGGAACTTGAGATCTGTTTTGTTTCAGTTTTCGGACACCAAAAAACAAATGTTACAGTCTGTTTCAGCTCCATCGGTTTTAGACGAAATTTTCAACCAATGGGATGTAAATTTTTTGAATATAAACGCAAAAAATATATAAATTGATTTGTTACAAAATTATCGATATATGTAAGACTGCCAGCAACACCCTCCCTTCCCCTCGGACATCGGCTCCCCCACCAAAGGCTACCAGAGCCAGACAGCAGGAATTAAGACACAATAACACTTGCATTAAGAGATTCATTGAGAGATCGAGAATACAAACATAATTGACGATTTGTAAGAATGTGGAGGAAGGGTTGACAAAATAACGACGATGCTCTCTAATTGACAAAGGTTTATTTAGTTATTTACAATATTTACATTTTATTAATTGTTTGTATTCTCGATTAGTTAATTTTTCATACAATTTTCTCATTTCCAAAGGGGGGAGGGGAGATTTTATATATATATAGATTTATTTATATGTATATATATTTCGACCTCAATTTAATTATTTACTTCCCATATTTCTGGAGATCGGAATAATTAAATAATATTCAATAAATCTACTTTAATGAACTATATATATATATATATATATATATACAGTGGTGTAGCATCATCTATTATGTTGGGGGGGGGGGGGCACGGGGTGGTCCGGGGGTCTCCCCCAGAAAAAATTTTGACAAAATAAATTATTTATTTATTCATAACGTTTAGACTACACTTATACGTAATTTAACAAGTTCCCGCCGGCTCTATAATTTGTCTATTTATTTTATGTGGCGGCATGAGCCACCGTTGGTACATGCTGTCGGGAACGTGTCCTCCTTCTCTGGCCCGACGCCATTATATATATATATATATCATAAATTTAAAAATTGTAAACTACTTTGAATGAACGACCATTATTGAAAAGATAAAGGTCTGAATTGTTTTTAGTCTAACAAACTCTTAAAATTTTTTTATATTTATATATATTATATTTTTTATTTTTATAATAAGAAAATAATAAATTAATGAATTTTTATTTATTTTTTAATTAATGAAAGGATGAAACAAGGTAAAGTAAGATAAATGGAAAGATTTCGATTAAAGTGCATTTCGATGTTTACAACCAAAATTTCCGAAAAAACCGGCATTATAATAATGATATGATTATGATCAAGTTATTAAAGAGTAAGAAATGAATGAATAGTTAAGTCCTTGATCTTATTCTTGAGCAACCTTTTGGTCTTTCTCGGCATTTATGAATTTTTATTAAGAAATTATACAAATGGAACAAGGATACGGAAAAAATATTTATTTATACATCGATCTATTGAATCAAATGTTACGGAAATGATTTTGTATTTTCAATTACTGTCTCCCTATCCCCCTGTCCAATTTTGATATAATATAATATAATGATATAATATAAGGGCGCCATTGGGTGTGCGGGTAGCGAACCTGCCTCAAGTCCCGGGCCTGGCAAGGAATTTCCCTAGCTGGGGTCTATGGGACGGAGTCAACCCAGCCTCCGGGAACAACCTTGGGGAAAAGCTACTGGATAGCGCCTCCGATCAAGAAAATCAAGGTAAAGGTGGAGAGGGCCCGTTCTACTGATCATAGGACACCTCATTGACATAACCGGCTTGATAGGCGTTGTCCTAGCGTAGGACGTACATAGTCAGAGGTTTATATATATATATATATATATAAAAATTTAAGTTTTAAAATTTCAATGATAAATTTTTATCGTTTTTTTTACCTGGAATGGATTTGCCAAGTTCCAAATATTCTTGAACGGAAGGGCTCAAAAATCCCGGTGGCAACGGATTTTCTTGTCCTATTGGAATATTTCGTGTTGGCTCATTTCCCTGTTCGCCGGAGTCATTATTTTCAAAAACGCTTGTTCGTTTCAACGTTGAGGATTTTTTCGTTTCCATTCGATCAAATTCATTCACGTCTCCAGCTAAAAACAACAGAGAAACCCACCTCAAAAAAATATATTTAAAATTTACTATACGCGTTTAAGTTTTTTTTTTAGAAAATTAATGAAATGTTAAATATTTGTAGATTGAAGAATTATAAATTATAAATATAAGTCGATTTGTGAAAGTATATTGGTGTGGAGTTACGTGTGGGATATAATTTCAGAATTTAAATTTACATCTATTGCAACTATACTTATGTAAAAATTATTTGATTTTTCTAAATTAGGACGTGATTATTTTTATTTATATTATTTGTATTTTTTTTTTTTATTTTTTTAGACATAATTATTTTCAATATAACTAATTGATCTTTTTCTAAGTTTTTTAGGATTTAAATTAAAAAAAAATCGAACTCAGAAAAACTTATTTTTTCATATTTTTAATCATAAAACAACATCTTAACAGTTTATAAAAGATGATATTTCTAGTTTTTGCTTAATTCTCGTATTTTTGAAATTTGTAATTCAAAATTTAGAGATAGGGAAATGGCAAAAATTTAAAATACTCCAACGAAGATACTTTTTATGCATTATCTAAATAATAATAAATAATTGAAAACTATTCTAATAAGTCCAGTAATAAATTCAGTTATCTGATATGAAATTCCTCCAATATAAATTGAATTAGCTGGAGTGTCTCCACTCGACTATCTCGCAATTGGAATTGGATTAAATAACATAATGGATTATATTTAAATTAAATTGAATTCATTATAAATTATAAATTAAAATTAATAAATAATATTTATTAAACCAGCGCATGTTTGGCTCTTTGTTGATGGCACCACGTCACGTGCTGGCGCGTGATTTGAAGTCGTGTTTAAAAATTAATTCCGGAACTTTCAGCGATTCAATCAAGTTGAAATCTATATATAGCAGTTTAATACAATTCTTAATCATGTGAAAAATTATCAAACCTATATCTTTATTATTACGGTCACTTTAGACGTTGTAGGTAATGACCCTCTTCCGGTTGAGCAACATTTCTCAAAAGTTGATAGAAAACTACGAATTTTGAATAATGCCCGTATACCAAATTTCATGATTCTAGCTCAAACCGTTTTTGGGTAATTTTGTCTACATACATACACACATACACACACACACACAGGCAGACATTTTTCTCAACCTTAGTGAAAATGATTTAGGAACCATCAAAACGCATAAAACCATCCAAATCTCAACATCGAAAATTTTCGTGATCGCACTACTATCTCTGGCGAGATAGTAAAATTGAATCTATTCTAAAAATAGTTTTGACAAAATATAAATAATCCCAAATCAAAACATAAAAATAGGAAATAACATTTCTTTTTCTTCGATTCATTGATTCGAATCAAAAAATAAAAAAAAAAAAAAAAAAAAATAAATAAAAAAATAAATAAATAAATAAATGAGAAAAAAAAGAATTACAACTTTCTTCTTTTAATTGATGGTCATCTTTTCATTTTTGGCATCCCATAGAATGTGATCTCTAGACATATCTATAGGAGTATAGGTATATATACTTATTTTTTTAACTTTATTTATACATTGAACCGTCGCTAATAGGATTATAATTAAGATGATAAAATTCAGTTCCGTGTTAATTTAAAATTAAATAATAAACATTTCCTTCAAAAGAATAATAATAATAATAATAATAATAATAATAATATAAATGAATAGTAGACTAAAACTTCTAAATGAAAAAAATGATATATCATGAAACATTCTAAGTAGATTTATGAAGAAAACCTTGGTTCCAACATTTATAAATCAGAGAAAGGAAATTATATTTCTTTCATAATCTTGACGTTCATTGTCTACGCGTTTATATTTTTCATATTATTTTCAATTAAAAAAAAAATAAATAAATAAATAAATAAATAAATATATATATATATATATATATATATTGCTTATGACATGAAATAAGAAAATGTAAGAGTAACTACATGCCTCGAAAACATAATTTGTTCTCCATTTCAGCTAAAAATCCATTTCTAAGTAAACGGGTGGCTTTCATGAACAGTAAATAAGAAAAAGCGATTGACATTTCAGTCGTCGTTCACCCGGAGTCTAGGATAATGGCTTGCCACTAACAAACACGTTAATACCTTTAGAAAATTCCAAAATTACGCAATGTAAATATTTCCATGACCTCCGATTCTAAGGTCAAGGGGGTATGGATTAAATAGGGATTGGAAACGGCACCGCCCTCCTATCTTATTTTATTTAATAGAAATATTTTCATTTAATTAATCCACTCCTTTCAATGCGTCGATAAAAACAACCAACATCAATCATTTTCCACACAATTCATTATTTTTTTGGTATCTTCTTTAATTCTTCTATTTCTTCTTCTTATTCTAATAATTTATTAGTTGATTTATGTATTTATTTATTAATGGGAGTATAATCCAATTTCGGAAATAGATTGTTCAATTTCAGATGTCGCATTAATTTTACCTGTATCTTACCTGTAAGGTATCGAGAGCCGATAAGAATAATTTGCAGGAAATCATTTATAACTATTATTAATAGAATAATACATCCAAGCGATTTCAAACATGACAATCATTGGATGGGTTGAGTTTACGATAAATAGAAATAAATGAAATTTTATACTTATATTATTATTAAAATTATATAATTAAAATTGAAACATTATATAGATAGATCAGGTGTAGAAGTATGAAACCGGACTAATAATCTCCATTGGAATTTATACATTTTTCCCAACTCTTCAAATCAACAAATCGAAGTATTGTTCGGCGAGTGGTGCCAAGTCTGGAGAATAAGCAACATGCGCTAGTACTTCCCAATGGACTCCTCGATCGTTTCTGTGACCCGTTTAGCTTTGTGTGAGGGGGAGTATCATGAAACAAAATGACTTTATGTTGCTTTTTTGCATATTCTGGTAATTTTTTTCACCTTTTGCTCTATTCAAATCGATCATTGTTGTTGGAAGCGATCAGTGTTAACGGTTTCGCCAGGTTTTGGTAGCTCATAATACCCTTTTGATCCCACCAAACGCACAGCATTGTTTTCTTTCCAAAATGATTTGGTCTTGCAGTGGATGTTGATGGTTCGCTCGCATCCATGATTTACGACGCTTAGGATTCGGAAAATATATCCACTTTTATAAACCTGTCACTATTCGATGAAGCAATGATTTTCTTTTACATCTGACGAGCAGCATTTGACAAGTGGTTTTTCGATTTCCTTGCTGTCTTTCATTCAGTTCATGTGGTATCCATTTTCCCACTTTCTGAATCTTGCCAATAACTTTCAGACGAAGAAATACTTTTTTTTGGGTCATATTTAATTGTTCCGTGAGTTCCTGTTGAGTCTGAATATTCTACCAATAAGGCTTGCAAGTCCTTGTCTTCCAATTTTTTCGGTCATTTTTCACGTTAAAATTACCACTTTTAAATTTTTAAATCACTCAAAGCATTGAGTTTTTCCAAGTGCATGTTCACCGTAACCTTCGACAAGCATCCTATGCGATTCTGCAGCAGTTTTCTTCAAATGATAGTTCGTAGGCACAAAACTCGAAATGTTTGAGGTTATAGGAAAATATACCGGTAGATGAAACTTAGGTTATTGTGTGTTGACAAAGTTTTCATTTGCTTTCTATATGCAATTCAATTCCTTTATAGAGCTATAATTCATACATACCACACTAAAACACTTCATTAACAAGTAACACTATTTCTTCAAATATAATCAACTATTTTGGATTTGATTGATAATATGTAAATTTAATAAAAATTCTGTTTAATTTTGATACCTACTTTGATATAAGTATATTCAGTGAAAAATAATAAAATATTAATTTCTTAGCTCTTAAACTATTAATTTTATTGCATGATAATCAGTTTATCTGTTTAATAAAATTTTTATTATTACAAAAATTTGACTTGATTTTTCATATGAATAAATAAAACTAAATGCGCCCAACGTTTTTCGTTGAATATGAAGCAATTAATTCATAAACATTGTCATGCTTATAGAAAAATTATTTTATTCTTTTTAGTCCATGAGAAAAACGTAATTTTATAAAAAAAAATTTATATTTATGGTATATTTTTAGAATTCTCTTGAATTTTATAATATTTTAACAAAAATTTATCTCCCGTTCATTTAAATAAATAAAAAATGAACAATTGATAGAACTAAATATAGGGGCAAATGCTTTAAAAAAATTACATAATTTATTGTATTTATTAGAAATTACAACAGTAGTGGATTTCTTTTTCATTGTGAGGTTACTGAATGTATTGTTTATATTTATATCTTATATATAAAATTCTCGTGTCACAAAACTTTGAAAAAATACTCCTCCGAAACGGCTGGACCGATTCTTATGAAATTTTTTATGTATATTCAGTAGGTCTCAGGGCATGTCAGACTTCCTTTATAAAACCGCTAATTGGTAAGGTATGTCCAGGGGGTGGAATTTAAATAAAATTAGTTTAGTTACAATGCTAGATCATAGATATAATTTATAGGCGATAATTTGACATGTATATAAATTCTAATAGGGGAATTGCAAACAATACTGCTTCATGGGTGAACCGTCTAAGGCGTTATCTTATGACTTTGCACTCTCAGTTCGAAACTCGCAAAGGCACATTTTTTTTTAAGTATTATATATTTTTTTTACAAATTTATTAATTTTTATTATTTTAATATTTTATTAAATTATTTTATTTTATTAAATTAAATTTTATTATTAAATTTTATTTTATTAAATTAATAATTATTTCAATTAATTTTTTCTGCATAAATAAACATATAAAAAACTCTAGAGATGGGACAGGGTAGGAGTTAGATGGTTATAGCTCAGAATAGGGACACTCGGGCGGGTACAGGGGGCGGAGCCCCCGTCTAGGTGTGGAGAGCGCCGAAGGCGCTCGGAGCAGCTAGTATAAATATATTATTGATATAAAGAAACCGATAAATTATTTTTTATTTATTAGATTTCACTATTATTTATTTATTTATTTATTTATTCTTTACGAAAAGGGATTTAGTTTATAAGTATAATATGTATATATATAAATGAGAGAGAGAGAGAATTTATATAAAGTAAAAAGATGAACAAAATTCCTATTTATAGAACTAGGATTCACCCCGCTCCACCCTCCATTATAAAAAATATATCATAAAAATAATGGGTTAGTAAAAGAATACAGCTTTGCTAAGCGAAATAAATAAATAATTAAAAATTAACTTATATTTTTATATCATAGCAATGAATTAATTATTTTTGTGATAGTATAGAAATAAAAGAAGAAATAAATTTATATTTTTGCTAAAAGAAAAAAAAAATTATTGAATGAATAAATTAAGCTTGATTCACGCAAGCAAAACACATTTTCTCCAATGAAAGATGAAATCTCGGCCTATTATTTTATTTCCGACTTTCACAGGACTTTTGGAATATTATAAGAACATTTACATACGGGGATTAATTAGTTTGTTGATTTCTTTTTGTGTTTTCAAACATTGATGTATATATATCTATTAAATTAATATAGGATTATTTATTGATCTATTATGAATCGAAAATTGGATGAGGTTTTGTATGTTTGCGTTTGATGGTAATTGTCTTAGTACGATTGGAGTGAGTTAAAACTCACCTGAATAGAGAAGTTGTCTTGAAAAAAGCAAAAGATAAAAGGTTAGTTTCATTGTGTCTGAAGTACTCGCACAGCCATAGTAAACTGATTAAATCAATGCTCAAGATAAAATAGAGAGAAAAATTTGAAAGCCTTACAGAGAGAGAGAGAGAGAGAGAGGAGAGAGAGAGAGAGAGAGAGAGGAGAGGTTACTTAGTGTTTTGTATTGGGGTCAATCTGTACTGATTGTACTGCAGAAACAAGCAGCACAGGATTCAGGTGGAGCACACTTGGCCAGGAGACATAAAGAAGGTCGCGACCCCGCTCCTTCCTTTTACTAAGCCCTTCCCCCCCCCCTTATCCCAAAACAGCATCACATACTCCAACCAAACAATTCACAAAAACAGAATACTTCCTCTTGATTAGTTTTTTCTTAATTTAAATTTATATGACGTCACAAATTACGGTTATTTCAATAAAATATATTTGTTAATCTCTGTTTCAAAAAAACAAAAAACAAATACGGCTTGGTAAATGTCTTGCAAACATTGTAAGTATTGTTATTTTTTATAACGTTTTTCTTAACTTCACTTGGCGTCTCTCTGTCTGTCTGTTCGCTCTTTTGACAAATTGAAATCGATTTTTCATCGACTTTTTATTGAGATAGACTTTTGAAAATTTTTATAGATATTTCAATGGATCCCTAGAAGGTATAGAAGATATATAATTGAATTATAATTAATTAATTGTAATTAATTAGCGATTAATTACTTTGAGTAACTAACTCCTTTGGTATTGCTCCGATTAATTTTTTTTCAACGGATTTTGAAACATAAATATTGATTTCAGGATAGATTTTCATTTGGAACGTATTTAAAAATATTTCATAGCATTAAAATTAAAGATGAATTTTTATTAATCAGTTGTATCGAAATGAGAAGTAAAGTAAACAAAACAATAGAAAATAACCTTTTTTTATGAAGACAATATATTTATATTTATAAAATATACATTTATATATATATTAATGTATATATTTATATATATATACATTTATAAAATCTCATATTAATAAAAATTATGTATTTATAAATATAATATAATAATTATTATCAATAATAACATAACAACAATATTTTTTTGTTTTATTCAATTTGTAAATTTTCGTATAACTTCATCTTTTCTATTTCTTTTGTTATATTAAATAAATTTATCATATTAAAATTGCACTAAAAAGAATTAAAATAATATAAATATAAATTTTTTTTATAAAATAACGTTTTTCCAATGGACTAAAAAGAATAAAATAATTTTTCCTTAAGCCTGACAAAGTTTATGGATGAATTGCTTCAAACTCAACGAAAAACGTTGGGCGCATTTAGTTCTATGCATTTAACTTCCTCTATGGAGCTATAATTCATATATATATATATATATACACACAGATACATACCACACTAAAACACTTCATTAACAAGTAACAAAATTTCTTCAAATATAATCAACCATTATGGATTTGATTGATAATATGTAAATTGAATAAAAATCTTTTAAATTTTGATACATACTTTGATATAAGTATATTACAGTGAAAAATAATAAAATATTAATTTCTTAGCTCTTAAACTATCAATTTTATTGCAAGATAAAAAATTTGTCACTTTATGTGTTTAATAAAATTTTTATTATTACAAAAATTTGACTTGATTATTCATATAAATAAATTAAACCAATACAGTTTTTCTTTATAAATGTTATTTATGGTGTGAATTTCAAAAAATCCATCGAGCAGTTTAATATCTCAAAAATATAAATATATATATATAGTATATACAATTTTTGCTATTATAATAAGATAAGATATAATAAATTTGCTGTTAAAATTAAAATATATTTTAAATAAGAACACAAAAAGAAATGAATGTTTTAATATACTGATTGAAATAAAATGAATGAAAACCTTATGCATACATACTTTTAACCAAATACTGTGTATCACTCTGTCTAGGTGCGAAGAGCACCGAAGGGGGTCTGAGCAGCTAATTATATTATTATAAAATATTTTATTTATTAATTAGAGAAAATAAACATTGAAGGGGAAATGGGAATATATTTCTATGTAATTTTTATTAACTCTTACAAAAGAAAAAAAAAAATTGGTGACATTTTCTCATCATAATTTATTTCACATGAGATTATTCATTATTAAAACATGTAAGTTTGTGGATATATCTATTTTATATAAATATATAATATAAATCTATTATATAAATAAAATTGCTTATCAATTTAAAAGAGATCAATTCTATAATGTAAAAAAATTTCGGGGGAACAATTTTATTAGTTTAATAAAATAGAATATATTCAATTGAACTATTGATTTGTTCAAAATATAATATATATATATATATATATATATATATATATATACTTATATATATGTTTATTGAAAGTTCTTATTATTTTGAGATATTATTTCTTATAGGAATATAGATATCTCTTAGATTATTTTGGATTCATTTTCGATTTCAATTTAAAATTATATACCTCGTTATCTAAAATTTTGAAAAAATAAATAATTATAAATTTTTTTTTTTTTTTGATAATCTTAAAAGTCAATTATTTTGAATATTTTCTTATCACTAATGGTAAAATTCAAATAATTTATTTATCTATATTGCTCTCTTCTCTTTTTTTTGTTTGTTTTTTTCTTCAAATAAAAATTTGTCCTATTAATAATAATTTATTACTAATTATGAGAAGAAGCATTTTAATAGACGTGACATTTTTAAGTTTTATATATCCTATTCGATATTTACGTAATCACTAACTAGTAAAAATATAAATTAAATTAAATAATATAAATAATCAATTTTCTAAATTATCAAGGTAGGAGGTGAGATTTTGTTTTATATTAATTATTCAAAATGAAAACAAATTTAATTTATCTTTCTATATATTCATTTTGAAAATTATCATGTCGTTTTCTGACCATGGAGTGTGAGCTCTCACGTATTGATAAACGAGTTGATAATTTTAAAATAAATATTTTCGTTTAAAAAATATTTTTGCAATCGTAAATAATTATTGATTAAAAAAATGCGATTGAAATTATAGTAATAAATTTTAAAAATTCCACATTTTCAATTTAATATGTTTAGCTTTTATATGATAAGTTTTAGCAATTTATTTTTTAAATTATTATATAAATTGATGAAAATTTGAATTATATAAACGCTACGTTTTTCTGTTACCATCCAGGAGACCTCGAAATGAGAAAGAACGTTCTAAATTGTTTCATTTCTATATTATGTTTGACAGTTATAGTGAAAATATAGGAAAGATTTAAATAATACAAATATATTAATTATATAAATGTTTTCATAGTCTTCTACTGCTTAACATTTATTATTTAGTAAATTTACAAGGAAGAAACTATCAAAAACAAATAATAATATATTAAATCAATTTTTTTAAACTTTTTTTTACAAAGAAAAAAAGTTATTTCATTTTATAATTTTTAATTAATCTTAAATTTTGATTTATACATAATTTTTATTTTAATTACTATTATTATTATTGTTTTCAAAATTATCTGGTATATGAAGTAATTACTTTAATTAATTATTTATTTAACTTCTTTTGAGAAACTCTGGTTGCAGATTAATGAGAGAAAAATAAAGAAATAAACACAAAAGAAAAATGATGTAATATTTTAAAGAATATATAATAACTAATTAAAAAAAATTAAAAAATAAAAAACTTAAATAGATCGTACTTTAGTAGATAAAGATTAAATAATAATAATTATATACTTAAAATTTAACAAAACAAAACAAAGAATTACTAATTATCATTAAATTTTGTCAGTTTAAAATAAGAGAAACTAAAAATTAAAATTTAATCATATTCAATTTTAATCTTACATCATTGAATTAAATCTATTTTTTTTTTAATTTCTGTCCCCTCCTTTAATTTTAAACTTGAAAGTAGAGCAAATGATTCGGTTACAAAATAACTTCCTGATCTGGAATCTCTATATTTTATTAAATTTAACTTTTTATTAACAACAGATTAATATAATAGTAAACTCTTTCACATACGTTCCTTATTTTAATTGGTTACAATTAAAATATATTCTAAGACAGCAAGTAAATCTCACATATACTTATAACTAACTATAACTACTTATAACTAACTCTACTCTCTCTCTCTCTCTCACTATATATATATATATATATATATATATATATCAATTATTTATATTATTTATTTATCACAAACCATTTGCACACATTTTCCCTTGATTCAAAGTAAATTAAATAATTATCACTTATATATGATCTTGCTTAATCATATCCTAATTAAAACTGGTATATATTTAACTATAGGAATAATATAATAGCTAGATATATTTATTATATAATTATATTCATAAATGAGATATTAAATAAAATAGTTCTTTCCTGTTGTTGCAAGATCTTATATATAAATATAAAATATTTCTTTTATTACACATTAACATTAGTAAATCATTTCTAAAAAGATTATTAATTAAATCTGAAAAGGGTGTAAGTGAAATTTAATTTTAATGGATATTTACATAAAAATTATAATGGTGTTATTAATCATTTCACTTAGATTATATATATATAGTCTATTATCACAATTTACATTCTGATTAAAAATCTTTAAAATAATTATATCATTTAAGATGACAATCTAAATAACTAATTACCTAATGAACAATGTAAAAATATATGGAAATATTTTCAGATTTCTACATTGGAAAAAATAAAATTTACTATTTTAATTTTTAATGATTATTCGGAATTAAGTGATATTTTTTATTTCAAGGAGTAACTCAAATGTTTTTGTATTATTTAAAAATTATAAAAAAAATATGAATTGAATGTGTTTTTATATATATGACTGTATTTGGTCTTATTTAACTTTAATAATTATATATATATATATAATTTTAATTATTTAAAGAAATCTTTTTAACACATATTTTATAATAAATATTAAATACAAATATACAATTTTGATATATTTTTTAAATATAGTTTATATTAAATTTGTATTCTTATTTATTAAATCTTTTGAATGCGATTGGTTTAATTTTAAATAATACCGCGCAGTGACCTTCTAAACCAATCAGCTGTTCGCTCGGCTGTCATCTCACCCTCCCCTATATCTCCCCTCTATTTCAGGATTCCTTGATTCTTTCATTCTCTCTTTATTTTCATTCCAATCTTATTTCTTTTCTACAATCTTTTCCTATCATTGTGACGTACAATTTTTCATCTATTTTCTTTTCTATATCACAAACACCATTTATTTTTTTTCTTTTCATTTCCTATTTAGTGAATACGGAAGTATTACCTTGAATATGTTAATGAAATAATAACGACCAGTCTTTGAAGAGAATATGCTGCAATGTTCCCTTAAAATAAACAATCAACCCCATCAATTATTTATAATTATTTATAGTGTTTATCATATTAATAAATTTTATCAGTATCGAGGCATGTTTCATATATGATTGTAATTTCTAAAGAAAATTTTATAACGTATATTTTTTTTGACGAATAATTAAAATGGGAATGGGGAAAATTATTTCCTGGTAAGTTAAAAAAAAAATAACTTTTTGTTTTAATATAAATTAATTAATATAAATTCATTTTTTTTCATTTTAGGTACCAAAAGAAAATAGGTACATATGATAAAGAACATTGGGAAAAAACAAGTGAAGAGCAAATTTTACATGGATTATCCTATGTTTCAAAAAAATCTGCTAAACTTAGGACCGAACTGATCGATGTTGATCTAGTCAGAGGTAAATTAAATTTATTTTCATTTATTTTGATAACTTCATATTATTGTCATTGTTTTTTTTTAATTAGTTTTTTTCATTATTTGAAAAATATTCCTTTGTTTTTCTATTTTTATTATTTGTAGAAAATGAAACTCGTCAAATATTATTATGCATTTTTATGAATCATTTATTTTCATTAAATATTTTTAAATATACTTTAGAATTAAAAGAAATTTATAAATTTTTATTTTTTTAATTTGTAAAAAAAAATTCTGAGCTTTGCCTCTTTCCCAGAGACGAACTTTTGTTAGATGAGGTTTTCAGTCCTTATAGCTTTACTACCCTTGGACTTATATAAAGTATGAATACACATTTCTTTCTTTGTCATTAATTTGATAATATAGAATTTATATTAAATAATTAATTTATCATTTCAAAGACTAAAGAAATTCTGGTGTATGAAATTTATATATATATATTTATATAATACACCATTTGCGACATATAAATTAATTATTTATGTTACAGGATCTTCTTTTCCAAAATCGAAACCTAAACATGGGATTTTGACTGTAGCTCGCTTAGCTATTAAAAGGGTATTATTCTTTCCTTATTACCGTTATAAATGGAAAGAAGAAACCTCCTCCTTTATTTTTTTGGTACTTTTTCATCTATACATATTACAACTAATAAATATGACCATATTTATTTATTATAAATTTCAAAGCGACGATATATTTGAAGTAAGTGAAGTAAGATACTATATTTTTTTTAATTTATTAGATATTTCTATCTATTATTAATTATAATATATATATATATATATATATATATTTAATTGAAGAATATTTCCTCATCTGAAATCTTTGTGCCATTTGCAATGATGTATATTATCGTAATGATTCATATCCAAATTGTATCTACTCATATGGGAAATACTTATGAAGCCAAAAATAAGACACGTCGAATTAAAAGGGCTAAACGCCGTAATACTCGTATACGAAGTAATTATCTTAATCAAATTACCCAATCGAATAATTTGCAAAATGTAAAAAGTAATATAATATAAATTAAACAATTTATTTATTTTTTAGCAACAGATAATAAAAATAATTTTGAATCTACAAGTGAAAAAAAGACTTCATCTGAAACATCAAATAAATTAAAAAAATCAACAAAAATAAAGAAGTAAAATTTTACATTTAATTTTATATTTATTAGGTTATATATTTTGAAAATATATTTTTTTTTAAAAAAAACACATTGAAGGACCACATTGGATGATGAATTGCATGTATGGGATTCCAAAGCTGAATCGGATTCTCAAACTATTATTATTAAGACAAGGTCAAAAAATGAAAAAATACCTGATGAAAAAATGATTCTACAAAAAGAATCCCGGGAAAAAAATAATCTTCCCAAGTTTGTATTAGAATAGTTTTATTATTGAATTTTTTGGAATACCTATTAATTAGATTGAATTATTTTCAAGCTCATCCAAAATTTCTACAATTGGAAAAGTAGTTCCTCAAGATGACGACGGTTTCGAAAGTTTAACTGGAAATGGTTCAAGTGAGAATGGAGAAGAAATTCAAGAATCTAAAAAACAAGAGGATTTGAAAAATAATCCTAAAACTAAACGAAAACAGGAATGTGAATCGAATGGATGGGATTATTCCCATAAATGGGTATTAAATTCAGGCATAAGACACGACTCGATTCATATTGATGCTGATATTGAAATTAGCGATTCGGAGAATGTCGATAAATATCGAAATGTAAGATCAGATGAACTTGTATTTTAATCAATTTTATTTTATTGTTTTTGTTTTTTGTATTTTCAGCATGATGGTATAACTTCTCGACTTCGTAATACAAGTCAAACCAAAAAAGAATATCGTGAAAGTAATTATAATAGTAGCTGTGATAGTGAAGATTTAGAACGTTGTTCATTAGTCTTAGAGGGAACTACGACCCCCGGTGACTGGTTAGCGATAACGACAAATAGTGAGGAATGTAGTTATAGCTCAGAAATTGAAGATACAGAAAAACTTCATTTGGCATCTTCTTCAAATATTCTCGATCATTCCTACGCCTGGGAATATGAGAATGTATTTTGAAATTATTTATTTAAAAAAAGAAAATTATTAATTTTCTAATTTTATTTTGTTTGTTTTTTTCAGTTTCCTACTATAATACCAAATCTTTGTTCAGTCACTTCCGATAAAGGCAAGTTTTAAAATTTATTATTATTTATTATGAAAAGCGATATATTAAAGATTATAACAAAACTGAATTTAGTATAAAATATAGATCAATCTTACATATTTGATCAGCCTTTTTTTGACTGAATAATTAAAATCATTTTTTTGAGAAATTTCAAAATACTTTGGAATGTTTTAGTGAGTTGTACTATGTGGGATAGTCAAGATTGTAAAAAAGTAGAACTCTCTGTTATTGACATTAGTACAGCAATTATAACAAAAGTTGAGTCCATGTCTGATAATTTGGATTATTTTTATGGAGGTTTGTATACGACTCTTAGTTACCAAAAAACATGAATATCTTATATCTTCGAATTAATAATTTATAAAATTTTTCTCCCTGTATAATTTTTAGATCAGGGTTGGGCAATAGTACAGGATAAATAGATCACTTCCATGGTGTTTATTTACTATAAATATTCAATTTTATTTTTTATTTTATTTATAAAAAAAATATATTATATAAATTATTAAAAATATAACTATTAAATTATAATTTATTAATAAATAAAAGAAAAAGAAAGTATTAAATAAATAAAATATATTATCTTCTGGTGAAACTTGTAGGATAGTAAGATAGATAATAATATACCCTGTTTGCAATTAAAAACGGTTGAATGAAAGACTAACATTGATTGTAAATGCCGAACGCTTAGGAAATATTCAAGAAGATGCTTATTTGAAAATCTAGCAACTTTTCTGGCCGCTCAGGAAAGTTAAATATTCATATGGAAGGTGTAATGTCCCATAAAAGTGCGTTGAATTCGATTCATTTACCATTTATTCTTTTTTCAGCTGAAGATCCTATATATTATTTATTTAAAACTTATATAAAGAAATTATTCCAATTTAATTTTTTCTTTTGATATATACTAGATAAACACCGTGCATTTTAATTGCTAGTTTATTTATTAACACCTTAAAACTGATTATAATTTTATATTTTTTTTAGTAACCCTCGAGCTGTAAACCATCTTTTTGTGGCGACCTGGTGTTTGTCCACCCCTGATTTAATTATACCATATATTGGCAATTTTATTAAATTTCTTATTCATTACGTTCAGTAAGCAACAAATGATCATATTCTTTTTGTTTTTTTTTAATCATATAACTAATTTCTTTAGGGCCAATATACCCGTTTACCCCGATTCTATCCAATTAAGAAAAATATGAATAATTTTTATATTTATTTGTAGGTTTGGTGATGTCTTTAATTATTGGATTATTACCATCATTTTATAGATTATTAATGGCAAATACAGAACCAGCAATTACTTTAGAAAATAATTCCATTAATATATCTACAAATGTAGGTAATTTATGTTTTTCTGAAATGTTTATCAACATTTATGAATCCTTTGATTTAATTATGGATTCATCCTTTGGAACAAATAAAATGTAAGATTAATATATATATATATTTTTTTTTTCTTCAATTTTTAATTTAAAATTAATAAATATTTTTAGTGGAAGAATACTAATATTTATAGCATTGATAGAAAGATGGGCATTATCTTCAATTTTTATTTTCCTTCTTGTTGTTGCTGAAAGAACATTTAAACAAAGACTTTTATATGCAAAACTTTTTTCGCATTTAACTTCACTTCGAAGATCAATTAAATCTGAATTACCTCATTTTCGATTAAATAAAGTTAGAAATATTAAAAATTGGTTGTCTGTACGATCTTATTTAAAGGTATTTTTTAGGCTGTTTGTTTTTAATATTAAAGCTGTGTGCTTTTTGTATTTACATTTGCTGTGTGATTTTTTAGAAACATGGACCTCAGCGTTCTGTCAATGTCATTGTTTCTGCTGCTTTTATAATTACCTTACTACTTCTTTCTTTTCTTAGCATTGAATGTTTAAAGGTAATAAATTTAAATCAGATTAATTCAAGATTTATTATATCACTTTCTTTTTAGGATTCTTTAAGAATGCATTTACAATATAATTTGGAAGCACTTATTTGGTGTATGGTACTTGGAGTATTCCTTTTACGATTCATGACCCTAGGGACAAATATCAATATTAAATATCGGAATCTTTCAGTTCTACTAACCGAACAAGTAATTAAAATTATTTTTAAAAATAATATGGTTGAGATTTATCGATTTATTTAAATATAATATTAATAGAGGCAATAGAGTCAATTTGATATAATGGTCCATGTTTTAAGGGATTCTCATTGAAATTTTCGTTATAAATTTTCAATCGAAATAAAATACCATTTAACTTAATTTTTTTTTATTGATTGAGTTAATTTTTTTTTTAATTAATACATTCCAATAATTTTCATATAATAAAATATTTGATAATATTTATTAGCTATATTATCGTATACGAAAGTTCTTAAATTGACTATTAATCAAAATTTGAACCTGATATCAAAAACATTATTAAAAAACATCCGCTTCAACCGTCGCATTATTTTTTTTTCATTTAGGAATACCTATTAATTTTTTATGAAATTATTAATTTATAAAATAATGAATTTCATGTTATTTTGTTAAATACTATTAGTTCTACTACTAGTAATTTAATAAAAAAGTTAAACTTTGTTTTTCTTTATTAATATACTTATACTTATACTGCATCAAAAAATAGGGGTCTCTTAAACGAGAAGAATATGTAAAAGAGGTCGACGTAGAATAAAGGCTGAGGAACCCTGGTACAGACTATAGATTAGGCCTTATTAATATTGACATGATTTAATTAAATAAATAGAAATAATTTTTATTCAATTTTTTACAAGACTTGACACATATCTAAAAAAAAATCACAATCTATTATTACAGATAAATCTTTATCTACAAATAGAACAAAAACCTAATAAAAAAGATGAATTAATGGTAGCTAATAGTGTTCTTAAACTCGCAGCTGATCTTTTAAAGGTAACTAATAATTAAAGAAATTTCTAATATATTATCCTTGTTAACTTAACTTAAAAATCGATTTTATTTAATTTCTTAAATGATCATAAATATGTTTGTGATAACACAACACAATTTGAGAAAATTTTTTTATTTTTCAATGTAGATCCTCTAAATGGCATCCTGCTGTTTCAACTTTAGTTTGTTTATTACGATCTAATAATGTTTTCACATTCTTTGAAATAACGAAAACTCTTTCGATTGAACACATCTCGAGAGTGTTTAGCTTAAACTTATATAAAAGTATTCGCGCTGAATTTCTTTAAACTTTTATAACGGTAGATACAAATTTTAAACAATATTCTCTTGGATTTTATCCATTTTTCAAAAAAATGTGTAAAAATTGTTCATTTTCTTTGATCTTCACAAACAAACAACTAAACCCACGTGTCTGAAATTTCTCAAAAAATCTTGTGTTATGATTGTTAAGCCATGACTGGTAAAATAAGAAATGATGATTTGACCAAAAAATGAAAAAGTTTAAAACTAGTTATATAAATCATCATGATATGACCAATTTTGTTTTATTATATTTTATTTATTTATTTATATTTTAGGAACTTGAAAGTCCATTCAAGATATCTGGCTTAGCTGCTAATCCCTACCTTTATACTATTACCAAAGTGGTAATTCTCTCTGCACTATCAGCTGTTCTTTCAGAATTACTTGGATTTAAACTGAAACTGCATAAATTAAAAGTAAAATAGTTGACATAAATAGTTATAATTTAAATATTTTAATTGCCGGTTTTATTTTTAAATTTGTGCTATATATGATTAAATAGACACACTAATTAAGATCTTAAAAGTATGATATTAAAAATCTACTTAATATAGTTTAGAAATTTCTATAGTATGAATAGAAATAAATAATTGTAAAACAAGAAATATGGAAGTATTGGACCAACTAAGAAAAGTAAAAAAGAATTATTATTGAAATATTTTATTCTATCAACTCCTACTATATATATTTTATATAATAATACTTTTTTAAACTCTTAAGAACATTAGGATATTTTGATTTTATCAAAAATGTTTAACTTGAGTACAAATAATAAACTTTTTTGCTTTTTGTTAGATGTCTGTAACTTCCCTAATTCGTAATAATCCATCAAACAGATACAAAAAAATTAATAATAAATTTTGAGAATTTTTCCTTATATATATATATATATATATATATATATATAGAAAAATAGATAGATAGATATTTAATTAAGATCCTCAATATTAGTAAATTAAATTTTAGAAATATTTCAATAATTTTTCAATTGCAAACATAATAATAAATATTTTTCAAATAAATTATATTTGATCATCAATATAGTTATTTAGATTAATAATTAATTTTGATTAGAATTGTATGTGTTGTTTTTTTTATTTCCACTATTTTTAAAATGTTAAAAAATAATTGTTTTCTTAATAGAAATTAATTAAAATTTATTTAATATATATATATATATATATATATATAATTTTATATTTTATAGAAGGGGTAGGTTATTTTAATAATTTTTTTCAATCCTACTTTTATCTTAAAAGACACGATTTATAGATGCCCATTCTAATTCTTCAAAACGATTTATAATAGCACGAAAAATTTATTGAAGAAATTTAAAAACACTATTAAAGATGAAATATATTATGTAATGTTGGGTGCATTTTCAAAGAAATCCTTTCTATCCTAAATACATAAAAAATTAATTACACATTGAGAGACAAAAAAAAAATCAGAGGCCACTCTTAAATTTGACTTTTGTTTTTATTAATATTTTGTATGTTTCTTTGATTATTTTGTAATATCAAATAATTCTGTATGTTTTTCAACAGGAATAAAAACATAAAAAAAAAAAAAATATTTAATATAAAGAATTCTTTTTGCAAATTTTTTTCACCGATTTTGCAATACAATTGATTATAATTTTTTTTTTATAAAATTTTTAGTGGTATTTTTCCCCTTTCGTTTATTAGAATATTTTCCACATTTTATTTTTACCTTAAAAAATATTCAACGTTAAAATATTTCATTATTCAAATATTAATTTTTAAATCTAATTTAATATACTGTTTAAATATGTCTGTTTAGATATCCGTTAAAGTTTTATTATTATGAAAAGTTATTTCCGCCTTATTGATTGACCTTGGGCTGTCGTATAAACTTTTGTTGTTTTATTGATGGAGCTATTACCAAGGATCCTTTAGAAATACAGAACGAAGGAATTCAAAGATTACCCACCCATTCAACCCAAAGATCTAGAATCCAAAATATTCCCTCCTTAAAAATAATTGAAAATAGTGCCAAAACTTGGAGAATCAAATTTCACAATAAAACTTGAAAATAACCCGTAAATAACTTCTCATCTAGATATTATATTATATAGTACCGGGACCCCGAGCCTCGGCTCGGTACTTAAGTTAAAAAAAATGATTCATTATTATTGGATTTGGCTGGTAATATTAATACCTGGGACACCGAGCTCTCGCTCTACCCTTTAAAAAATATTGATACACAATTCTTTAATTATTTATTACAATTATTAAATGTTACACATTTGCATCAATCTGATTAAAATTAATGAACTTGTGCTCCTCAATAATACATAAATATATAATATATAGGTACATATATTTTTTTTCTATAGTGTTTTTTTGAAAAACTGTTTAGCGCCCCAAGTGGTTATAAAACAAACTAAAGACAAAAAAACGTGCTTTGCAGCTTTTCGGAATTAAAAAAGCAAAATTGGCAGTCGTGGGACTGGCCGACAGAAGTGAAAACTTCTGCGTAAGAAATTTTAAAACAGACGAAATTCGCGCTATTTCACGAGAAAGATGAATTTCATATGCATGTATATATATATAACTTATATATTATTTTAAACATATATTTTAAACAAATTTGTAACTTATATTTATATATATATAAATACACAACTTTGTTTAAAATATTGCAATACGAACTGTTTTATAATTCTTATCTCTAACATAAAATATATATTTATTATGTGAAGTTCATTTCGTATAATTTTGATTATATATGTATATATGAAATGAACTTTACATAATAAATATATATTTATATGTTAGAGATAATTTATAAAACAGTTCTAATGACAATTCAAATTTCGCGCTCTGTTATAAGAAATTTGAAAGCAGATGGTTTCATGGTGTTGGTCACGATCACGCGAGTTCTATACTTTTTCCCCATCCCGCAAAAGTGCTCAACGCCGCTAAAGAAGTTTTCACTTCAAAAATTATTTAATATTTGGAAATATATCTGACTTATAGAAAAAATGAATATTAATTAAAGAAAGAAATAGTTTTTAAAATATCCTGAATAATATGTAACAATTTTCAAGATAGAAATTTATTACAATATTACAATTATTAACTGTTGCATCATTGCATCAATCTGATTAAAATGAATGGAACTTCGGGTACTCAATAATAATAAATAAAATAATATTAATAAATATATTGAATAATATTTTATTGAAAAAATATTAAAACTTATAAAACTATCTAAAACTTTATTAATAAAAGAACAATGAATAAATAAATATAGAATAGTAATTTATTAAAAAGTAAACAATAGATAAAAAGAAAAAAAAATAACAAAATCATTATTTTCATTTTTAAATAACGATTCACCCGGCGAGTTTCGAACCGACGAAATCCACTCGTTAAAACATCAGTCCAACCGCTGGACTATATGTATTTAGATAAAAAATTGTCATTTTTTTACTGTCTTAGCAGGCAGTATTAAAAATTTTGACGTTTTCCATATAATATATAATTTTCAATTAAGAAATTAATAATGAAGCTGTATGTTTCAAGAGATATCATCAATAAAACTTAATTTTTCTTTATAAATACTATATCTAGTGTGAATTTGAAAAAAATCGTTAGAGCGGTTTTTGAGAACCATGATATATAGATAAATACATATATACAATTTTAGCTAGCATAATAAGATAAGATATAATTAAATTTTTAATTGTTTAACAGTTATATAGGGTGGCCAATTTTTATGCCTCTTCTAGTTTTCCCTTTCTTCCTTTCTCTGATCAATTAAATCAATCTTAACAATGGGCTTTTAAGAAGAAAAATATTTATATAAGCGTTGTCATGGTTATTTAATAAAAAGAATAAATTAAAAAAATAATATTAAACACAATTCAAAATAATGTGTTTTTATTTTATTGTAGTTGTAGAGGACAGTAAATATCTCAGAAATTTATTTTATTTTATAACATAAATCAAATATTAGTATTTATTTAGTATTTATTTCTCTATTAGCTACTCAGCCAGGACGTTCCTTCGCACTTTGGGGTTCTAATACCTCGTGCTATACATATAATACATATTGAAAGTTTTTATGTATCTATCTATCCCTGGACTCGAAAGGGCAAGCCCATTTCTCCAAGTGTCCATATCCTCAGTCACAACCATCCAACTCCACTTTCTACCATCTCTCAAATGCCCCTTCCTACATTGTCCGCACACTGCTCTCTTGATTTTCCAATCAGTCGATTTTTTTATATTAGAGTAGAAAATAGAAAAAAACGCATTCTCTCTTTCTATCCAATCTAGAAATTATATAATTATAAGAATGAATAAATATGAGCATTAAGTTTAAAAACATCATAAGGTAGGTTAATATTATTTTAAAATCTTTAGATTAATCAATCTAAAAGGAGTAATTAAAATTACATTATAATCTAGTTAAAATATCACTAAGATGACAAATATTATATTAAAAAAAAACGTTGCATATATGACAATAAATCCATAGTGATAGATTACAAATAATAATTATCTATCTATCTATCTCTATGGCTCTACGGAACTCGAAAGTTCTTGACCGCAGTAACCACGTTTCTCCAAACATCCCTATCGTTAGTTACTCCCAACCAACTCTTATTTTTTCCCATCGCATCCTTTGGTCTCCCCACCTGTCGTTTCCCAATCGGTCTCCTCTGAAATATATTTTTCACTAGTATCTCATCTCCATCCTTCTCGATTTTATGTCCCTGATTATGTCTGGAGATGCATAGAGGTCATGCAATTCCTCGTTATGCAATCTTCGCCATCCCGGGTACCTTTATTATATTTAAATAACTTTCTTTCTTCTGACCAGTATTAAAAATTTGATTAAGTAAACATTAAATTAATATTTAATTTAATTTTTCTTATAAAACTTTGATAAGATATCCTTGTGTTTATTTCAAGTAATTAACAAATGAATTGGAAATTTATTATATATTTATTAATTACACAAGAATATTTTACTTTTATAAATATTATAATTAATATCTCCCCTTAATTCAATAAATACATTATTTTTATTTAATTAGAAAAATTAAGACAGCCCCTTCTTAACGGCACGTGGTATAACAATTGGACAGGCCTGATATGCGGGTTGCATATCCTATGGCGCATTGCAGTGCCCCTGTCGTTTAATTATTTCCATGACTATACTTACGGTCTGTAATTTAATTTTTTGTAAATAATATAAAAGATTTGTTTTTGAGGAAATATTACAGTATATTTTACGTTATTCAATGGAAATTATCTACTTTTTAAAAAAGTTGTGGGTATTTTATAATTTACTCCTACCCCCAAAATGATAAATTGTATTTGGTTGAAATGTATGTAATAGGTTTTCATCCATTTTGTTTCAAACAGTATATTACATAAAACATTCATTTACTTTTTTTGTGTTCTTATTTAAAATATATTTGAATTTAATCAGTAAACTAATTATATATTATTATTTTATATGTTCTATCTATCTATCTATCTCTGTGGCTCTACGGTAATGGAAAGTTCTTGGCCGCAACAACCTCATTTCTCCAACTGTCCCTATCCTGAGCTATAACCATCCAACTCCTACCCTGTCCATCTCCTCCACGACCCTTCCTACATTGTCCACCCACCGCTTCCTTGGTCTTTCAAGCGGGCGTTTCTCATTCGGTCTCCCCACCAATATATTTTTCGCCATTCTTTCCTCTCCAATTCTAGCTACATGTCATGCCCATTCCAACTTTCTCGATTTTATAAGCCTGACTATGTCTGGAGATGCATAGAGATCATGCAATTCCTCGTTATGCAGTTTGCGCCATTCATCTTTCTTTGGCTCATAAATGCTGCGAAGAATCGTATTTTCAAATACTCTAAATCCACTCGCGTTTCCAATATACAAACCAGCAAAATAATTCTTTTATATATTTTGATTTTCATTCTTGGTAGTCCAAATCTTATCTTTGTCTTATCATGTTCATGGAAGTCATTAAGGTCGATTAAAAATTATTGTAAAAATATGTTCTGTACTTGTCTATTCAATTTGTTAAATTTCCAAAATAGCTCCGAAATGGTGGAGGCCTGAATATCAAGTGCCTAGGGGCCCTGTTTCTTAAGTCTAGGCATGTCTTTAAATCGTTAATTTGAACATTTCAAACACAGTAAATAATAATTTTTTAACTCATATTTCATTTTACGATTTGCCCAATTATAATTTTCATTTTTTACAAACTATTTTCGATTTATTATAAAGGGATTTTTATTAAAACACCACATATTTGTATAATTTATTTATTTAGTTAAATAAAGGTATAACGTTTCGACAGCTTATTCCTCAGTCGTTATCAAGTGGAAACAAACGTTTATTCAACTAAATAAATAAATTATACAAATATGTGGTGATTTAATAAAAATCCTTTTAATAATTATAAAAATCACAAAAGTTTTAATAAATGTTTTGGATTTATTTAAGTATGTTTTTTCAAGTTAAATAGTCTTTTTTATAACGTTTTTATCAACTTCACTTCACGTCTGTTTGTCTCTCTGTCTGTTCGCTCTTCGATTTTTCATCAGCTTGAAACTTAGCTAGACTTTTGAATATTTTTATGGATATTTCAATGGATCCCTAGAAGGTATGGTAGAAATATAATTGAATTATAATTAATTAATTTTAATGTAATTAAAGATAGTAACTAACTCCTTTTGTATTGCTCCGATTAATTTTTTTTCAACGGATTCTGAAGCATAAATATTGGCTTCAGGATAGATTTTCATTTTTAATTATATTTTATTGCATTAAAATTTAAAATTAATGATGAATTTTTATTAATTAGTTGTAGCGCCAATGAAGAGGGGTTTTTCCCTCAGAGAAAAGATCCTTTTTTTATATATATGTCCCCGAGAAGTAAATGAAATAAAATCAATAACCTTTTTTTATGAAGACAATATGAGTACAAAATCCTTTATAAATTTATAAAATCTTATATTAATATTAATTATTTATTTATAAATATAATATAATAATTATTATCCAATAATAACATTTACTTAAAATAAATACATAAAATAAATTATAGAAGATTAATATTTTTTTTTGTTTTATTCAATTTTCAAATTTTCGTATAATTTCATCTTTTCTATTTCTCTTGTTATATTATATAAATTTATTCAATTAAAATTGCACTAAAAACTAAAAAGAATAAAATAATATAAATATAAAAAAAAATTTATAAAATAAGGTTTTTCTCATGGACTAAAAAGAATAAACTAATTTTTCTATAAGTTTATGGATGAATTGCTTCATATTCAACTAAAAACGTTGGGCGCTTTTAGTTTTCATTTGCTTTCTATAATATTTCTAAGCAATTAAATTCCTTTATAGAGCTATAATTTATATATATACTTTCAAACCACACTAAAACACTTCATTAACAAATAACAGTATTTCTTCTAAAATAATCAACTGTTTTGGATTTGATTGATAATATGTAAAATTAATAAAATAATAATTCTTTGAAAATTTGTTACATACTTTGATATAAGTATATTTTAGATTCGAAAATAAAATAAAAGATTAATTTCTTATCTCTTAATCTATCAATTTTATTGCATAATAAATTTTTTTTGTCTCTCTCTCTCAGTTAGTATATTACAAATAAATCACTCTTTAAAAGTTTTGAATTTATTGCAATCTCAATATTATATTAATCGCAATATTATTTAGTTGTTGCTGTCATCTTTTGGTTGCCTATTGTATCTGACCTAATAGTTGGTAGCGTGCTCCATAGATAACACAAGTATCAATTTGCGTATAAATTTTGTATGGTATTTAAATAATTTTAAAATATTGTTAAAATATTATTATTTTAATTTTTATATAAATATTTTCTATTCACTTGTATATTATAAATATAAAATATTTTTCATTTATCTATTTTATCTATGCTTAACTTATTACAATAATCTATATATATAAAAAAAGGTTTTTGTCTGCACATTGCTCAGAATTTAAAAATTTTTGCATATCTTCGCGTTTCATGACCTCTAGAATCCAAAAGTGACTTTAGAATTTTTCACGTCTGTCTGTCTGTCTGTCTGTCTGTCTGTCTGTCTGTCTGTCTGTCTGTCTGTCTGTCTGTCTGTCTGTCTGTCTGTCTGTCTGTCTGTCCGGAAAATTACTATTTTATAGACTCAGAATTGGCTGAACCGATTTCTTTGAAATTACATCACAATATTCTTATATACCTCTAGAGTAACATAGGCTATACATTTTATTAATATCTTATCAATAACCGCAGAAATTAATTTTTTAAAGTTTATATAATTCTCCGTGTTGTTCATTCAAGAGCAGCTCGCGGCTCACTGTCGGCCTAGCGGAATCATTTCAAACAATGAATTATCATAGAGATTCCCAATCGAAGAATTATTATAATATTTCCCTTTTTATTTTAAATTCTAATATACAAATATCAATTCAATTAAACAATTTATTCTAAAAGTTCTCAATTTAATTAAAATATTTATTAGATCATATTTTTATCTTAAATTATTTTTTATTTAATTGAATATTTCTTCTTTTCTATAATATATATATAATAATATATAAATTTTATCATTGAATAATAAAAAAAAATATTATTTAACCTGAATTAAAATGACTGAATTATATTATCTTTGTTTTTTATTTTAATTTAATTACTCTATTATTAATTACTAAATATATATATATATTATATATAAAATTAAAATATGATGATATAAAGTTGTTTTAAATTTTTGACATTTTTAAATTGGGTATATTTTTTAAATTTATTAAAATGTCTTTTTTATTTATTATGTTTAAAAGATTCATTTTTATTATGTGATATTAATAAAAAATAACGATGCTCTGTGCAAGTCGAATCATGTTGCACATAATTAAATAACAATTGCCAAACAAAGAATATAATATTTTTTTAAATTCTTATATTTAAATATCATTTCAATTAAATAATTCATTCTAAAAGGTCTCATTTTAATTAATTTAATAAAATAATTAAATCACCATTCAATGTTTTATTAATAGGCTTCTTTTTTTATTTTTAATTTTTAATAAATTCTCTTTTTTTGATATGATATTAATAAAAAATAATATTAAATTGTATATAAATATAAAAATTAGAATATTTGAATTTTTTTAAATTTTAACACATGTAATCAATCATATGCATTAAGAATGGAAAATTTTTAAAATCAACTTGCTATTAAATTCAGAAAAAAAATACTGATATATAGAATATATAGACTATTCGAATATAATTTAAAACTCTTTCTCTCCTTATATTTTAAATTAAAAAAACGGAGTTTTAAGAAATTTAGATGCCATATGCAACATGGGTGGGTAAATGAATTGAGCTGGAAAAGGAGGCAATTTATAATTTTCTTCTAATTCAGATTTAGGACAAATCGTACAACATTATATCAAATCTCGCTAAGAACATTCAATATTTTTGTACACAAATTATTCAGAGTATTGGCTAAGCGTATCACTCACAATCAGTTTATATTGAAATTTATATAAATTAACAAAGTAAAAATTTTTATTTGTTTAAATTTTATTATAATGAATCAAAAAAAATTAAATATATAGATCACATGATTAAGAGAAGCAAAAAACTTGACAGAAAATAACTGTTGGATGGAGGTCGGACATGACAGAAACTGTAAGCGAAATCTTCATATTGCGACGAATAATTTTCAAATCCCCTAGCACCACCAGAATTAGATAAGTTTATTTTAAGGGAGGAAAATAACTATGATCTAAAAAAATTAATAAATGAACTTAATAATAAAAAAACAAATAAATCAATTAATTTAAATTAATACTATTAATGAATGTATATATTGGTCATTTATCTATAGTTTTATACCGTTAATTTTTATAAATTGTCTCAAGTCTCTATTTTTGCATTTTCTCAAGTTTCATTATAATTAAAAATATTCAATAATAATCTAGCAATGAAAATAAAATACCAAAATGTAATGATCAAGAAATATTATACTCTATTATAACATATACAATACTTATAAACTATAGGCGGAGGAAATATTAGACGATATCATTGCGGGTTCAGGCCAAATCGACCAACATTAATTAAAATATTTTCATTATGACAGATATTAGGAATAAAACCGCGAATTCAATATTTCTGTTCACTAATTATTTGTAGACTTTAGTAAAACATACGCATAACTCAATAGATCCGGATAAACTTTTTCAAATTTTCAATCTTCAAATTTCTCTTGAAGGTAGTAAAGAAAGAATAAGATGCGGAAATCAATTGTAAAATATTAGGTTACTCAGACGACTTAAATATAATAGGAGATTCGGCAATTGCAATTACAGATAGCGAGGAAAATTTAATGGAGGTTTGAAATTAATAGTGATAAGAAAAAATATTTAGTAACAAAGAGGAAGAGTATTAACATACAAAATCTTAAGATACAAAATGTAGAATTTGAATATGTAGAAAAATTGAATGTAATCACGAAGGATAATAATATTTGAGAAGAATTTAAATCGGGGTTGCAATCGGGAAACGCCTGTTATCTGCAATAAAGAGGCTTATCTCTTCAAAATTATTATCAAAGGGAATATATAAAAAGATTATTTTGCCTGTTGCATTATATGGGTGGGAGGCATGGTCTATGACCCTTGGAGATGAGAGTAGATTCAGAGTATTTGAGAATAGGATTCTTCCCTGCATTTATTGGCCAAAGAAAGATGAGGTCACCGGATATGAGGGAGACTGTATAACAAGAAATTGCATGGCCTCTCTGCATCTTCAGAAATAGTTAGGGTTATAAAAGGGAAAAAGCTGCGATAGGCAGGGCACGTGGCAAGAATGGGAGAGGAAAAAGATATTGGTGGGAAGACCGATTGGAAAACGTCCGCTTGGAAAACCAATGACGCGTAGGAAGGGACGTAAGAGAGATGGAATAAGGGCTCAGGATAGGGACACTTGGAGAAATGTGGTTGTTGCGGCTAAGAACTTTAGAGTATCTTTGAGCCACATAGGTAGATAGATATAACATATACAATAATAATATATATAATTAATATAGTGATTAAATTAAAATATATTTTTTAAATAAGAACACAAAAAGAAATGAATGTTTTATGTAATATACTGATTGAAACAAAATGGATGAAAACCTTTTAATACTTTCAACCACCAAATACTATGTACAACTCGGGGGTACAGGGGGCGGAGCCCCCGTCTAGGTGTGAAGAGCGCCGAAGGCGCTCTGAGCAGCTAGTATTTTTATAATATTGAGTATTGAATTCATATTGTATAATATAACATATTTGCTTCAAGTTATGATAATTAGTAATTTTAAATTATTTATTTTTTTTAAAATCACAAAATCAAATTCCACAATTGACAAAATAAATTATTTATGTATTACCAAGAGAATTTTCATGATCTAAAAATATCAAATTTCAGGATAGTATGATACTATTTTATTTTAGGGATGAGGATGGAGGAAAAAGTGGTAAGTAATTTAACCCCAAGCTTAGGAATCCTTAACCATATTAGCAAAGGATCTGTCTCGAAAGATGAGGGCATTATTATATCAAGTGATCAATTAACATTAATCAATTCTATCAATGAAAGGAGGAAGAATCTCTTTTGATTATTTAAATCATCAAGTCAAACTCAATAGAAAAAAAAAATGAATATTTATTATTATTATTATTTGAATTTAATAAAACTTTTGTATATTTCCATGAGTCATACACTATAAAACAAAAGGTGCATTGTTCATTGAATTTGTCGTAAATAATAAGCTAATAAAACTATTGAAAAATAGCCTATTATTTTTATTAATAATAATATATCGAATTATATATATTTAGAATTAACTAAAATTATTCTTATTTTTTTTTAATAATAACTTATTAAAATTTATGAAGTTACGTTTGGAAAATTTGAAATCTTATTTAACAAGTTATTGTTAATAAGTAGGAAGTAATTTCAAATTTTATTTTTAAGAAATATATATATATATAAACATATAAATATTACATTTTTGAAAATTATTTGTCATAAAACCAATTGTTGTATAATATTATTTTATTTTGAAAATATAAATTTTAGACAATATTTAGAAACGTGATGATGAATGGTAAAATAATGACAACTTTGGACTATATATAAGTATATTATTTATACCTATACATAGAAATTAAAATTTATGTATTTACTTATTAAAAATCTGATTGAAATGGAACATTGTATTTGCCTAAATAATTAAGTTCTGCTGGTTGCATAAATGTCTCGACCAATCCAACCAAAACGCACGCGACTTATCAAGACAAAATATCAAATATTATTCATATCATATATATATATATATATTTAATAATTAGGTCAATATATCTACTTTCACTTTGCTTCCTTAATTAATTATATTATTTACTTGAAAAAATAGATATTATTCTCAATAAATATTTCTTGTAATATTTACTAGTAATAATTTAAACATATATATATTCTTATCAAATGACTCGTGGAAATTATACATATCTAAATCAAGTTTTGCTATTTTTAATATTTATTTCAATATCTATGTATATATATATAGTGATTATAAATAATACGTTTAATCAGTATTATTATACAAAGTATATACATATATATAAATATATTCTGAACATTTATTTCTCTGTAAAATAAAATTATTCTATTAAACTTGCTTTATGTCAAAGTCCCACAAACACTTAAAAATATACCATTTATTTTATTAAATCGTATAAAATTTATTAATTATAAACAAGTTATGAGATTTATAATTTTTTTAAATATCAAAATTTAATTGCAAATTCTCCAATTTATACAATATATATATATATATATATATAGACTTCTAGGGTTGTTTGAGCTCCAATAATGTTTTATTACCAAAGAAGTGTGCATGGATTTTTTTCAAGAAAATCATATAAAATTCAATATAAAGAATTGTTCAACTCTTGTGAATGTATATAGATCTTGTTAAATATTTATTTTTTCTCATGTTTATTATATTTAATAAAGAATGAACATTCTTTTTCAAATTCAATTATATTTGAAAAGTTTCAATATTATCGTTATAAATATTCTTAAATTTTGTTGGGAATTTATTAAAAATTTCACTTAATTAAATTACTAGATGAGAGTCAAGCGTTAAGTGCATCTGCACTAGAGCTGTGACCTTCTGGTTCTGGTTGTTGTCCCACTCACAGTCAACTCCTTCTATTTGGTTCCCCACCCTTCCGCGCACTCAACGACTGCAACTGCTTTCTTTACAGGGATAGTAAGAAGTGATACCAAATATTCACTACTAAAACTGAAATTACTTTAATAATTTAACATTATAAATGAATCAAATATTTTAAAATATTTAATTATTTTGATATGAAATGTCAATTATTTTATAAATAATTAACTAATTTTCTATTTAACTTATATTTTTTTAACAAACCCAATTTTGTTTTATTTAGCAAGTTGGTAACATTCATTTAAAAATGTCTATCGTGGCAGGAATTATTTAGCATCTCTTTATTTTGTTATTTTATAAAATATTTTTTAACAATATAAGGTAAATATTCATCCCAATTAATTATTTTATTAATATTTTATTAAAATTTTACTTTTATTTATTTCTTCGCTTTTAATTAAAATTGTTAAATATTTCAATGCCTATTTGATTTTAATATCCAGACTTTTTGTTTGATATTAAAAATATTTGAGAAAACAAGATTTATATATATATATTTCATTGCTTTTCATTTCTATTTGAAAATAGATTAATATATTTTTATTCGAAGTAGAATTTTTTGACAAATTGATTAAATGTCAAAACTAGAACAATAACCTCACAAATACACCCATCGACTATTTAAAAATCTTTTCGAAACAACAGTAAACAATTACCTATATTTTAAGATTTAATTTTAATTATATTTAATTAATAATTTCTAAAGTATATATATATATATATTATTTAAATATATAATTACACTTCATTATTTATTTAATATATATATATATATATATATATATATATATATATATATATAATCTACATATACATATTGAAACAAAAAAAATCTTAAAATTTTCAAATAAATAGTTTTACGCATTAATAGAATTAAAATATCTTTATAATATTTCTTTTTTATTAATGACTAATATTAACTATTATCACCCCAAATAGTTGGGAGTTGTGATTAACATTATGAATCATTTACCATAAATATAATTTTTAATAAAAAATTACAAATATTCTTTATAATATAAAATTTCTCATTTCACTATTTTAATTAAAAAAAAAAAAAAAATTAATATCTTTATGATAAATTTAATCTTGTATATTTTTATCAAACATTTTTTTATAATTTCTTTGTTTTAATTTTGTATATCTTTATTATTAAATTGATAATAATAATAATAATAATAAAATATGCTTATTCATAAAAATATTTGATTATAATTTTTTTATTTTGTTTTATTTCAGATATGCAAATTTTTATACAAATATCTTTTATATTTTTTCTTAATTTATAATGAATAAAACTGATAAAATTGATGTTATTAATCAAAATAAACATGATGAACATGTTTATATTCAACGACAACCACTTAATTGTCCAAATAATGTTCCTCCAATTCATGGACGCCCAAATCTGGTCGTTCAGCCTACCCGACAAAGATTAAGTAATCACCAACGTAATCTCAGTCTCGATTTCAGGTATCTATCTATCTATCTATATATATATATATATATATATATTAATCTAATTTATTTATTATTTATATTTTAAATATATTGAAATTTTGATATTTATATAATTATCCTTAAATATTATTTTAAAAAATACATTTTATTTGATTTAAATTAATTATCATCATTAACATTAATATATTATTATATTTCAAATATTAATTATCTATATTTATTAAGTTATTAAAAATTAATTTAAAAACACAAATAATTATAATATTAATTATAATTTCAAAGAATATATTATAATGATTTTAATTAATATATATTCTGAGAATAATAATTAACTAAACAATTAAAAATCATAATAGATTTAATTGCAAATATCATTCCTTCATTGGTAACAATCCAAGCTGGAAATAGATTAAAATAATTCAAAGAACAATCTATAAACACTAATAATTAATTGCAAATTGAATATAAAGATTTAATCCGCGTTTAAAAGGAAATGTTTTTGGTAAATTAAATTATTGTTTTTATTTTAATTATTTAGTAAATCAATTTTTAATTTATGAACATGATATCTATATTCTTGTTTTAACATAGATCAATTGAATTTGGTGAAAATTGTTTGAATTTAATTATGATTTCGTTTTTTAGGTCAATGGGAATATTACTTCCTCCTGTATCTCAAATAACTGCTAATAATACATTAAATATGCATCATCGAAATCGAAGTCTTGACTCTGCTTTACAACGTATCCCAGAGGTTGATATCACCCCAAGCCCTGAATGTGAATCTCCTGGTGTTATCACTAACACAAGCTCCCAAAAATGTCCCGAACCACCAGAACGACTTGAAGGCCAAGCCATGATTATAATAAGTACTGTCCCCACTACCTCCAATTCTACTACACAGTGCAAAACAAGTGGCCGAGATAAAGAAGAAATTACTAGCCTTGGTTCCGATGATTCAGGAATCATATGTGGATCTGAGAATGGATCGGCTCTATCCGATCCTGTTATTGCTACTAGAGAATCAAGTGTGGAACATTTGTGCAATGGACATTTCGGTTCATCTATTAATTGTGCTGATTTGAGTGATCGTAGCACACATAACAGCGATAATGAATCGAAAAGTTCAAATTCTCGAGCAAATTCACTTTGTTGTGGCTCCTCTTCTAGTGACTGTAATAAAAAAGATGATATCCGAGTTGAAGGTGGGAAAAGTTTTTTACTACGATTTTTCGAAAGTAAAATGTTTGATATGTCAATGGCTATCACTTACTTGTTCAAATCAAAAGAACCTGGTGTCCAAAGTTATATTGGTAAGTATTTATTATTTTTCAATTCTTTTTCAATCACATTAAATGACTAGAACTTCAATAATAATATAAAAAGATTATTACATAGCAACATTGTATATTAAAATGTTTTATTTCTATCATAAATATGTTGAAATATAATTATATCATATTGTAATAAAACCTATATATTTATATATATAATATTATTTAACATTAAAAAAAATGAATTTTTCAGGGAACAAAATATTTAGTTATCCAAATAATGAAATGGATTTTTATTTACCCCAACTTGTCAGCATGTATATACAAATGCATGATTTATCTGATGTGATCCGTCCATACTTTATTTATAGGTAACTATGAATTAAATTTATAAATACAAATCACATTTATTAATATTAAATAAACAACACTTTATTAGTAGTTTAATTTAATTTATTTACATTATTTATTACCATCAGATAAAATGTCTATTTTAATAGTTGCATTAAATTTATTAAATAAATTTATTTAAAATACTAATAAAGATCACAATAAATCGGTGATTATAATTTATTTACTTATTTTAACATTTTAGATGTAGAGAATCAGCAGATTTTTCTTTAAAATGTGCTTGGCTTTTAGAAGCCTATAGTTCAGATGCACATTTAAAATCGAAAAAGAAATCTCCTGGTACCAAGCTCAAAACCCAAATTTTAGCTGAAGAATTTCGACCTAAAATGGATCCTAAACTTTTGTTACAATTATCTGAGATAAAGCCAACGGAACAATCTTGTCAAATTGGGGATATAATCAATCTTCCTCCCATTTCTCACTTAAAAAAGACACATCAACGTTCCAGATCTGATGCATCCGGACTTCTTCAAGCTTTACAAACTTCAGGTATTCTTTTTATTTTTCAATTTTCACTTTTTTGTTTTTTTTATTAAATAATTAACTTATCTGTCAAGGAATTTTAAAATTTGGACCAGGCAGATTAAAGAATATCCCTTTCAAGTTTTTTTTAATGAAAACACAAATTTAAACTATATTTTTACAGAAAATTATTTTTACTTTTTGAAATGTAAAGAATCAATTTAGACTTAATGAAATTTTATTATAGATAATTTGTGTGTATTTAAATCAGTACAACATCTCTCGAACTGATTTTCTTTAATTTTGTAGATTAAAATATAGAAAATTAAACATTAAAGTGGTGTTATATGTTATTATAATTACTCAACAAAATTTCACATTATTTTCTTTCTTATATTTATTCAAATATAAAGATTTTTAATTTTATTATAAAAAATCGAATAATTAAAAACCCAATCAATCAAACATATGACATCTCTTTGTATTTATTTTTCAATTATAATATTAATTTTTTTATTTGTTTATTAAAAATAAATAATAATCCATAATATAAACATGAAAAAGTTGTTATTCGTTAAGAATATTATTAAAATTTTATTTTATTTTCAATTTTTAAATCAATGTAGTATATTAGAATAAATTGTTTTTTTTAATAAAATTATATTAATTCTATAAACGATTTTATTTTTATTTTTCAGGTCCTAACAAATCATCCCTTGGAAATTTAAAATCTGGCAGAGCATTCGATAATGGGTGCACTTGTTTCAATACCTGTCATGGTGTTGTAAAAGAACTGAAAGGACAAGGGATCAAATGCATATGCAATGTATTAAATTCATTTTTATTTATTGTTTACAATTTATTAAGATTATTTTGATGTTAAAAGAACAAACACTTTTATTACTCAGGCCCCAAGACTTGCTGCTGAAATAGAATTTATTAAAGTTTTGATATCAATAGGGAGATATTTAAGTTCAATGCCTACTAAAGAAGCTAAAACCACTCGACTCTTTAGTGATTTAAATAATATTAATCTCAATTTGCCTGCTCGAGTTTGGCTTCCAATCCATAGCCATATTCCTCATCATATTGTTCGGATACCTCTACAAGATGCTCGAGTTCTTAATTCTAAAGATAAGGTAAAATTATAAAACAGACCTTATCACTGTAATATACATATAAATTATTATGATTTAATTTTTAATTCATTGAGCTCTTATCTTATCATTAATTTAAGCATTCAAATAATATCTATTACATTAATGCATAGTAATATGTTGATAAAATGTTTACTTGATAAAAGATAAATAAATAACAATTATTAAAATTAAATAATAATATTGATAATAATAATTCTATGACGTTAGGAGACGAGAGGAGATTTAGAGGATTTGAGAATAGGATTCTGCGAAGCATTTATGGACCAAAGAAGATACAGAGGCCACAGATAGAGAGATTGATAATAATAATATTTTTAAATAATAGCATTTAAAAAAAAGAATTCATAACTATACCAAAATAATTATTTTTAATATTATCATTGTTTTAACAATAAACAATTTACTATTTTTATATTTATAAATCGAACCAAAAAAAATAAAATATTTATAAAACAAATACATACATTAATAGATATATAACTTAATAGTTTGTGATTTTGTGTTTTAATCTATTTTTAAGGCTCCTTATATTTTATATGTCGAAGTTTTGGAAGTAGATGACATTCATACTTCTCCAATTCCTGCTAAAATAATGAACAGTTTGAGACATACTAAATCGGAAGAAAATTTAGTAGCTGAACGAACAAATCACAATGAACATGCACTTCCATATTCTGTATATAAAATGGATGAAGAATGTGGAGATTGTTGGTCACAGGAGGACGATGAAATCTCTCAACAGGTTAGATTATTATCTATTAAAGTATTTATTTATATATATAGAATGAATAAATTATATGCTCTTCTGAATTAATAATAAATATTTCGAGAATGTTGTTATTCATTAAAAATAATTTAATTTGATCCGAAAACACACTAAAGTATATATTTAATAAAAATAAATTTAAAAAATAATTAAAACTGAATGAAATTCGTTAAAATAATATAATATTTTTATTTATATAATCATATAATAATTAATAATTATATTCAGGTGGAAAATTGAATTATTAGTGGATATTCTTTTAGGCCTTTGCTATTTACTGATTATGATGCATTATCTTTAAAACCTATAATAATAATAACATAATAATAAGGTTATTTAATAATTTCTTAAATTCTTTCGTTGATTGATTCTTCTTGATTATACTCCTCATTATTATTTATTTTCCCAATGTTTATTTTTTAAGTACCAACAAAGAAGTAAGGCAACGGATAGAGACACTATATCACAGTTTAGCCAGGAATCAAGTGATTCTCGAGAACCTGTTTACATACATGCTGGAGATATTCGACGTCGCCTCTCTGAAGGCGTTCATGATTCCAAGTCTACGTTCTCTAATGATCCAGATGATCCTTCCGCATCAGCTCTAAAAGAACCATGGGATGAAAAAGAACGTCGGGTTCGGGAATCGTCTCCCTATGGGCATTTATCTAATTGGCGGCTCATGTCTGTTATTGTCAAATGCGGTGATGATTTACGTCAAGAATTACTGGCCTCTCAACTATTAACTACTTTAAAAAGAATCTGGGAAGCTGAAAGGGTATCCCTTTGGGTTCGTCCCTATAAGTAAGTTAATAAAAAACAAAAACAAAATAATATTAAAATAAATAAAATCCAAATTAAGATCAATATGAAAATTATAGTTTAATTAATTTTAATTTTTCTTTTAGTATTTTAGTACTATCCAATGATAGCGGACTAATTGAACCGATATTAAATACTGTATCTTTACATCAAATCAAAAAACATTGTAAATTATCATTGTTAGAATATTTTAACAATGAATTTGGTTCTAAAAATTCAGAGTCATTTTTAACTGCGCAAAGAAATTTCGTAGAGAGTTGTGCTGCATATTGTCTTATATGTTATTTAGTCCAAGTGAAAGACAGGTAATAGTAATTTGAAGAACACTTAAAAATATTTTTAAAAAAATTTCATAAGATGAATAATAAAAATAAAAAAATATGTCACGTATAATTAATCTTATTATTTTATTTTACAGGCATAATGGAAATATTCTTTTAAATAATACAGGACATTTAATCCATATTGACTTCGGATATATACTTTCCACCTCCCCTAGAAATTTAGGGTTCGAAACTTCTCCATTTAAACTTACTCCTGAATTTGTTGAGGTTATGAATGGTCCTGGATCTGATCTTTTTGAATATTTTAAAATCCTGATTCTTCAAGGGCTATTAGCTGCCAGAAAACATATGGATAAAATTACTACACTTGTTGAAATCATGCGTTCAGGTATTTATTCTTAGTTTTCTATATGTATACTAATTTTTATATATTAAACATATTTAAGTTTTAACTATTCATGATTAATTACTAATAAAGGAATTCAATGTTATATCATTAATTTTTATTAAATTTCCCTTATATATATAATTTTTTATAAACCTGAGTTTATTATAAATATAATAATAAAAAAAATAAAAATACAGATTTTTTGATCATTTTTGAAATATTAATTTATATCCCTTTTAGTAAATTATTAAAATTTATGTTTCAGGTTCCCAACTACCGTGTTTTAAGTCAGGAGCTGCCACAGTTCAGGGTTTAAAAAATCGATTTCATTTAAATCTCACGGAAGCACAATTGCAATTACTTGTTGAAAATCTCGTTGAAACAAGTATTCATTCTTTGAGCACTAAACTTTATGACGGTTTTCAATATCTTACCAATGGAATTTTATAATTAATCTAATTTTCTTTGAATTTTTTAAAATTATAATTAAACCATTCCCAAATTCTAAATATAATTTTAAATTATTTTGTATAATAAAAAAAAAAAAACAAAAAGAAGAAAAAAACAACATAAACATTTACAAATAAAAAGCTAACAAGAAAACTAAAGATAAATCAATGCAATTAGTAAAATATAATATATATATATTTATTTAAAAAAATATAATTTGAATTATTAATAACACATTTCGGTTTAACAAATTATTTGATTAAAATTAAAATTTAGCTTGAAAAGTTCAATAAAATCAATTTAAAAATTATTTATATGATCATTTTATTTTGTATTATATTTAATTTTAAATTATATATATATATATATATATATATATATATATAAATTATAAATTGTACATAATTGAGAAGAAGCTTGTTTTCAAAATTAGACATCCACTAATTTTATTTAAATTGAAACATATAAAAACAATATAAATTTTTATTTGCTACCGCGATAGGGTTTCTAGTCAAACCGTTAGTGACCATTCAACTAGCAAATCCTATCATATTTTTTGTCACTCGTGTAAATAAAAATTTAAGAAGGATTGTCTAAAAATGTATTCAAGCTTTTTATATGGATATTTAATATTTCACAATCAAAAGAACTTATGAAATAAGCCTGGTTAGATAGATAAATGAATTTATGATCGAGATAATGAATATTTATATATATTTATTCAGCTCGTTATTTTGAAATGAAAACGTCCAAGCATTATTTAGGCTTAATGCAATTAAGATTGAAATGTGGGTACTATCTATAAAACTAACTTCCTTTCTGAATCTTAATACTCAAAATTGGAACCACCTTTATGTTAATAATAGGTATATAAATTCATTCCATGTGACTGAGATAAAAATTTTATATATATATATATATATATAATATATTATTGAAATATAAATCGATATATAATATATAAGGATTTATATATTCAAAACTTCTTTACAGCTTCGTAGCAAATTAAATATATAATATATTTAAATAAATCAAGAAGAGAATATTAGTGATAGAAGATATAAAAATCAATTCAATATTTAATTATTTGGGGGAATTCAAACATTTGTAAATATATATAAAAGTAAAATCTTTAAACAAATATTTCCATTTTTCTCTACACTGTATTATAAAATTATACTTGTAAATAAATAATGTTCCATGATATATTTTTATTTTAGGACATTGAATGCGATTTATATAATATGTCTTATTATTTGCTCATTCGAGATAATTTAAGGTTACATACAACTATAATTATAAAGACTGAAAATTTTTCTTTAATTTTTTTTTAAATACAATTTGATTAGAAATATAATCATTGGGTGACGTTTTATGCTTTATTTAGACAATTGTACTCTTAAATTTTAAATCAGAATTTATCTACAATTTTTTTTTTTATTTATTTAGCTTAAAACATCACTCAATAATTTACTATTACTATTTTAATATATATATATATATCTATTTTAGTTTAGCATATATTATTTTTACATTTATTATTATTATTTTAATAGTAATAGTAATAATCATAATCATAATCATAATAATGGTAATAATTTATTTTCCATCGTGTACCAAAAATTAATTTGCATTTTTTTGCTTTTATTTCACACTTTTTACTTGAGCATTTAATTAAATTTAAGGGTTCGGCTGATTAGTGATTTTATTTTATTATTATTTTTATTTTTTTAAATAGATTTCACTAATTTATCATTTTATTTTCAAAAATTAAAATAAAATAAAAAACAGAACATTTTTTTCAAAAATAAATATATATTTACATACATATCAGTTAGTAATATTTTATTCCTGAGTTAAATATTATCTATATAACTATATAATAAATAAAACAATTTTTAACATAGTATCTTTGTATTTAAATCTATTAATACAGACAATGATTTGACTTGATTTTTTTATAACTATTTTAATTCTTAGTTTTAATTTACGTATATATATATATTATGGATTTTATTTATATATTATTAGTTGATAAATGCATAAGAGAACTTTTTCTAAATGTGATATCAATTGATTGTATGATTTGTAATGTTTTTTCCTATTAATACCTAACACCAAATATGTATATTATTATTTTTATCCAATAGATTTATTTTTGATTGGATCAACAATACGTTAGTTACGGATAGCAGATGTTTAATCTTGATATACTATAGTTAACTTGACATGATTTTTGGTATATATATATATATATCTGTGAAAAAGCCTTTCAAATCATTCAACTTGATTACCAAAGTTGCATTTGTTTATAAGCATTCAATGGAGGGACGCCTCCATTTAGAAGTACAATTTCGAGAATGATCAAAGATTTATTAAAAGTACATTAAATTAGTTAATGTACTAATTCTAATTTACATAAAATTGTCACTAAACAAACTTCTTCAATGTATGTATATATATATATATATATATATATATCATACATATTATATATATAGCTATAGTTAAAATATTTAAAGCTTATTGTCCATTTTATACTGTTTATTGATCTATTCCAAGGATTAATCATCTACTTTTTTTGATATATGATATGCTATTCTGTTTATAGATATATATTATATACTTATATATATAACTATATATATATATATATTAGTATAAATTATATCTAAGATCAAAGAAAAAAAATTATAAAAGTCAATTAATTGAGATGTAGAAAAATGAAAAAATACAACAAATACTCTCTCTTGAAAACCTTTTTTTTCTGTGTATTATTATCACTTTCTAAGTTATTTCTGTGCTTGTTGTATTTATTCAGCCTATATATTCATTTATAAATATAATTTTTATAAAAAAATAATTCAATAAAGTTATCAAGTCCTTTTTCTTTTTATCTAAATATATTTTTTTTTTCTTTCATATTTTATTTTTTTTTTTTTTTAAATTCTTAAAATAAATTCATTTTCTAATATATATTTATTTATTAAATTAATCTCTTTTTTTTTGATTAAAATTTATTAAATTAAAAAAAAATTTAATTTTAAAATTTATTAATTTAAAAAAAATTTTAATTTTAAAATTTATTTATTTATTTTTTGTTATTGTTAAAAGTAAAAATAAATATTTTTCTAATTGTTTTAGAATAGATTCAAGTTTAAAAAAAGAATATTCAAATTGATGTTCAAATTATTATATATTCAAATTCGTTCCGAGAACATAGTTCTCATCCTTAGTCTATATATATATATATAAAAAGGTTTTTGTCTGCTCATTATTTTTGCATATCCTCGCGTTTCATGACCTCTAGAATCCGAAAGTGACTTTAGAATTTTTCATGTCTGTCTGTCCGCCTGTCCGAAAATTGTGATGTTATAGACTCCATTTGAAAATAGGCTATATATTCTACCAATATCTATTCAATAACCGCCAGTGGCGTACCTAGAACTTTTGCCGCCCGGGGCGATCTCCAGTTTGCCGCCCTTTTTATTATAAGTCAATCAAATAGTGGTATTTATAAATTATGCACATAAATAAATTATTAAGTTATTTAATCAATATTAATTAATACACAGAGTAAATTTTTTTACACATATTTGTATGCACTCGTAAACATATTAATATAATATTTACTCTTCTAGCTTTCATACTAGAAAAATCGTGTATAATGCTCTCAAAATTTATATTTATATTTTTTCCGCCGGTCCTGCTTTTCAAAAGAAAAATCGATGATTTAAAAAAAATATTGGTATATCACTTCAAAGTAATCATATAAACTTTTCAAAAGAAATGACATTTATAAACTGATATCAAAAAATTTTAGTTGGGAAAAATTGCTGAACAAAATCGTAAAGATGCGTTTACGAATTCAACGAATTTTAATGAATACAATAAAATAAAATTATTATCCTGGTCTTGGAATTAGAATTCAAAATTTACACTAAAATGCATTTATATACACAGAGGAATAATATTCGAAATCAAATAATTAATCATAATTTATATAAATCAAATAGTAAACTTATAATAATCATAATAATCATTTATTATTCAAGAAAGAAAAAAAATAAATATGAAATGAATAAGTTGCTTTTTACAACTATAACTAAATATAAAAATGCCGCCCCAAGATAAGTGTCGCCCGGTGCGGACCGCACCCCCTAGGTACGCCACTGATAACCGCACATATTAATTTTTATTAAAATTTGATATGTACATGTCATTCAGCGCCATATTGATTCATTTCGGACAATGAATATAAAATTTATAATTCTAGAAATTTCCATACAAAGAATATTTATGTTTAAATTTTTATTTTAATTTCTACTATTTAAAAAACATTTCAATTATTTAATTTATTCTAAAAGTTTGATTTATTGATTAAATAAAATTCTTATAAGTTGACCTGTGGCCTGACGCAGAAACGACCGAGGGTTTGAAATAAATTAATTTCCAGCTACAGAAACAATTTCAAATAATTTTAATATATCTATTAATGTAATAAAAAACAGATATGAATATAACATAAATATTTTTAATTTTATTTTATTTAGAATATATATGTAAAACCAGGCTGTGACGTCATGAAGGGCTGGATGACTTCATATAATTTTAAATTAAAAAAAACTAATGAAGATGATGTTTCCTGAGGATAAATCCAATACAAATGATTCGTGGAGATATGTAAAAAATCTCTTCATGTGAAGTTTGGTGTGAAAATAACCCTTCCCTTCTTATCGTCGATCGCTAATACTACCACTTCCGGTTTCCGGATATACACCAAAATTTGATCAATTCATCATACTGATGCATTAAATAAATACACGAAATTTCATCAAAATCCGTTGAGCTCTATACATCTATACACGTCTGCCTATACGGACACACAACAGACAGACGGACAGACATGATAAAAATTATTTTTTCTGTTCAGGAAAATTCGTGGAGATATGTAAAAATCTCCTCATGTGAAAATTGGTGTGAAAACAATACCTCCCTTACTATAGTCGGTCGGTAAAAATTAGAATACGATTTTTTAAACAAATGATATAAAGGAGTTTGAAATTTTTGTCTTTTTAAATTTGGTAAATTTTTAAATTTGTTTTAAATCCAAATGATTATATTTTTTTATTATTTTTTAATCTATCTATCTCTGTGGCTCTACGGTACTGGAAAATTCTTAAAAATTTAAATACTTAAGTTTTGTAATCACGGAAGGGTCATTCCTACGTCAATTCAAACAAAAAATAATAATTTTTTCACCCAAAACCTTAGATTTTTATGAAAATTGGTAAATATGTTCTATTTATAAACATGAAAAACACCACCAAATTTTAATTTTTTATCTCACATAGTTTTTGAGTAATGGCAGTTTAAAGATTGGCGTTTTTAAATTTCCGAGCCTCGGATAAGTCCAGATAAAACGTGTATTGGAGTAGAAAATAATTTCTCATTCACTTATTTAACCTCCTATCTTGTTGAAATTTTTAAGGCATGTTCTTATAACTATGAGGAATTGTAAAAAAAATGTAACGGACCCCAAAATATTTAAAAAAAATCATATGTTGGACATTATAAAATTTTAAAATTGCAAACAAGGTTTAGCGTAAAATGTAATATCTCGACAAGGGAATGAGATAATCAAGAACTTAAAAATTAAATTACAGACCGTAAGTATAGTCATGGAAATAATTAAACGACAGGGGCACTGCAATGCGCCATAGGATATGCAACCCGCATATCAGGCCTGTCCATTTGTTATACCACGTGCCGTTAAGAAGGGGCTGTCTTAATTTTTCTAATTATAATAAAAATCATGTATTTATTGAATTAAGGGGAGATATTAATTATAATATTTATAAAAGTAAAATATTCTTGTGTAATTAATAAATATATAATAAATTTCCAATTCATTTGTTAATTACTTGAAATAAACACAGGGATATCTTATCAAAGTTTTATAAGAAAAATTAAATTAAATATTAATTTAATGTTTACTTAATCAAATTTTTAATACTGGTCAGAAGAAAGAAAGTTATTTAAATATTTCATTCTAAAATAATTTTGATAAGTCTATTCACAATATATAAAATTAATTCAATATGATTAGAAAATCTTCAATATATATATATATATATATATATATATATATTACATTTACTTATATTAGATCTTAATATAAATAAATAAAATATCTGATTATTTTAATTCAATTAATAAAAAGAAAATGATATATGTAATTACAAGTAAAAATTTATATATGAAAAATTAATAAAATATATATTAATTTCAAATTTCATTCTAAAATGATTGTGATAAGTTAAAAATATAAATTGTAATTATATATTATATTCTTAACGATCTTAAAAAAGAATTCAATCATTTATTTTATTTTTTTAATAGGACTATTCGAATAATAAATAATAAATAATATTAAATAACATAATATATGTATTATATTTAAATTAAATTGAATTAATTATAAATTATAAATTAAAATTAATAAATAATATTTATTAATTCTGGTACTTTCAGCGATTCAATCAAGCTGAAATTATATATATAGCAGTTTTATACAATTTTTAATCATAGGAAAAACTATCAAACATACCGTATATCTTTATTTTTACGGTCACTTTAGAGGAAAAAAAATCAAAACGTGGTAGGTAATGACCCTCTTTCTATATTTCTCAAAAGTTGATAGAAAACTACAAATTTTGAATAATGCCAATGTACCAAATTTCATGATTCTAGCTCAAACCGTTTTTGTATTACCTTGTCTACATACATACACACATACACACACACACACACACACACACAGGCAGACATTTTTCTCAACCTTAGTGAAAATGATTCAGGAATCTTCAAAACGTATAAAAACATCAAAATCTCCATTTTTCCTTTCATCCAACTTTTTAAATATTCTTCATAGATATATATAATTTTTTCTATTTATTTTATTTTAGAGGCAATTAAAGGAATACAGTCAAAATATAATTAATTAATTTATTAACCATTTCATTTTTCATTTAATTAATTGTTAATAAATAAATTATTTATGAATTAAATTAATTTATATTTAAGGGAGAGAGAGAGAGAGAGAGGATATATATATATGTGGGATGACGTCATCAGGCATGAAGAGAGGAACGAGTGAAAGTTGCTAGGAAAACGGCAGACTAGATCAGTTGTTGATTAATGAACGAATTGGAGATAGACTATACGGAAGAGAAGAAAGATTTTCAAGGAATTACGAGCCAAAAAAATAATTATTAAGAATTTGAATTGTTATCTTATGTATTTTATGAATTTTGTTTATTAAATGATTAAAGAATTCCTACAAATGGGGACTCGTCCAGAATCAGATAAGCAAGAGCTCGACGACGGCCATGATGATGAATTAACTACGCAGCAAATAGTTCAAATGAAATTATCTGAACTTAAAGAAGAATTAAAAAAACGAGGTATGTCATACGTTGGGAAAAAATCCGAATTATTAGTTAGGCTAATACAAATCGTTAATAAAGATCAGGAGGATGATGAAGAGGATGAAAGTGAATATGAAGATACGGGTGAACTTGAAGATAAACAAATTTTAAACGAAAAGCTAAATATTAATTTAAAATGTCCACCAGCACAATTTTCAATAAAAGATATTGAAGAAAACCTTCCATATTTTACTGGTGATGATAGATTATCAATAGATAAATGGATTTCAAATTTCGAGGAAACGAGTATTTTATTAAAATGGAACGATTTACAAAATTTTATTTATGCAAAAAGAATGTTGAAAGGTTCTGCAAAACAGTTTGTTACTTATGAAAAGGGAATTACTTCTTGGAAAATTTTAAAAAACAAATTAATAGATGAATTTAAAAAGAATATAAACAGTGCTATTATCCATTCTGAATTATCACGAAGAAGAAAACATCCAAATGAAAGCAGTCGTCAATATATTTATGCCATGCAAGAAATCGCTAGTCAAGGTAAAATAGAGGAAGACGCCTTAATTAATTATATTATTGATGGGATAAGAGACGATGAATCTAAAATAATTTTATATCAAGCAAAAAATTTGAAACAACTTAAAGAGCAATTTGAAATTTATGACCGAATTCAAGGAAAATATAATTTTAAGAAAAATAAAAATATTAATTATCAAACGAATGATTTTAGAAAAGATCAAATAGTTGATAAAAGGTCAACAAATATAAAAAATTGGAGATGTTTTAATTGCGGATCCAGTTTACATGATGTAAAAAATTGTCCTGATAAAGATAAAGGACCCAAATGTTTCAAATGTAATAATTTTGGCCATTTATCAGCAAAATGTACAGAAACTAGAAATAAAATGGAACCAGTTGCTTGCATAACAACTTCATATAAATTAATAAATATTAAAATAGCCACTGAAACCTATGAAGCGCTAATTGACACAGGTAGTGCTATAAATATAATTAGAGAAGATTTATATAAAATTATAAAAACCGATGAGATTGAAAATTCTATGATCCCTACGACAACAACATGCTATGGATTGGGAAATGTTGAAATAATCCCAAAAGGAATAATTAAATTAAAAATAAAAATTAACGAAGATGAGTATGAAACCAAATTTTACATTGTTGAAAAATCATTAATTAATTTTAAAATTTTGTTGGGACACGAAATGTTAAAAGATAGCGAAATTTATATAAGAAGAGGTTATATTTCAATCAAAAAAATGCCAGAAGAAAATAAAGAAAATTTTAAAAAAGATGATGTTCAAAAACAAAGCGACGATGAAATAATAATGATGATGAATATCGATGATGATTTAAATATCGATGCACCTCCGAAATATAAAGCTAAAATAAAAGATCTAATAGAAAACTATATTCCTTCAAGTGAAATTGAATCCAGTGTAGAAACGAGAATTAAACTGACAAAAGATGAACCTATTTCACTACGCCCTAGAAGATTAGCTCCTAAAGAAAAAGAAATTTTGAATAAACAAATCGAAAGTTGGCTTAAAGAAGGAATAATACAACCAAGTCATAGTCATTTTTCGAGTCCGGTTGTTATTGTTCCTAAGAAAAATAATGATTATCGAGTATGTATTGACTACAGACAATTAAATAAACGAATTGAAAGAGACAGATTTCCAATGCCTTTGATGGAAGATTGCATCGATGCTTTATCAGGAAAAAGTGTATTCTCTGTTTTGGATTTAAAGAATGGCTTCTTTCATGTTCCTGTTGCAAAGGAAAGTATAAAATATACTTCATTTGTTACCCCAGATGGACAATATGAATTTTTGAAAACTCCGTTTGGACTTTGTAACAGCCCGACCAGTTTTTTAAGAAGAATGCACGAAGCATTTCAAGAATTGATAAACAAAAGGATAGTGATAACATACATGGATGATTTAATAATTCCAGGAAAAGATGAAGAAGATGCTTATGAAAAATTAATTCAAACCTTAAAAACTGCAGAAAAAAATGGTTTTTCTATCAATTGGAAGAAATGCGCATTCTTACAAAGAAAAGTTGAATTTTTGGGATATGTAATAGAAAATGGAAATATATCTCCGTCTCCGAAAAAAATTAAAGCTGTGCATAATTTCCCAGAACCGAAGTCAAAAACAGATATTCAAAAATTTCTAGGACTTACTGGGTATTTTAGAAAATTCGTCAAAGATTATGCGAAGATTGCTTATTCATTATCAGATATCCTCAAGAGAGATACAAATTTCCAATTTGGAGAAGAAGAAAGAAATGCTTTTAATCAATTGAAAAATATTCTATGTCAAGAACCAATTTTAAAAATTTTCGATCCCGAAGCAATTACCGAACTTCATACAGATGCTAGCAAAGAAGGTTACGGAACAATACTTTTGCAGAAAAGGAAGGAAGAAAAGCACTTCCATCCTGTATATTATATGAGTAGGAAAACAACAGAGGCAGAAAAGAAGTATCATTCTTATGAATTAGAAACGTTGGCGATAATTACAGCACTTAGAAAATTCAGAGTTTACCTCTTAGGTTTAAAATTTAAAATAATAACTGATTGCTCAGCATTCCAGAAAACTCTGATGAAAAAAGATATTTCTTCAAAGATAGCAAGATGGGCTTTAGCCATTGAAGAATTTGACTGTGAAGTTGAACATAGATCGAGTGAAAGAATGAGACATGTTGATGCGCTCAGCAGATACCCTGTTTATTTTATTGAAGATACAATTTTAAAGTCAATAAGAAAACATCAAGATACAGAAGAAAGATTATTAATAATAAAGAAGATTTTAGAGAGGGAAAGTTACAAAGATTACTTAATTGAAGACGGAATACTTAAAAGAAGAGTAAATAATATTAATCAAATAGTTCTACCAACAATGTTACATATGGAATTTATCAAGAATAGTCATGAAAATGGTCATTTCGGCGTAAAGAAGATGGAAGAAAGTCTTAAAGATTATTATATACCGAATTTGAAAGAAAAAATACAAGCTTATATAAATTGTTGCATTCCATGTATCCTAGCTGAAAAGAAACATGGAAAGAAAGAGGGTGAATTACGACCAATTCCTAAAGGAGAAATTCCTTTAGACACTTACCACATCGATCATTTAGGTCCGATGACTTCTACAAGCAAACTTTACAAATATTTACTTGTAATAGTAGACGCCTTTTCAAAATTTGTATGGCTTTATCCAACCAAATCGACGGGATCGGGAGAAGTATTAAATAAGTTGAAAATTCAACAACAAACGTTTGGAAATCCCAAACGAATAATTTCCGACAGAGGGACAGCATTTACTGCTAAAGAGTTTGAAGAATATTGTGAAAATGAACATATTACTCATTCCTTAATAACAACAGGTGTTCCGAGGGAAAACGGACAAGTTGAAAGGATCCATCGAATCGTTATTCCCCTTTTAACCAAATTGTCTCTCGAAAATCCTAATAATTGGTACAAAAATGTTGAAAGAGTACAAAGATCCCTCAATAGCACCCACCAACGGTCTATTGGCATGACACCCTTTGAAGCACTAGTAGGCGTAAAGATGAGAAACAAAGAAGACCTCAAGATACGAGAACTTATTGAGAAAGAAGCAATTAATTTATTTAATGAAGACAGAGAATTTTTGCGGAAAAAAGCAAAAGAGTCTATACTACGGATTCAGCAAGAAAATAGAAGACATCATAATTGCAAGACCAAAACTCCGAGATGTTACAAGAAGGGCGATTATGTAGCTATAAAGCGAACCCAGTTCGGAAGTGGATTAAAAATCCAACCTAAATTTATAGGACCATACCAAGTATCCAGAGTCTTAAGTAACGGTCGATATGAAGTTGAAAAGATCGGCGGCGATGGACCACGAAATACTACAACTGTTGTCGACTACATGAAACCATACCCAAGGATGTCTTCGGGGACCGAAGATGGACAGGAATGGCCGAATGTGGGATGACGTCATCAGGCATGAAGAGAGGAACGAGTGAAAGTTGCTAGGAAAACGGCAGACTAGATCAGTTGTTGATTAATGAACGAATTGGAGATAGACTATACGGAAGAGAAGAAAGATTTTCAAGGAATTACGAGCCAAAAAAATAATTATTAAGAATTTGAATTGTTATCTTATGTATTTTATGAATTTTGTTTATTAAATGATTAAAGAATTCCTACATATATATATATATATATAAAATTTCATTGAAGTAATTAATTAAAAAACAAAACAAAAAACAAAATAAAAAAATAAAAATGAATTGACCATGCCTTTCCAAAATGTTCTTATTTTTATTAATTTAATAGGAAAAATAAAAATAAAAATAAAAATTAGATTGAAAAATGTGAATTTCAGCTTGATTGAATCGCTGAAAGTACCAGAATTAATTTTTTAACACTGCAAATCTCACGCGCCAACACGTGCCATGGTGCCATCAATAAAAAGCCAAACATGCGCTGGTTTAATATTTATTATTTATAATTTATAATTAATTAAATTTAATTTAAATATAATATATTATGTTATTTAATCCAATTCAAATTGCGAGATAGTCAGAGTGGAGACACTGCAGCTTATTTTTTACCAAAAATGATATTCCTTAATAGTACAAACATGGTTATATAGAAAATAATAATTCTGTCTGTAGTAAGTAGTAGTAGAAGTTCTCTCAGTCTAGTATCACTTACTGTATAAGGTATTTATTTAAAATTTTAAACTTAGAGCATTATTTTTCAATCAGAATTAAATTTTATTAAGTAATTATATTATTTTCCACTCATAATCTTTCGAAAGAGACATTAAAGTAACTTATAGCCTCTAAACTGCTAAATTAAGTCATAAACTCCCTTTTTGTAATTTTACAGTTTACCGGACACGCTCTTGGACGATAATGCAATTTTACCAGTTTAATTCGAAAAAACTTTTTCAATAAAATAATCCCGGATCACTTCTTCTTTCACAGATAAAAAAAATCTCTACTCAACTATCTCGCAAATTTGAATTGGATTAATTAACATAGATTATATTTAAATTAAATTTAATTAATTAAAAATTATAAATTAAAATTAATAAATCATATTTATTAAATCAGCACATGTTTGGCTCTTTGTGGCTGCCACCACGTCACGTATTATCTGATTATTTTAATTCAATTAATAAAAAATACAAAAAAATGATATATGTAATTACAAGTAAAAATTTATAAATGAAAAATTAATAAAATATATATTAATTTCAAATTTCATTCTAAAATGATTGTGATATATGTTAAAAATATAAATTGTAATTATATATTATATTCTTAACGATCTTAAAAAGAAATTCAATCCTTTGTTTTATTTTTTTAATAGGACTATTCGAATAATAAATAATAAATAATATTACTTTTATGTTTTAAATTAATAAAACTATAATTATATTATAATATTTTAGTATATATTCACATGTATATTATTATTTTCTATTATATTTTATTAAATATTAATCTTTTATTTTTTTTTTCAAGGGAATGATTAATTAATTTGAAGAATGGAACGGGACTCGCCAGCACAATTTGGACGTTGCTGTTCTTATAATCGAGTGATAAGCAAGTCGGCCAATTCCATGAAAAGGAATTCCAAAAAAATTAAAATAGAAAAGAATAGCATTTCTTTAGTTTCTAATGAGCAGTGATAAGAAGAAGACGCCAAGCTGGTTGAGGGAAGCTTACCAGGTAAGAAATACATGGATTTTTAATTATTATTAATAATAATATAGCATGCATTATATAGAAGAAGATTAATAAGTCAATATCAAGTATATATTATATCATTCATCCTCCGTACCTGTGGTTCAATTCATATCATTTCTAAATAAGTAAGCTGGAGTGTCTCCACTCGACTATCTCGCAATTTGAATTGGATTAAATAACATAATATATGTATTATATTTAAATTAAATTGAATTAATTATAAATTATAAATTATAAATTAAAATTAATAAATAATATTTATTAAACCAGCGCATTTTGATGGATATTTGTAATGAATATTAATTTATATATTCCAAAGATGATGATGAGAGCATTAAAAAATGAAAAATGAAATAAATATAACATAATATATTTTTAAATATTAATAAATTTGAATAATAAATCTCAATAATTATATGAGTTTTCTCTTTATTCTCAGAGTATAATCTTACTTCGGATCTCGAAGTTAATTGTTTTTTTTTATATTTTTTAAATTTTAAAAATTATGTCAAGAATCAACGTTTCAAAGAGTAAATATTCCATTTTTATGTCTAATAACAAAAAAATATCAAATAAATTTTAATTTTATTCAATAGATATTTATTAATTATAGAATTATTTTTATTATTTATTTATATAATTAAAGAGATTATATACAACCCAGTATATCTCTATCCTCTCCCTATTTGGGGTAGAGGATTTACAAAAAAATAAAAAAAAACCAAAACAAAGAAAAATTTAACATAACAAAAATTAAATTATTTTTAAAAGTCCATGTATCTAAAAATAGAAACAGAAAGAATACAAAAAAAAAGAAAAAAAAACAAAAACAAATTTCCATTTATTTTAAATATGTAAGATCTCAGCTGGAGTATTTTATTTATCCAATTATCCATTTAACAGATCATATACAAATCCAGGTATATCTCTATCCTCCCCTTATTTAGGTTAGAGGATTTACAAAAGAAAAATAAAATAAATTTCAACAGAAACAAAAAAAAAAAAAAAAAAAAAAAAAAATCCAGCGTAACAGAAATCAAACCAAAGAATCTTCAAAAACTCCTACATCCAAAAAGGGTAACAGAAAAAACACACACACAAAAAAAAATAAAAAAAAAAATAATATTAGAATATTCAAATCCAATCATTCCTTCAGCATAAATGATCTCATTCTTAACATTCCATTTAAGTAATAGAATAGACCATTTATTTTGTCCTCGCTATCTGCCCTCATAACAGTCTCTCGGTTGGATCTCACCAGGTAGTGTTCCCTAAAGTTCTCATATATTGGACATCGTAACAGCATGTGATCTAGAGTCTCTCTTTCTTGCATGTTCCATATCGTGCACAACTGTTCTTGGTCAACCCTACAGTATTCTTTCGTTCGCTACTCTGCATTGACAAATCAATTTTATCTTGGACAATGGACCACGATAATTGTAAAAAACGTCATTTTCTTTTAGATTTTTATAGTTTGGGCAGTAGGTGGATTCTATGATCTTATTGAAATCCCGTGTCCTATACACATCTAACAATTTATCGGTCAAATATTGAATTTTGGTTTTTATTGAGAAATGATGTTGGCTTTCCCACAGTGGGCCCTCCCCAAGTTCATAAAATTATAGAATTAGGTAAGAAAGAATATTTTACAAATCAAAATTTGTATCTTATAATAATTTCTCATACACATATGTTCATCATTATACATTCATATACATTTCATTTATATTAAGTTTAATATCTAAATATTTCAATTAAAACGTTGTTTAAATTAGTAAATGAATTTAAACCAAACTCGCTTGGTATTTGTATTCATCCTTAAAAATCCTCGAGCCATTAATTATTAAACATTAAATACATTAAACATCAATATATTGTTATATATATACGTGAATACATTCTTTTCAAACAATAATTATTCATTTTTTACAGGGAAAGGGAAAATTTTATTTCCTTTTTTTTGTATGGATTATTCATAAGTATTTTTCATATTTACGAAAAAAGCTAAAATAATTTAATATTCACTAATTTAATGAGAGCAGTTATTTCAAAGAGCGCAGTTCAATTCTTTACAATATTCAGTGCAAATCTCTCTGCCTAGGTGGCGCTAGTAGCTGAAAATAAGCACCAGTATTCTCTTATATATATATATATATATATATATCAATATATATACAAATAAAAATTTTTTAATTTTTTATTTGGTTACTAATATTTCACAAACTATTTTATAATACTTAAATATATATTTGGTATTTGCTAAAAATTATATTTTTTCTATTTTGAATATTATATTAAATATTAATCTAAATTTATATATAAATATATATATTCTTTTTCTACAATTAATTCACATAATAATTTTTATTAATTATTATTCATTTTATTACTAATTATTTTTATTATTTTCATATTATTATATCTTCGATATTAATTAATACTCTAGATATGGGAACAAATTTATACTAGTATATTCCGGCACGGATATTTAAACAAAAAAAAAAAAATAACATTACATTAAATCTACACTATTTTTTAAATTTATTTTTATATTCGTAACTTATAATTCTCTGCCTGTTTATAAATATATATATATATATATAGAGAGAGAGAGAAAGAGAGATTAATATTTAATATAATATTTAAAATAGAAAAAATTATAACTTAAGCAAATGTGAAAAAATCATTATAAAGTAGTATTATAAATTAATTTGTGAAAAATTTGTAACAAAATATTTAAATAATAAATTTATATTTGTATATATTATACAAATTGATAAATAATAGCATACTAGTGCGAATTTATATAGATCTAGAAATGTACTTATCAATTTTCTGTTTGAACTATATATTAAAGTACTTCTAGTTAAATTGTTTTTTCTAATGAAATTTATTCGTAAATAAAGATTTTTGATCAAATAAAAGGAGATAAGGGAGAGAGGTGGGTGAAAAGATTGCTGATGAGCAGATTGAAACGGTGAGGGTTGGAGCGATTGGTGAATTAAAATAAATGGTGAAATAATAAAATTGCACAAACTGGATGCATCCGGGATCTGTATTAATAGAAATAGTAAGTGATCACTTTAGAATTGAATATAATTTCTTTTGGAAATATCTTTAATTACTTAAGTAATATTAATTATTTTTTTCTTTGATGAAAATATCATATTTTAGTTTTTTTATCTATTTATATTGTTTTTTGTAAATATATAAACATTATCAATAATATAATATATATATATATATATATATTTTATTGTTCGGTTACTTATTATTATTTTTTTTTTTTTGATGAAAATTTCATATTTTTTTACTATCTCACGAAAATTTTCGATGTCGAGATTTTGATGTTTTTATACGTTCTAAAGGTTCCTGAATCATTTTCATTAATGTAAGGTTGAGAAAAATATCTGTAGGTGTGTATGTAGACAAGATTACACAAAAACGGTTTCAGCTAAAATCATGGAATTTGCTACATGGGCATTATTCAAAATTCGTAGTTTTCTATCCACTTTTGAGAAATGTAGCTCAACCGAAAGAGGGTCATTACCTATAACGTTTTGATTTTTTTCCCTCTAAAGTGACCTTAACAATAAAGACATCCGTTTGATAATTTTTCACATGATTAAAAATTGTATAAAACTGCTATATATAGAATTTCAGCCTGATTGAATCCCTGAAAGTACCAGAATTAATTTTTTAACACAGCAAATCACGCGCCAGCACGTGACGTAGTGCCATCAACAAAGAGCCAAACATGCGCTGGTTAAATAAATATGATTTATTAATTTTAATTAATAATTTATAATTAATTAAATTTAATTTAAATATAATATCATTATGTTATTTTATCCAATTCAAATTGCGAGATAGACGAGTGGAGACACTCCAGCTAATTTATACACATATACTGGATAAATAGATTTCCCCTATGAGAAATATAATTTTTTTCAGAGACTTTATGAATAAATTATCATTAATCAAAAAAAAAAAAATAAATAAATAAATAAATAAAACCAAAAATTAAAAAAAAAAATTATTGAAAAAATTTAAGTAACTTGGTGAAAGAAAGTGGATTGGAAAAGTGAGAAGAATAATGATTGTTTCTACAAAAAAAGCTCGTCTTTTTCTGCTCTCTTTCTTGTCCATTGATTTTTGATTGCTTTATTCTAAATTAATCTTAAATAACTTGAAAGTAATGCGATCTAAATAAGGAAATGGATAAAGCAGTGCTACCTGATTATATTATAGATTTTGTTAATATAATTTTTTCTTCTTTCCCTCCAACTCTTCTCTTTCCCTTTCAGAGAAAGGAAATTTACCTTCCAATTGGATTCGTCTTCTTGGATATAGAAATGGAAAATTAAAATTTGGTTTAAAAAACAAAACAAAAACAAATTAAAAAATGATAATAAATAAACTAATAAACTAGGATAATGGAAAGATATATGAAATAAATTTACGAGTATATATACATCTCTGAATAATAATACATCTCTGAATAATAAAGTTATAGTAATTAATATTCTAATCCAGTGGACAAATTTGGGTCTATCTATGAAGAAATATAAAGATATATAATATATAAGTCTTTAAGAGTATTTCAAACTCTCGCTTCCTTCTAAAAAGATTCCATTAAGTGAAATTTCATTTTTTTTTTGTTTTTACCTTTGCCGACTCATAAAAAAGTAGAGCACTGAGTAGAGTTAAATGACCCTCGGCTAGATTACTACTACCGCAATCTTAAGCCACTGAATATAATGTTAGATATATATATCTAAATTACAATTTACTGATTCTTATGATAATGATATTTCTGAAATTTATGCATCCGAATAATAAAAATCAAAAAATAACATCAAAATCGAAATTCTTTAAAAAAATTATAGTTGGAGTGTCTCCACTCGACTATCTCGCAATTTGAATTGGATTGAATAACATTATATATTATATTTAAATTAAATTTTATTAATTATAAATTATTAATTAAAATTCATAAATAATATTTGGCTCTTTGTTGATGGCACTACGTCACTTGTTATAAAATCCGGTAGTAATTTAAGAACTTTGGAAACTGAAAGATGAAAAGAGAAAGATGGAAGTTTTTGTTAAAAAGTAAGTATCATGCAGAACAATAATTTTTTTTTCTAATATTCAAAAATAAAATTCTCTGAAAATAGGAATTTTAATTTTACTTTCACCATTTTTTTTTTTTTTTATATTTTATTTTATTTTTAATGAATCCTTTTCAAAAGAAACAGGACGATTCCATTTTTTAACCTTGCATTGGATAGAGATTCCAATTGAAATGGAATTAATAATGAATTTCCCAGTAGAGGAAGTGTCTTTAGCATGGAGATTATTGTAGATTATCATAGAAAGAAATAAAGTGGAGTGAGAAAAGGGTTTTCATAGAAAATTTTTTCCCAGATGTTAATAGGTAAAAAAGTTTAATTGCCAAGGACACAACGATTAGAAATTAGAAATAAAGGTAATATTTAAAGAAAAGGTTATAAATGAAGAGAGATGGAGGGGGTGGGGATGGGGGTGGATGAAGACAAATAGGACAATTGGTACGGAAATAGAGAGCATTCGAGCAATCGAAAGAATTTTATAAAATTAACATGATTGGAAAATAGGATATAAAGCACTGTTTCCCAACGAGCCCCCCCCCCTCCACAGGTGGCAATTTGTAAAGGGAGGCAATTCGAAAATAAACTTGACACGAGTTTAACTCTTTTCATATTAAAAATGATTTCTAAGTTACATAGGGGGCATAAGAATTTTAGTAGGGCTTAGATGGGGTATGGCACAAAAAAGGTTGGGAAACACTGGTTTAAACTGAGAAATTATCGATATTTTAATAACTATTTATTTTATTTTTAATTTTTATTCTATTTTTTTATAACGTTTTTCTTAACTTCACTTGGCGTCTGTCTCTCTCTCTGTCTGTTCGCTCTTTTGACAAATTGAAATCGATTTTTCATCGACTTTTTATTGAGATAGACTTTTGAAAATTTTTATAGATATTTCAATGGATCCCTACAAGGTATAGAAGAAATAGAATTGAATTATAATTAATTAATTGTAATTAATTACTTTTAGTAACTAATTCCTTTTGTATTGCTCCGATTAATTTTTTTTTCAACGGATTCTGAAACATAAATATTGATTTCAGGATAGATTTTCATTTTGAACGTATTTAAAAAAAATTTTATAGCATTAAAATTAAAGATGAATTCTTGTTAATCAGTTGTTTCGCCAATGAAGAGGGATTTCTTCTTCCCCTTAAATGGCATATATATATATATATATATATATATATATATTTATAAAATCTTATATTAATAAAAATTATTAATTTATAAATATAATATAATAATAACATTTACTTAACATAAATCAATTTTAACATAATTAATATATTTTTCGTTTTATTCAATTTGCAAATTTTCGTATAACATCATTTAAAATTAAATTTAGATTTTTGTGGAGGAGTTTAAACTTTTTTAAATTCATTAATTTTATTATTTTAGAAAAATATGATTTTTTCTATCAATTTTATTGAATAACAAAAAAATTTGTCAGTTTATGTGTTTAATAAAATTTTTATTACTACAAAAATTTAACTTGATGTGTGTGTTTCATATAAATAAATAAAATTAAATGTGCCAAACGTTTTTCGTTGTATATGAAGAAATTCATCCATAAAATTTACCAGGCCTATAGAAAAATTATTTTATCCTTTTTTAGTCCATGAGAAAAACGTTATTTTATAAAAAAATTTTATATTTATATTTTTAACAATATACACCGTTGTTATTATTTCAACTGAAAATAATATTATAAATAAACACTAAATTAAATATTATAAAAGGTTTTCAATGTTGCAACAGATCTTTTACAATTTTTTGGACTAATCCGGTTTATAATTGCTACATTTTATTTTACATTTAATGAAGCATCAAGGTGATAATCGATATTTGCATTCTATTACACAGGAGTTGGTTGCTAAGATAAAGCGATGGCAACAGAATAACAATCTAGCGATTTTTTTTATGTTTGTGTTTTTTTTTAATTTTTTTTCTTCTCATTTCTAGGTCGAAGAAGCCATTGACTAAAAAAAATTGTCCTTCATCGAAAGCGATGTAGTTGAAATCTACAAACGGGTATAACCAATAGAAATAAGATCGTGGTCTAAAATGAAAACGTAAATTTGTGTTAATTTCAAGGTCGATAGGTTGTCACTTTTCATTTCTATTTAATGGTCAGCTTCTGCCTCAACCAGTCAAGCCTTGTAATTTTTAAAGCTTCGACAACATGTTTCAATAAATAAATAAACATTCTGGGTCTTCTTTAGATATTGATTTATCCCTTAGTCGCTGTTTAATACATCTTTTGTTATTTTTTTTTAATTGAAAATTTTTTTAGGAAACGGCCGCAAAGGGTCCATGGTAGAAATTACAGTCGATCATTCAGTCGGCTGTAACAGATCTTATAAATTTTTTCTTGTACATTTATATATATATATATATATATATATATATATATATGATTTTGATGACACTCTTATTATTAAGAAAATATTTTTTGATATTCATTTTATTTTACTATTTTTGTTCTATTTTTTTTCTGTTTGTAAATAATTAATAATTACTTAATAATGAACAAAAATTTTAAAAATAAATTTAAAATAATTTCTAATAATATCTAATCTAATAATATATATATCGAAATTGTGTATTTTAATATATATATATAGTAAAACATGTTTTGGGATTACACAATGACACAATGGATTGATTGATTTCGATCCTTTTCTTCCAACTGAGTAAGCCAATATAACGAAATATTCACATGAAAAAAATATATTAAAAAAAAAAACAAAAAAAAAAAAATCAAAACAAAACAAAATGACGATTGCGGTTTTCGTCAGTCAAACTAAGATTCAAAGACCGTGACAATTTCAAATGCTGTTTACGAGGACCCAAAAATAAATTAGATATTGCCATAGCTTGGTGATTTTTTCCGATTTCCAAATCTTCTTACTTAAGAGTTAAAAAAAAAATTACAATAATGGCACTACTACTACTACTACTACTATTAATAATAATAATAATAATAATAATATAATGTAAATAAGATGTTCAATATTAAAATATAACTAATTTATATTTTAATATTGAACAGAAAATAAATTATTTAAATTATTAAAATAAAAATAAAAATTAAATGAGTTGTAGGAAATTTTAATAAAAATGTATGTTTTTGTTGATATTAAATGGAAGTTTGTTCTGAAAAGAACAAATTGTGTTGACAAGATGGCGCTCACATCCGAGCAGCATCGCGTTCAATTTGCAAAGAACGGAACAAGTCCCTTGCGCGGAGGTTTTTATAAACTTACTCAGAACAAGTGAATCCATTTGAGCCAATCACAGACGAGAACGCATTTATGTTAATTAGTTAATTAGAAGAACTTATATTTAGATTAAGATTAATATATTAAGTTAACTAATATTATAATATATGTGAATAAATAAATCCTATTGTAATAACATTTATGTATTAATTAGTATAATAGAAAATGTAAAAGCTATGCTTGGCTGTAAAACCAGCCAATGAGCGACAAGATTGAATATGCATAGCTACTATATATAAACGGACATGTATCGATAGTTCACCAGTTTACCAGTTGACGAGTTGATCAAGTTATGTCCAAGTTATGATCAAGCCTTGATTTTGTTATGATCACTTATATATATATATATGTTACTGGTTTACTCACGTTTATGTTAAGCAAGCATTTTATGTTTTATGAATTTGCTACATTTATGTAATATTTTAATAAAAGGATTTATGCACCCAATTTATTGGATTATCATTTATGAAGATCTACCTTTAAAGAAGATAAAAGAAGAAAGAAGGAAAAAAATAAATTTTCCTACAGAGTTAACATTTTAAAAATAAGACAATTTGTAGAAATTGAAATACCTCGAGAAATGAATGAGAGGTGGGGGGGGGGGGGTAAGGAAGAGAGGTGGGTGAAAAGATTGCTGATGAGCAGATTGAAACGGTGAGGGTTGGAGCGATTGGTGAATTAAAATAAATGGTGAAATAATAAAATTGCACAAACTGGATGCTTCCGGGTAGGGCTTGCAATACCGGGATCTCGGGATCCCGGACGATTTTTGTCCGGTATTAAAAGCCGGTATTTATACAAAAATACCGGTATTTTGGTATTACGAATTTACAAAATGTTATGATTTTTTAATGCCAATAGTGCCGATAAGTGTAGAATCAGAAAGAGCTTTTTCGGCCGCTGGTTATATTTGTACGAAAATTCGGTCCTCGCTTGATGATGAAACGCTTGATTCGTTGTGTTTTTTAAGAGCAAACTTTAATAAACAAAACGCAAGTTATTAATATTAAATACTTTCAATTTATATTTTTATATTTTTTACTTCTTTAATTATATTTAATTCTTTAATTATATAATACCATACGAGCCTATTATATGTAAAATGTATCATAGAATTTAATATTTACTTTATTTTACTTGCACGTTTTTTGTATCTATCCTATATCTACTCCTACTCTCTCTCGATGTAATAAAATAAATAATATCTACTCATTTCAGAACAATATTTATTGGATTTCATATATTATTTGTTAAAAAGTCAATATAATAACTGAGGTAAGAAGAAATATAGATAGTAAATTTATTATTAATAATACCGGTATTAATACCGGTATCCCGGTATTTCAAATTTCAAATACCAAATACCGGTATTCAGATTTTAGTTCGGTATTGTAAGCCCTACTTTCGGGATCTGTATTAATAGGAATAGTAAGTGATCACTTTAGAATTGAATATAATTTCTTTTGGAAATATCTTTAATTACTTTTATAATATTAATTATTTTTTTTCTTTGATGAAAATATCATATTTTAGTTTTTTATCTATTTATATTGTTTTTTGTAAATATATAAACATTATATTATATTATATTATATATATATATATTATTGTTCGGTTACTTATTATTATTTTTTTTTTTGATGAAAATTTCATATTTTTTTACTATCTCACGAAAATTTTTGATGTCGAGATTTTTATGTTTTTATACGTTTTGAAGTAGGAGTAGTAGAGTCATTTTCACTAAGATTGAGAAAAATGTCTCTCTGTGTGTTTGTGTGTGTATGTAGACAAGATTACGAAAAAACGGTTTGAGCTAGAATCATGAAATTTGGTATAGGGGCATTATTCAAAATTCGTAGTTTTCTATCCACTTTTGAGAAATGTAGCTCAACCGGAAGAGGGTCTTTACCTACAAGGTTTTGATTTTTTTCCTCTAAAGTGAACGTAAAAATAAAGATATAGGTTTGATTGTTTTTCATAGGATTAAAAATTGTATAAAACTGCTATATATAGATTTTCAGGTTGATTGAATCGCTGAAAGTATCAGAATTAATTTTTTAACACTGCAAATCACGCGCCATCACGTGACGTGGTGCCATCAACAAAAACCCAAATACGTGTTGGTTTAATAAATATTATTTATGAATTTTAATTTATAATTAATAAAATTTAATTTAAATATAATATATAATGTTATTCAATCCAATTCAAATTGCGAGATAGTCGAGTGGAGACACTCCAGCTTATTTTTGTTTAATTTAATATAAAAGCAGTGTCATATGTGTATGTCCACCTCCCTTCTATTTCAGACACTCAGGCCATTGGATCATAACTGTCGGTATTAAAAGGGTGGGAAAACTCGATATCACAATAATAATAATAATAAGTACAGGGACCCCGAGCCTCGGCTCGGTACTTAAGTTAAAAAAAATGATTCATTATTATTGGATTTGGCTGGTAATATTAATACCTGGGACACCGAGCTCTCGCTCTACCCTTTAAAAAATACTGATATACAATTCTTTAATTATTTATTACAATTATTAAATTGCATCATTGCATCATTCTGATTAAAATGAATGGAACTGGGGTCCTCAATAATACAAACAAACAATTTTAGTTAGCATAATAAGATTAGATAGATATTAAAAAATATATAAACTTTCCTGAAAATAATTAGATATTTATTTAATAAAATTTAATTTTTAAGTAAATAAATAAATTAAATAAATATGAAAAAATAAAAAAATAATTAAATCAAAATTCAAAATTAATCAAGTAGAAAAGGCAATTGAAATGTTTTAAATGATCTAAAAAAACAATAATTAATATAAAAATGCAAATAAAATGATCAAAAAATAAATAAAATTAAATTAAATAAATAAAACGTTTTAAATAGAAATTCAAATTAATTGATATTATGAAAAACAATTTTATAAACAAATGTATTTAATTAAATTAATAAATTTAAAAAATATTAAATGATATTTAGCTTAAAAATAAAAATTAAAATAAAAAGAAATTACTTAAAAAAATTAAAACTATAACAATAATATTAAAATATATATAAAATTACCTGAAAATAATTAGATATTTATTTGATAAAATTAAATTTTTAATTATCTTAAAAATTAATCCAAGTAATATCATCTATTTCTATTCGACACTTATCAAGATGAGAAGGGAGGGATTCACAGTCAGTAGAGAGTAAAAAAAATTGTATTTGAAGATCGCCTTTTTTTATAATAATTTATTTTATAGATTATAAAATAAAAATTATTGTATTAACATTAAAAATATTGAAATAAAAAATAATATTTAGTTTGATTTATTAAATTAAAATATTATAAACATTTTTAGTGGGAATTTCTCCGGGAGGTAGGGAAATCAGATAAGCGACAACTTTTATTCCAAATGTTCTCTCCCTAGCTGTCATCCATATATAAATTTAAATTAAGAAAAAACTAATGAAGATGAATTTTTCCTGAGATGTGATCAATAAAACTCAATTTTTTAAAATGAATGGAACTTGGGGTACTCAATAATAATAAATAATATTAATAAATATTAAATAATATTTTAGTGAAAAAATATTAAAAATTATAAAACTATCTAAAACTTAATTAATAAAAGAACAATGAATAAATAAATATAAAATAGTAATTTATTAAAAACTAAACACGAAAATAGATAAAAAATAACAAAAAAATAACAAATTTATTATTTTTATTTTTAAATATCGACTCGGCGAGATTCGGTCCTTCGAAGTCGACTCGTCAAAAAGCCATTCTAACCACTGGACTAATATATTAAGATAATAAAAATAACATTTTTTTACCATCTTTCCAAGCCAATTACCAAACCGTATTTGTTTTGTTGTTTTTGTTTATTTTTTTTTTTTTGAGAGAGATTAATAAATATATATATTTTATTAAAAATAAATATTTTTAATTTTATTTCGAAATTAAATAATAAATTTTAAAATATTTTAAATAAAAAAAAATATTAATACAATTTCAGTTAAAAAAAATGGATGTCATTTGTGATGTCATCCATATATAAATTTAAATTAAGAAAAAACGAATGAAGATTTTTCCAGAGATGTGATCAATAAAACTTAATTTTTCTTTATAAATACTATATCTAGTGTGAATTTCAAAAAAATCGTTAGAGCGGTTTTTGAGAACCCATATATATATATACAAACAAACAAACAAACAAACAATTTTAGCTAGCTTAATAAGATAAGATAATAATAATATTGGAGTACGGCAGCTTCTAGGACTGATAGGGCGTGGCGTCCCTTCCCCTACCGGACCCACCAAAACCCATGAAAATGGAGAAAAAAGAGCAAATAATACTGATAATTCGTTTTGATTTTGGAGCTGGTAAATGCTTCTTAAGAATGTGCGAGTTGAAGGATAAAAGTCCAATGAAAACATTTCTTTATTAAGTATCATGATGAAATCGAACAAGACTGACTCGAGATAGGACCAAAGAAATCTGGATCTGACATTTCGATAGGCGTTGCTTCTGATCTGCTATCATCCGCCAGTGTAACCGTTTCAGCACCAGCCCTATAACTTCGGGGCAAACTACCAATTAAAAATGATTATGCCATTGGAGCACCAAATTCACTTTCAAGAAATCAATCCCCATTCGAATATTAATACAATTTATAATTTAATCCGTTTTTTATAATATCTTCTAGCTTTAGTAATTATTAAAATATCGATCTATTGGATGTGACTACATACAAAAGAATAGATCGATCAAAAAATCATTAAAAATTATAAATATTTTTATCAAAATAAAATTCCACGTAAATCATTTTTATCACAAAAAATTAAATAAGTGTTATTTTTTTTTATTGATTTTATATAATTAATTCTACTTCATTTCACCTGTACAATATTTTAAAGATTTATTTTTTTTCTGCTCGGTTATCAATATATAATTAGAATTAACATTATATTACAAATACGGACATACCACTATACATCTATATATAATAATTAATATATAATAGTTAATCCCAGTGAATCAAAGTTGGGGAGGGGGAGGGAGATGTAACAGCGCTTCCGATGGCGAAACATTGAACTAAGAAAATATATTAATTATGACTTATCTTTGATGCAGGACTTTGATTTGCAAATGCATCCATGTCATGGCATGCCTTTGTTATGCTTTTATGAAATATTTTATTTTCCAATTCTTCTCGTTCACTAAAATCATTGGCGTACCCAGAATTTACCCCGTTCTAGACTGTCAATTTCCCACCCTATTGAAATCAATCCAAGGCTGATCATTATAAATTAGTAAACAGAAATAAATTATAAGTGCCATTGAGATAAACTATAAATATCAGTAGTTTATATTCTTAAATAAATAAATAAATTTCTTAGAAACAAACAAATAAAATGTACACCGATTGATAGGTTTACTCCTTTAACTTTCATAGTAGAATAATTTTTCACTTCAACAACAATGGTCTAGATAGTTTGAATAAAGAGCCTAATTTAAATGAATTAGTTAATTAATTTTCTAGGGATCTCTCAGATAAAATGCTTGCATTTCAATTAAAAATGGTGACAAAATTAAAAATTAATTGTTGTTGAAGTGAAAAATTATTTTCTAGTTTGTAGTGCATTTATAAATAAAACACTGTAACTTAATTTTTTTTTAATTATTTATTTTATTTTTAATTTTTTACTAAATAAATTTTTAAGGTTTTAAGTTTTATTTGAATATACTTTGAGATTATAAATGATATTTAATGATGGGTTAAAATTTATTAATTAAATTATTAATTAATTAATTAATTAAGAAAATGAAAACTTTATTTCATATTCATGTATTGTCATCCAAATCCGAAAAGTGTGCAAAGTTTTAGTTCGATTGGTCAACTGCAACTGTGTTAAAAATGAGTTATCAGATTTGAACAATACAGACAACCAAGCAAGTTAAATAAAACACTGTAAAAATCGAGTATAATGCTCTCCAAATTTATATTGTTTTTAATTTCTTGTTCTCCAATCCATATTGGAAGATTGGCAAGTCTTCCATTGTGGATATCCATTGTTCAATGGATTTTATCGTTTTTTTCCTTAATCGGATGGATTAGAATTTCTGTCAAAGTGCCAATGGAAGCAGGTGTGAGATTACCTGGCTGCTAAAGAAATTAAACTTAGAAATCCCCCAGACGAGTGAATTCCTGTTTCCAAATCACAAGGATCATTTCCAGGGAGGACGGAAAGAAGGGAGGAAAAGGAGAGAGGAGTGTGCGGATCCAATTCAACTTCCTACTAAAATAGTGCAACATACTTCAATAGAATAATAAATCAAGTACAAACTAATAATAAATCGGTAAATCGGAATGAGATGAGAAAAGCAATAATGACTGGATCCGATGTTCTTGGATTTTTGCTCGGGCGGGGTCACCAATCCAGTTCCAAAAAAAACACCACGCTTTCCTATTAAATTACCATTCCATTGGTTTTCGTATAATCCTATCAATTTATTTTATTTCTTTATTCAAGACTTTTTTTTAATGTTCGATTTCATTTCTATCATAATTTATTATTTTTTTTCTTTCTCCTTGCATCCCTCTCTTCTCTTCTCCACTGCGCCTCCTCGAAACATCAAACATGGATCGTCACTTTTATTCATATGAAATGATTCAATTACTTCAATCTCCTTTTTTTTATTTAAGAAGTTTTTTGTGTGTTTACTTCAAAAGATTATGGTAGAAAGTATACTAATTCTGAAAAATACATTGCAAATGTCAGCTATGTAATAAAATTTTCTACTTGAATTAGTAATTAGCGTTTTTTACTCTCTCTCTCTCTCTCTCTCTCTCTCTCTCTCTATATATATATATATATATATATATATTATACATTCTATGAATATGAGAATACATGATTCAATAATTTATTTTTGTTTTATTTTTATCTTTTGATTTTCAATCTCCTAGAATTAAATCAATATAGATAATTTGCGGTTAAAAATATAATATATTTAAGATACAAATTTGCAAAAAATAAAATTACTGTAAAAGAGCGCCCACATTAGTGTGTGAATTTTAAACATATATATATATATATATATATATATATATCCATGTATTAGAAAAATAAAAGATGTTTTAAAAAAAGACTTGTGCGGTGTGTTATATTTGGGTCATTACGTTAAAAACATCTAATCTATAATTTAATTTGAAAATATTCAAATATTAAATAATTTTTAAAAAAAATTATGCAAATAAGCTAGTATTATATGTATAATATCCAATCGTCACTCACTCACTCACTGGCCCCGAAAAACATAACGCTCGGACTCATTCGGTTACATTCGGTTTTTTTTTCAGTGGGTCTTTCAAAAAAACAAAATTCTTATGTCAATAAATGGTAATAATTTGATTTTTATGTGTTTTAAAAAAATGTTAGTTGTATATATATATATTTCATTCTTTTAAATTTAATTAAATATTGAATTAAATTTTTTGATTATTTTTTAAATTATTTACTAATTTAATTATCAAAAATTAATTTTTAAATTTAATTTTTTAAATATAATATATTTAAATTATTATTTAATATATACATATTATATATATATATATATATATATATATATATACTTAATTATATTATATTTATACAATATATTTTTTGAAAAATTGCTTTTAGATTATAGTTGAAATATAAGATAAATTTCTATTATCTGTAATATGTTTGTATTTCTCAAATTTATATAAATGTTTATTTTTATATTTTTTCATGGGAATGATGATATCTATCTTCTTCTATCTTCTATAATTATTATTATTATTATTATAATATATTATTATTATGATGATGAGTGGATACGAAAAATATTGTGTTCAAAGAACTATTTAATTAATTGCTGAAAACCACGATAAATTAAGTTTAAAACTTGCAACAAGTTCGACTCTATTGATTAATATTTCCTAACACCAAGTAAGCAATATTATTTATATTTTGAAAAATAGTTCAATTTGCAAATTTGTGTGAAAACAAAAATCCAAATGAAATAAAAAAATACTGATTGAATTAAAATGAATTAAAACCTTTCGTATACAGACATTCAACAAATTGCTATGTATTACATTGGGGGTACAGGGGGCGGAGCTTCGTGAGAGAAATTAGTAAATTAATATTTTTTATTTTTCTGAATTTTCTTAAGAGATTTTATAAAAAAAAAACTATGCTTTATAAAATAAAAAAATATCTTAGGTGTAGCAATAAAACATTTAAATTTTCTATTTAACAAATCACCGATCAATAAAAAGCTAAGAATATATATTCTTACAAAAAGTTTATCAAGTTAATATGTATTCAAATAAAAATCAACCAATTCCATTGAATAATAAATTAATCGAAATGAATATTATTATATAATATTATATATTATTATTATTATTATTAACTTTTCTTCCATCTCTTTCATGTGAATTTGAATTTAATGGACCAATGAAGAAAATATGAAATTATAAAAAAAGAGGTGAATTCGATGGAATGCATTTTCCAATCCCATTGATTTTATACGATTTAATGATTCGGGATAAATGTGCATAAATAATTAGAGAAAGTGCGAGTGGCGTGCAAGAAACACGTAATCCATCATTGGTGATAATTGAAATATTCTTTCGGACAAAGAGGACAATTGAAAATGGGTCATTGACGGGGAAGGGCTTTTTTTCAAGAAATCTTTCGACACCCCCGGAGCAAAAGGCACCGCTGAACCTGGCATTGGAACGCGAACGATCCTCACTGGAAAGGCATGGCTAATGGACGTTGAATAAACCGCATTCAAGGTTGTTTTTGGAAAACAATCGCCGATGACCAACACACCTTCGACCCCGTACTTTCCAATAACTACTAAAAAATAACTACATCCCTCAATACAGGAAGATTTGAGAAATTCACTTGACGCAATACAAAAGAGGCACGAAAATAGGCACATCGATTATTAGTTTATTTTTAATTTATTTAGAGGAGTAATTTTTGTAATTTTTCTTGCAATAAACTGTGTGGCGTAATATATATATGCAAAGCTATCCTTACTGACACATCCATTTTTTCTAAGGCACTAGGATCACTATAACTAAAAATAAGTTTCTTTATAATAAAATTATAATTCGGTTATCATTGGATATCTAAACTTTATATTGAATGAATATTGAAAAACTACCGTTTAATTATCGAATAATTTAATTCTTTAACAGGTATTTATTTGTAATTATTCTTAATTTATGTAATAATGTTTAATAATTTTAATATATTTTGTACATTCTTTAACAGAATAAAATTTCGAAAAGAAAACATCTTTACATATATATAATAATAATAATAATAATAATAATAATAATAAATCTTTATTTATTCTTATATCTTTACAATAGTTATAACAAAAATATTTACATTTTTAAAACTCTTTCCCCTTAGTTGATTTGACCGTCGGGTAAGATAAGATCATCGTTATCAAAAACGAAAAAAACAAAAAACAAAAAACAAAAACACAAAATAAAACCACTTTATGTTTCAACTGTTATTCCTCGTTGTAGACACTATTTAAAATTAAAATGTGAAACCAGGTAACGACGATAACTCCAAGCTTTTTTACAATAGTTTATAAAGTGTATCATGCCATTACCACCATTTACGCACCGTTTCACTGTATCCAGCCTCAAGGGGTCCTCCCCGAATAGACCTACTCAAAAACTTCTAAAAACGGGGCATTCCCAGATGAAGGGATACATATCCTCCTCTACATTCCAATTACACAGCGAACACAGCTTTACTTCATTTTTATGGGAGTACTTATTTAGGTAGAGCAGATCTCCTCTGATCTTTAATATCCATGCCACAGTGTGGTACACAACCATTGGTTTGCCAGTTTTCTTCCAAGAAATCAGAAAAACCAACCGCCGAAGACGGATCACTCTTCACCACGACAATGCGAGCTCTCCCGCATCAGCTAAAACAACTGCATTTTTGAGCACTCAAAACATCGAATTGCGAGTGATCCGCCGTATAGTCCTGACTTGGCACCGAATGACTTCTTTTTATTCCCGTACATAAAAAAACAAACTGAGAGGTCAACGTTTTTGATTACCCCGATAGGACTACTTTGGTGGAAAAAACTCTAAACTCTGGATATATATAAGGTAAATGTACCAATGGTGGACCATGTTAAGAGAAATTTTCATAAAAAAAACACTATTATTCTGTAATAAAAGTGAGAATAACAACAAAACAAGTGCTAACATATTGTACAACGATTTCTAATTATCACTACAACACAAACATTCGGTTAATTTATAAATAATTTATAATAATTTAAATATTTTTTTAGAATTTTTTTCAAAACGTATTTATTTATATAATTTAAGTTGTATATATTTAGTGATATGTCATGTTTATCTCAGTACGTGGTCCACTACTGAATAAAATTGTTCTAGACACCTAAAACAAAAATATTTAGCATACATCACATTTATTTTAATAAAAAAAACGATTTTAGTAAAAAAAAATTTTAATCGTATTTTTTAGTAATGGTCCACTCCGGTCCACTTCTGAAAAATTGAGATATTTGTTTCAGTAAATGACCACCTCCTTTTTTATTTTTTATTTTTTATTTTCCAAAAAATTTTACATCTGCCCTCAAATAGGGCAATAATAAAACATTTCAAAATATACAGAAGTAAATTATATACACGTGAGACTGGTTCAGGATAGGATTACTTGAAGGGACAGTGATACAGTGATACTTAATGCTATATTGACGTATGACTTCGGTGACCAGGGGGATGTTTAATTCTTTGTAAAGATGAATAACGGGAAAGTAACGGGGAGCGTCGACTATGGTCCTAAGGACAGCGTTCTGGAACCTCTGAATGATATTGAGATTGGATGTTTAAGAGGTTCCCCACAATTGACATCCGTAGGTCCATATCGGCTGAATGATTGTTTTATAAATGAGAATTTATTTAATTTTAATCGTATTTTTTAGTAATGGGTCAAAAAAAATGAGATATTTGTTTCAGTAAATGACTACCTCCTTAATAATTTATAATCATCACATGAATTAAATATTTCAAACTGATTAATATAATTTGTACTATCAACTATTGAATTGAATTTTTGGATTGAAATTATTATTAAATAAAACATAATCGATTGTAAATAAAGTGAAGCATATCCTTAACGTTTTGCATAAGAAACGAACCTTAAAATGCAAGAACGCTTGCCTCGTGTTTTAAAAAATTCATAATTATAATATTTAATGCAGCGATTGGTCTCTGTTTCATTGTTAAGCAATCCGAAAAAGGCTCTTCTTGATATTGATCGATATCTCAAGTTTATTTTGAAATTAAAAAGCTTATTTTGATCAAAAATCTATCCAATGGTCCATTACTGGTACAGTGGTCCACGACTGGTACATTTAGTGGATATATATATATATAATATAATGATGTTTATTATAATTATTTAAGGTTAGGTTTTGTATAAATTAGGAATCCGATTTACTCTAAAATACAAAGAATTTTAATAATTTAATTTTATAATATCAAAAATATACATAAAATGTATAATAAAATAGGCCTACCTAAAATGCAGAGAAATCGATTTTAAAGTCCTTATTCGATGCAAACCAATTTCATAGTTTTTCTAATTCATTTATTTTAATTGATTTTAATAGTGAAGGTAATCAAAGTCCTGCATCTTAGATAAGTCATAATTAATATATTTTCTTAGTTCAATGTTTCGCCATCGGAAGCGCTGTTACATCTCTACCCCCTCCCCAACTTTGATTCACTGGGATTAACTATTATATATTAATTATTATATATAGATGTATAGTGGTATGTCCGTATTTGTAATATAAATTTGATTCTAAACATAAATTGATAACCGAGCACACACAGAATAGAAATAAATCTTTAAAATATTGTACAGGTGAAATGAAGTAGAATTAATTATATGAAAATCAATTAAAAAAATAATACTTATTTAATTTTTTGTGATAAAAATGATTTACATGGAATTTTATTTTGATAAAAGTATTTATAATTTCCAATGATTTTTTGATGGATCTATTCTTTTGCGCCCTTTTGTCTTCTGCAGTTGGATTGCATGATGTCGATGGTTTCAGGGGAAAGGACTCCTCGACATTGCACCAGATTAACACGATTGTTCTTTTTTTTTATTCGACTTTCAATTTGAAACAGTTTATTTATTGTGAAATTTTTCTATATAATCTTAATAAAAGGATCAAATAACAATGGCGATCGCTTTCGGTAAGGAAGGGGGTAAATCGTTCCTTGGATTGGCGCTACCTTGAATTAGCGAACCGTTTGAACAAGTCAAGGATATTTGGATCAACTGTCGAGAATATGAAACACATTTTTTCGAACATCCTTCAACCTCTTGGTTTTTATTAGATAAAAAAACAAAAGATTTTTAGTAATAGGAAGAAGGATGGTTACGACAAATGGTGGATGGTGGATATCATTGGATAGTCGTTGGGTTGTTACCAGGCAGAAAAATTCCATTTATTTTTCCTTTGATGAAATAAAAGTAGTTTATATAATAATTAGATGAGAAAATAAAACTAATGATATTTATAAGAACAGATAAAAAATAAAAAAAAGTTAACCGATAAAATATATTATTCAAACAAAATACACCTTGCAAAAAAAAATAAGCTGGAGTGTCTCCACTCGACTATCTCGCAAATTTGAATTGGATTAATTAACATAGATTATATTTAAATTAAATTTAATTAATTATAAATTAAAATTAATAAATTATCTTTATTAAATCAGCGCGTTATTTGCAGTGTTAAAAAATTAATTCCGGTACTTTCATCGATTCAATCAAGCTGAAAATCTATATATAGCAGTTTTATACAATTTTTAATCCTATGAAAAACTATCAAACCTATATCTTTATTTTTACGGTCACTTTAGAGGAAAAAAAATCAAAACGTTGTAGGGTAATGACCATCTTGAGCTAAATTTCTCAAAAGTTGATAGAAAACTTCGAATTTTGAATAATGCCCGTATACCAAATTTCATATTTCTAGCTCAAACCGTTTTTGTGTAATCTTATCTACATACATACACCCACACACACAGAGACATTTTTCTCAACGTTAGTGAAAATAATTCAGGAACCTTTAAAACATATAAAAACACCAAAATCTCGAAATTGAAAATTTTCGTGATCGCAATCCTATCTCTGGCGAGTTAGTAAAAAAATAATTGATAAAAAAACTCGAGTTCATTGTTTCTCAAATGTTTTATGCCATGCCCCACTTGATCTTCGAAAAACTTAAAATGTCCTCCATGGTTACTATACAGACCTTTTAATATTAAAAAATTGGAATTGTTCACTAAGTAGTTGAAATGATGTGATTTTCAACTCTCATCCATTTTTTCCAATTCTCTTCTTAACAGTCCGATTGGGGCGTATACCCCACGTTTGCAAATACTGCTCCTTTGATATACATAGAAAAATTAAACTTCCAATATTATAAATTAATAGGATATATATAGTAAAATAATTGATCATCAATTTATTTAAAAATTCACAAACAAAATCTACAAAAATAATAATATGATTTCAATAATTTTTTCCCAATATTTTGTTAAATACATAATTATTTTTCAGATAAAAGGCTATGGTATAAACTTTATAAAGATATAGCTACAGTGGCGGATGAAAGGCATCTGGAGCCTCTAGACCAGCGTTTTACAACCTGTGGGGCGCGAGACTGTTGTAAGGGGGCGCGAATGTATTAGAACCAATTTTTTTTTCTAAAATCCATAATAATCTATCATATATTGATGCTTCCTTGATTGTTTATGTGTAATGTGTATGTGCTATTTTGTAGCCCATGAAATAAATTACTATATTATGTGAGTATTTATGAAATTAGATTATTACAAAAATGGAGGGTCGCAAGAATTTTTTTAAAAAAAGTGGGGCGCCGGTACAGAAAGGTTGGAAACCACCGCTCTAGACAATTTATTTTTGCCCCCCCCCCTCCCTCCTGATATTGTATATGCAATTACTTTGGATCACTATCACTCATTATATTAATTATAAATTAGAATAAATAATTAAAACTAAACTAAAACAATACATAGTTCGTTTTCAATTGTTTCATTATATATTTTAATTAGTGTATGGGTATATTTTTAGAGCTAGAATTTTTTTGTAGTATTTGCATTTATATAAAATTAAACTGTATCTACGTTATATACTTTTGTTTCAAAATAAAATTTTAAATACTCATTTTTAGTAAATAAATACAAAAATCAAAACTTATATTAAATCCCAAATTTAATAAGTACAAAAAAATACTTTAAACCTATTTTGGGCGCCTTTATCCAAACAGGGGCAACTCGGCATGTGCCTAGTGTAGATAGAATTATATACAAAAGAAAATTAATGATAAACATTTTCAAAGTTTGGATTGATTGAAAATAGAGAGAATAAATAATGAAAAAAATTATACTTCCATTAACCGACTATTCTCAATAGAATAATGGAAGATAAATGGAGTTGAAAGGGAAAAAAGTTAGTTTTAGAAAAGGAAGAAGCTCTATGGATTCAATATTAATTCGATCGTCTTTGGAAACACCTTAATAGGAAGCAATTGCCTGTGTATTTGTTTTCCGTGACTTTTTTTGATTTGAAAAAGTAATATTCTATTATTAGCATAATAATAGTTATTTAGAAAAATTTTCAAAACAATGTATAAAATATGTATTATATATTTAATTTTTAAATTTTATATATTTCCATCTCTAATAGAGTAAAATTTCTGAGATTACTTATTATTATATTATTATTTATTTATTTGTTTATTTTTCTATTGTTTACTTTTTTCCTAATGAACTGTTCAAGTTAATGAATGGAACGATTAGGAAAAGTTAGAATGATGATCGATTTGTCCGGAATCGATGGATTCGTCCAAAGGCGTTTGTTGCTCTCTTCTTCTGTCACCGTTTGCTCGCTCTCTCTCCTTCGACCCCAATAATCTTAGACCAATCAGTCTATTGGCTAATATAGGAAAGGGATTGGAAGGGATTGTTAACATGAGATTAGTCTCTGCCTGCAATTAATTAATAGATGTTTATTAAATTAAAAAATTCACTTTTGATAATAAATCGATATATATATAAATTTAATCAACATTATTAATTTAAATATTCGAATAAATTTCATTAAATGCATTAAAAAATTATAACACTTATTAAAATATATCCCTTAATTTAACTATATTTGATTATAATTCTATTTAGATTTAAAATTTATTTAAATAATGGATAGAATGTATTTTTTTTTGTACCCAATGACTGCCATTTCTGAAGTGTTCTTTGGGAGATGCTAACAGTGAGATGCTTCAATAATTTCCTAATGATTTTTACTATCTCGCCAGAGATAGTATTGCGATCATGAAAATTTTCGATGTCGAGATTTTGATCTTTTATACGTTTGAATGTTCCTGAATCATTTTCACTAAGGTTGAGAAAAATGTCTGTGTGTGTGTGTGTGTGTGTATATAGACAAGATTACGCAAAAACGGTTTAAGTTAGAATAATGAAATTTGCTACATGGGCATTATTCAAAATTTGTAGTTTTCTATCAACTTTTGAGAAATATAGAAAGAGGGTCATTACCTACCACGTTTTGATTTTTTTTCCTCTAAAGTGACCGTAAAAATAAAGATATATGTTTGATAATTTTTCACATGATTAAAAATTGTATAAAACTGCTATATATATAATTTCAGCTTGATTGAATCGCTGAAAGTACCAGAATTAATTATTTAACACTGCAAATCTCACGCGCCAATACGTGACGTGGTGCCATCAACAAAGAGCCAAACATGCGCTGGTTTAATAATAATTATTTATTCATTTTAATTTATAATTTATAATAAATTAAATTTAATTTAAATATAATATATTATGTTATTTAATCCAATTCAAATTGCGAGATAGTCAGAGTGGAGACACTGCAGCTTTTTTTTAACAAAAATGATATTCCTTAATATAGTACAAACATGGTTATATAGAAAATAATAATTCTGTCTGTAGTAAGTAATAGTAGAAGTTCTCTCAGTCTAGTATCACTTATTGTATAAGGTATTTATTTAAAATTTTAAACTTAGAGCATTATTTTTCAATCAGAATTAAATTTTATTAAGTAATTATATTATTTTCCACTCATAATCTTTCGAAAGAGACGTTAAAGTAACTTATAGCCTCTAAACTGCTAAATTAAGTCATAAACTCCCTTTTTGTAATTTTACAGTTTACCGGACACGCTCTTGGACGATAATGCAATTTTACCAGTTTAATTCGAAAAAACTTTTTCAATAAAATAATCCCGGATCACTTCTTCTTTCACAGATAAAAAAAATCTCTACTCAACTATCTCGCAAATTTGAATTGGATTAATTAACATAGATTATATTTAAATTAAATTTAATTAATTAAAAATTATAAATTAAAATTAATAAATCATCTTTATTAAATCAGCACATGTTTGGCTCTTTGTGGCTGCCACCACGTCACGTATTATCTGATTATTTTAATTCAATTAATAAAAAATACAAAAAAATGATATATATAATTACAAGTAAAAATTTATATATGAAAAATTAATAAAATATATATTAATTTCTACTTCTTTATAAAATGATTTTGATATGTTAAAAATATAAATTGTAATTATATATTATATTCTTAACGATCTTAAAAAGAAATTCAATCCTTTGTTTTATTTTTTTAATAGGACTATTCGAATAATAAATAATAAATAATATTACTTTTATGTTTTAAATTAATAAAACTATAATTATATTATAATATTTTAGTATATATTCACATGTATATTATTATTTTCTATTATATTTTATTAAATATTAATCTTTTATTTTTTTTTTTCAAGGGAATGATTAATTAATTTGAAGAATGGAACGGGACTCGCCAGCACAATTTGGACGTTGCTGTTCTTATAATCGAGTGATAAGCAAGTCGGCCAATTCCATGAAAAGGAATTTAAAAAAAATTAAAATAGAAAAGAATAGCATTTCTTTAGTTTCTAATGAGCAGTGATAAGAAGAAGACGCCAAGCTGGTTGAGGGAAGCTTACCAGGTAAGAAATACATGGATTTTTAATTATTATTAATAATAATATAGCATGCATTATATAGAAGAAGATTAATAAGTCAATAAGTATATATTATATCATTCATCCTCCGTACCTGTGGTTCAATTCATATCATTTCTAAATAAGTAAGCTGGAGTGTCTCCACTCGACTATCTCGCAATTTGAATTGGATTAAATAACATAATATATGTATTATATTTAAATTAAATTGAATTAATTATAAATTATAAATTATAAATTAAAATTAATAAATAATATTTATTAAACCAGCGCATTTTGATGGATATTTGTAATGAATATTAATTTATATATTCCAAAGATGATGATGAGAGCATTAAAAAATGAAAAATGAAATAAATATAACATAATATATTTTTAAATATTAATAAATTTGAATAATAAATCTCAATAATTATATGAGTTTTCTCTTTATTCTCAGAGTATAATCTTACTTCGGATCTCGAAGTTAATTGTTTTTTTTATATTTTTTAAATTTTAAAAATTATGTCAAGAATCAACGTTTCAAAGAGTAAATATTCCATTTTTATGTCTAATAACAAAAAAATATCAAATAAATTTTAATTTTATTCAATAGATATTTATTAATTATAGAATTATTTTTATTATTTATTTAATTAAAGAGATTATATACAACCCAGTATATCTCTATCCTCTCCCTATTTGGGGTAGAGGATTTACAAAAAAATAAAAAAAAACAAAAACAAAGAAATACATGGATTTTTAATTATTATTAATAATAATATAGCATGCATTATATGGAAGAATATTAATAAGGCAATATTAAGTAGATATTATATCATTCGTCCTCTGTCCCTGGTTCAATTCATATCATTTCTAAATAAATAAGCTGGAGTGTCTCCACTCGACTATCTCGCAATTTGAATTGGATTAAATAACATAATATATGTATTATATTTAAATTAAATTGAATTAATTATAAATTATAAATTATAAATTAAAATTAATAAATAATATTTATTAATTCTGGTACTTTCAGCGATTCAATCAAGCTGAAATAATATATATAGCAGTTTTATACAATTTTTAATCATAGGAAAAATTATCAAACATACCGTATATCTTTATTTTTACTTTACTTTAGAGGCAAAAAAATCAAAACGTTGTAAGTAATGACCTTCTTCCGGTTGAGCTACATTTCTCAAAAGTTGATAGAAAACTACGAATTTTGAATAATTCCCGCATACCAAATTTCATGATTCTAGCTCTTGGTATTTGTATTCATCCTTAAAAATCTTCGAGCCATTAATTATTAAACATTAAATACATTAAACATCAATATATTGTTATATATATATACATGAATACATTCTTTTCAAACAATAATTATTTCTTTTTTACAGGGAAAAGGGAAAATTTTATTTCCTTTTTTTGTATGGATTTTTCATAAGTATTTTTCATATTTAAGAAAAAAAGCTAAAATAATTTAATATTAACTAATTTAATGAGAGCAGTTTCAAATTTCATGATTCTGGCACAAACAGTTTTCGCGTAATCTTGTCTACATACACACACACACACACACAGAGAGAGAGACATACATACACACACAGACATTTTTCTCAACATTAGTAAAAATGATTCAGGAACCTTCAAAACGTATAAAAACATCAAAATCTCAACATCGAAAATTTTTGTGATCTGGCGAGATAGTAAAAACAATAACTTTTTTACCGACCGACGATAGTAAGGGAGGTATTGTTTTCACATCAAATTTCACATGTCGAGATTTTTACATATCTCCACGAATCATGCATTTTCTTAACAGAAAAAAGTATTTTTAGCATAATGTCTGTCCGTCCGTATAGATGTGTACAGCCTGAACGGCTCAACCGATTTTGATGAAATTTGGTATATTTACTTAATGCATCAGTGGGATGAATTGATCAACTTTTGGTTCAAATCCGGAAACCGGAAGTGGTAGTATTAGCGATCGACGATAGGAAGGGAAGGGTTATTTTCACACCAAATTTCACATGAAGAGATTTTTTTATATATCACCACGAATCATGCACTTTGTATTGGTTTTATCCTCGGGAAAATCATATTTATTAGTATTTTTCTTGATTTAAAATTATATGACGTCATCCAGCCATTCATGATGTCACAGCCTGGTCTTACATATATATTCTAAATAAAATAAAATTACAAATATTTATGTTCTATGCCTATCTGTTTTTTATTACATTAATAGTTATATGAAAATTATTTGAAATTGTTTCTGTAGCTGGAAATTAATTTATTTCAAACCGTCGGTCGGTTCGGACCTCGCCACAGGTCAACTTATTTAATGTCACTTAACATAAATTTTACAATTGCTTGATATATGAACAGTGTTACCAGTTTCTCCCAACTGGGTTCCCCTAGATTGCGCCACTCAGAATCCCCTAGAATAGAAAAAATTCTCCTAACTCAAATAAATTTAAAATTATCATTAATTCAAGGATCTTGCTACTAATAAACATTAAGTTTAATATAATATAGAATATTATTTATATTATTATAAATTAAAATACATGAAAATCTTTTTTTTTTCAATTAAACTTTTTTAAAACATTAAACATTTTTTAGATTAAGCAATAGTATAATAAATACAATATATTTTTTAAAGAAAATATAATAATAGATATAATAATTGTAAATAAGAAAATTACATCAAAAGTTGTAATATTTTATTTATTATTGTATTTAAAAAAAATAGGTTTTGTACTTAATGTTGACAATGTATTTATTATTATTTATAAATTAATTATAATTTCTCTTGAATTTTTTCATCGTTCTTATTTTACCACTTAAATTTAAAAGTTTTTGAATCCCCTAAACAAATCCCATAAAAAAATCTATCCCCTAGATTTTCTACTAGGCCGCCTAAATTCTACTAAATTTAGGGGAACATAACATCCTCTAACCTGGTAACACTGTATTTGAATACAAGAGCTCAGGAATAGAAATAAGAAGGCAAATAAATATTTAAATTCTCAGTCACATGACTGTGTTTGCCCTTTTCATCCGTAGCGTTTTCAAAAATTGTTAAATAACTAATTATTTGGAGGTTTAATTTTGCTCAAACATTGGTAAAGTAATCTATGATATTCAGGAAGGGAGAGAGAAAGAAATCGAAAGAGATCATTTGTTGTAATTACTGAATTATTAAAACTCCTAGATTTGTGCTATTTCCTATTTATTTCTATTTATTTAATATTAAATGTTTAAATAATAATGGAATTATTATAATTATAATGATACGATCGAAGATGCGCTGAAAACATCGCTTATTTATAATTATGCGCTGAAAATATGGGAAATTTTCAACTTGGACCACCGATTTGTTCCCAACCGAATTTTAAAAAACCAAGACCACTTTACAATTACACTTTTTTAAGCTCTACTCGAATCCAAAATCAAAATTTAAAAAATCGAAAATTTTTGGCGACAGACACACAGACATTGATTTTATAAACGAACTTTAAGTTCGTTGAAAATACACAACGTTTCGATTGCTACTTCTGCAATCGTTATCAAGCGACTGCACTGTCCGAGTGTCCCTAGTGCAGTTGTAAATAAAACCACATATTGATATTTTTTATTGTAAATTTATTCAAAAAAATACAAAAAATATACAACGTTTCGATTGCAGAAGTAGCAATATAGAAGTAGCAATCAAAACGTTGTGTATTTTTTGGAATAAATTTACATTAAAAAAATCAATATGTGGATTTATTTACAAAATTCCCTTATAAATAAAAACAGCCACCAAAGCTTTAATAATTTATATATTACCTATTTCAAGTATTATATTTTTCAGTATTATATTGTACTCCACATAAATTTTGGGGTTTCAAAAAAAAAAAAAAAAAAAAAAAAAAAAAAAAAAAAAAAAAAAAAAAAAAAAAAAAATTTAAATAAAATTCAAAAACAATATTGATAATGTATTCGGTGTGTATTTATATTTTAAAATATTTAATGTTAATTAATGCAGGTAGAAAGGGGCCCAGGAGGACATTTCCCTCTGAAGTAATTTTCGAATAATAATGAAAACGGATTAATTGTCACTTGTCGATATGTTAAGTGAGACGGGGGGGGGGGGGTGTTTTCCCAGTCCACCTGCTCTTGTCGAGGTGCTAGAAAGAGAGCGGTTGTTCTGTTGTGGGGTCGCTGGAATAAAAAGTACAGCTGTTTTTTTTCTTCTAATCCTCTGATAATATAAACTCGAAGAATTTCAAGGTCTGCATTAATTTGCCGATGTTTCTGTTTGCTCCTCAGTGTCGTCGAATTCGGTTCAACTTTTCTAGGTCGGCTGCATATGGCAAACAGGGACGCTTCCCACAAATCGACCGACGCCTGTCTCCCCCCCCCCCCCCCGCCTATCTATACACCACAGCTGGTTCTCAAAGGACAAACGAGGACGGCTAAGGAAGAAAAATCCTTTTCGATTGTTCATAAATTTTATTTTTCTTCAGAATAAATGTCAAGGGCATTTAACTGGGTATCTATATCATTTTTTTCTTCATCAACACCATTTCATTTCGATCAATGAAACGGATTTTGCTTTTAACATTCGCGCACCAGTAATTCTATGAATTTATTCAAAGAGATGAATCGATATCGAATATAGATTTACTTTTTACTTAACCAAAAACACCCCCACCCTTTATTATATTAGTATTAAAAATGTCGCCGACCTTGTTACCAGTCCCCTCTTCTCTCCATTTTCAAAATATATTTATATTTCTTTTCGATTAAATCACCTGTCAGTTTTTAAAGATTATTCGTTTTTTAAAATACCAATGAATTTTTTTAGGATTTAAAATAAAAGAAAAACTAATAATCTATCTCTCCATTTATTGGGTCGTTCAGAAAGTCATTTCGTTTTTGAAAATGAAATACCATCTTCGAGTAATGATGAAATATTTTATTCAATGATATATTGACTATTCTTGCCCAACACCTTTCCATCTTTTAGGTAGTAGCATGATTCCACGCTCATAAAATTGTTGGTTCTTGCTGGCGATAAATTAATCCAGGTGATTATTGACTTCTTCATTTGAAGTAAAGATTCTTCCGTCTAAAAATTTTGCAATAACAGAACAATTAATAATACGAAGACGCCAGAGTTTCATCGAAATCTGAACGTGACAAAGACTCTTAACTATTATCCAACCCTTTTTTGTTCCCAGTAATCATGCGCTCCAAAACTGGATAATTTTTGTAACGTTTGAGAAGATTGAACAGCATCCTTACCTTTTCTTTAATAAGTAAGTAAAATATTTTTGTCCCCATATTTAAAAGGGCACAAATCAAAAATGATTGCATAAAATTACTTGAATTTCATCCCACATAAGCCTTGTTATATCTATCAGCTCTCCAACATATCATCGTTATAGGGCTTAAGTGTGAAGTTAGGTGCAAAAAACTACTAATTAACCCTCTGTCGGGAAAAAGTGAAATTACTTTCCGAACAACCTAATATATGGCTCTCCTCGGTTCTTGGTCCAAGCTACTATAGTACATTCCTCCAATTATGCCCACCCAATTCCTATTTTCTTTGCATTCCCTCGCATCTACTTTTGGATTATCCGTTAACAAACTTCTCCTTAGTCTATCCTCCCACATTTCTTGCCCATCATGATCTTCTCGATTGGAAGACTCCAATTTTATTTGCGAATAGGAATGTTATTCTATCTTATGCAATTTCCTTCATTCCCGTGTGTTCCCACCTTGTTTTGGCCCATATTTTTATAAAGAACTTTATTTTCAAAATATTCTCGTCCCAAGTCTCAGACGAACAATTAATTATAGCCTATACCAACGGCAATTTTTTAGAATTTATTTTTTTCATTTAAAAATTGTTAAAAAATTTTATTTTTATTTTTATTTTAATAAATTTACAAAGAAAACTAATTCATAATAATAATAATAATAAATGAACGATAAAAATCAAAATAATTCCAATTTTTGTATCTCGATTCTTTCATTAAAACTATTAACAATTTAAATTTAAAATTTTAAAAATTTAATTTACTTAAAAAAAATAATTCTATTTTCTATAATTATATATACACATTTAATTTCTGACTTTTTTGTTAATTTAATAATAATAAAATTAATTTCTATAATTGATTGTATATAGGATAGTCGCTGAATGGTCGTCCATAGGAGCAGAGGTAGAAAGGGATGGGATGAGCCCTAAAAATGCCTCGAACGATTTATTTTTTCCAACCGAGGGCGGGGTCTTCTCGTGCCTGGAAGGGATGTTTTCTCGATGAGGGTGAATGAGGGTGAATTGGGAGATGGGCCAATGTTTACGCAATGGCGCTGTGTCCATCGGGCCAATTGAAAGAAAGGAAACCGTGGTGGTGTCCTCGGCGTCGCCCACCCCACGAACGACGCGCTTGTGAAAGGCACTGGAGCAGCCAACTGGAGCGGCCTGGAGCCTGCGCAACACATTCTGTGCAGCCACGCCCTGGCCAGCTCCAGAAGAGCCTCCCGGAAGCCATCCAGACTCCGCCATCGTTTCCAGCCTGGAGGGGAGGGGGAGGGCAGCAGATCCTTTTGCGCAGTTGGCGAGGACCGACCTCCCACTAAAACACCCTAATACAAAAATAAACAAAATATTTTCATTGCAAATTAACCATCCGAATAATAGAAATTAATAATAAATAAATAAATAAATAAATGTGCAAGAATAATTTCATAAAAATTTTTAAAATTTTTTTTTCCCTTGGCAATCCATTTTCAAAAATAGATTAAGCAATTATCTGGTTAGGCCCATGATGTAAAATCGGTTTCAGAATTCTTTTTTTTTTGCCTAAGAAGAATAGCAGTCAAGGATGAAATCCTTGATTAGCCAAGGAAAACTCTTGATTCGAACACGATTCGGTTTTATTTTCTAATCTCATTTTGGATTTCTAACAAGCAGACCTTCGTATCTTCAAGCTCACTTTTAAACCAAATTCAAATCCTATTATTAGGATTGAAAGTAAATAAATTTCATTCTATAATAAATATAATCTTATATTGGTTAAAAATTACAATCCGAAAATGATGTGTTATATTTCAACAAGATATTAAAAACGGATGATTCCATTGTAGAAGCAATTTTTAATCCATCTTTGACACTTTGAAATGTTATGGGAATTAGCTGGAGTGATTCCACTCGACTATCTCGCAAATTTAAATTGGATTAAATAACATAATATATTATTTTTAAATTAAATTTAATTAATTATAAATTATTAATTAATAAATAATAGATAATATTTATTAAATCAGCGCATGTTTGGCTCTTTGTTGATGGCACTACGTCACGTGCTGGCGCGTGATTTGCAGTGTTAAAAAATTAATTCCGGAACTTTTAACGATTCAATCAAGTTGAAATTCTATATATAGCAGTTTTATACAATTTTTAATTATGTGAAAAACTATCAAACATACCGTATATCTTTATTTTTACGGTCACTTTAGAGGAAAAAAAACAAAACGTTGTAGGTAATGACCTTCTTACGGTTGAGCTACATTTCTGAAAAGTGGATAGAAAACTACGAAATTTCATGATTCTAGCTCAAACCGTTTTTGTGTAATCTTGTCTATATACATACATACACACAGAGATTTTTCTCAACCTTAGTGAAAATGATTCAGGAACCTTCAAAACGTATAAAAACATCAAAATCTCAACATCGAAAATTTTTGTGATCGCAATACTATCTCTGGCGAGAGAATAAAAAATTGTTTCAATGACTGAATTTTCATCAGAGGTCAATCCAAAAGATTCAATAATTAATTCTATATTATAATTTTGTTTCAATTAACAAAATCGGTACTTTAACTATGTAATAAATTCCAAATTATAACACCCATAAAGAGAAGGTCGATAGAATAAATTAAAGACTAATTTCTACTTTAGAATTGAAACTGAATAAATGACAGGAGCGAGTAGTTTTTTTATTCTATACTTTTTTAAATCATCGATTTAATTTGGATTAGAATCTTTCAATGCGATCCATTGTACTAATATAATAATCTATTGAGATAAGATTGGAGTAACTCTATAATTTAGTTCAATTCCATTGTGAAAGCTTAACAGCCGGATTGGAAAGAAGGAGTTGCAGCCACTGTACGTGACCATTTGGATGGTGTAAAATCAAAGACAACACGAAAGGTGCAAAAGGCGATAAACAATCAATCGGAGGTCGAAGGACGATCCCTTGACTTCATCGAAATAATCACCCCAATAAGATTTGTCAATAACCAAGGACGAAACGAAGGATTACATAAATATTTTAGTTAAATTCAAATTAAAAAGAAAAATCTTAAAATTAATTTATATGAATAATTTTTCATTTTTACTATCTGGCTAGAGATAGTATTGCGATCACGGTTCCGAGATTTTGATGTTTTTATACGTTTTGAAGGTTCCTGAATCATTTTCACTGAGGCTGAGAAAAATGTCTGTGTGCGTGTATGTATGTAGACAAGATTGCGGAAAAAAGGTTTAAGCTAGAATCATGAAATTTGGTACATGGGTATTATTCCAAATTTGTAGTTTTCTATCCACTTTTGAGAAATGTAGATCATCCAGAAGAGGGTCATTACCTACAACGTTTTGATTTTTTATCCTCTAAAGGGACCGTAAAAATAAAGATTTAGGTTTGATAATTTTTCACATGATTCAAAATTGTATAAAACTGCTTTGCTGCCAAATGTTTAAGTCCATGATGCGCAGCATAAATGAGTAATTTTCATAGGGTTGCGTAGATAATATAAATGGATAATAACTAAATAAAAATAATGTATGTATGCCCTTTATGAACTAAAATAGTTTAAATTCTTTTTTATTATTATTTCATGTTGGAAATGGGATTAAGGTTTGGGAAATCAGCATCAGTTTACAATTCTGACTTCCTTTCCTGTTGATTCCTTATTCTCTTATTAAAGCAGGTGAGGAGGATGCGTAATGAGAACATATGGTCCTAATTACATCGGATAAAGCTTATATAATTAAAATCAATGCAGAAATATAGCTTCATTAATTATCGTCAATGGAAATCAAAGCAAATTTTGAGTTGAATGGAATGACGACAACGACGACCCGAAACAAAGCCACCTGACGAAAATGTAGGCGTGTTCCTATACTCATGGATTTTGAGTGAAAGTAATGGATCGTTGGATAAATGTCACACACACACACACACACACATAATATATATATATATATATATTAGAATGAAAAAGAGAACGAATAGGGGTGGAATATTAATTATTCTAATTTATTATTCTTGTTATTATTGATTAAATTTAATAAAATGAAATTTATAATTTAAAATTGAATTTTGTAAATAAAACCACATATTGATATTTGTTATTCTAAATTTATTAAAAAAAAATACAAAAAATACACAACGTTTCGATTGCTACTTCTTCAAGAATTTTTTGTCGTATTTTTTTGAATAAATTTACAATAACAAATATCATGGTTTTATTTACAAAATTCACTTATAAATAAAAATTTAAGTAAAAAGAAATCTTTTTAAAAAACACACTTTACTTAAAATTGCACTAAAAAGTAAAAAAATAAAATCACTGTAAAGTGTGTGCGCTCAAATTATAATAACACCGTAAAACATTTGCTTCCACTATTGGTCGCACACACTTTACAATGATTTTATTTTTTACCTTTTAGTGCAATTTTAAGTAAAGTGTGTTTTTTAAAAAGATTTATTTTTACTTAAATTTATTTTATACTTTTTAGTCTTGTACAGCGTCTGTAGAACTGCTATCGCTATCTATGATTGAAATAGTGAACTATTCCATCTTCTGCATATAAAAGTTTCGTTAATTAATTACCAGTAATAGATAAATAATTCAGTGGATTTTTCAATTGATTCGTGTATTATTAGCAGGAGCAAGCGCGTATGCAAAATTTCAAGTTGATTGAATGACGGGAAGTTGTTGAAATATCGATTATAAAATGCCGCGGACAAAGAACACACGGACAACCTGACAGTGTGAGTTAAGTAAAGTGTATTAATTAAAAACAGCCACCAAAGCTTTAATAATTTAATATCTACGAAATTTATAATATGATTTTATTTTATTTTTATATTTTCATCTTAATTATATATCTTTAAAGTGTATTTAAAAATAAATAAATAAGTTGTTAAGCTAGATTTTTATATAATAATATGTTCTATAAAATTAATATCCGAATGTTTTTTTTTTATAAATCATTAAAAATAAAGTAAAATTTTAAAATTATAAGGATTTATAATACTCACAATATTAAGTAAACCAACTATTATTATTATGTATTAATTTTTATTTTTCTATAAACAAAACAATCTTAATAAATTAATTAAATTAATATAAATTTGATTTTTTTAACTATTAATTATAAATAATTATATATCATTTCTATAAATTGGATTATTTTTTATTTATAATTGAATGTCATAAAGGAAAGCACTGGGTTGCCGTAAAAGATTTTTTCATACTAAAAAGGTTGTTGATCTTATTTGTTTGTAATAAATAGGGACATAGTATGAATTAAAAATAAAATTAGCTGGAGTGTCTCCCCTCGACTATCTCGCAAATTTAAATTGGATTAAATAACATAAAATATTATTTTTAAATTAAATTTAATTAATTATAAATTATTAATTAAAATGAATAAATAATTATTATTAAACCAGCGCATGTTTGGCTCTTTGTTGATGGCACCACGTCACGTGTTGGCGCGTGAGATTTGCAGTGTTTAAAAATTATATATAATTCCGGTACTTTTAACAATTCAATCAAGCTGAAATTCTATATATAGCAGTTTTATACAATTTTTAATCATGTGAAAAATTATCAAACGGATGTCTTTATTTTTAAGGTCACTTTAGAGGAAAAAAAATCAAAACGTTGTAGGTAATGACCCTCTTCCGGTTGAGCTACATTTCTCTAAAGTGGATAGAAAACTACGAATTTCGAACAATGCCCGTGTACCAAATTTCATGATTCTAGCTTAAACCGTTTTTGTGTAATCTTGACTACATAAACACACACACACACATTTTTCTTAACCTTAGTAAAAATGATTCAGGAACCTTCAAAACGTATAAAAACATCAAAATCTTAACATCGAAATTTCGTGATCGCAATACTATCTCTAACGAGATAGTAAAATATTTTTAGTTATTTAACAACAACATTAACAAAAACCAGCAAAGATATCCGCTTTATATATTTATTTTTATTTTTAGTTAAATATAAAAGAAAAATGATGACAGATGTATTGTAGGTGGTAGGTTTTTCATTTACTTTTTAAGTCATTCTATAATTTATCATCTCAATTTCTATTCAAATTTGATTTATAGTTGCATCGTTACGAGAAGGCGCTATTTGTATAATAAATGCCATCATTTCTTTTAAGGGTACCTACGTGGTAATTTGAACCTCCCACTTAGTAATGGATGAACATTTTAAGGTGTGCCCACCTAGAAACAAAAATCTTTAATATATAACCCAGAATAACAAAAATTACTAAAATTCTAATATATATTTTTTAATAATAATAAATAAATAATTAATATTGAGTTTTTAAAAAAATATATATATAATTGGATTAATTAATTTGAATTTGTATTTTTAAATTTTAAAATAAAAAAAAAACTAGTAAAATTCCATTAATTTAATTGAATGGTTAAATGCAGGATTGTTTTTTTTTCTTTTTAAACGGTCCAAATTATAGATCAATCGGTTGGTTTTTGAAAAAAATACGACCTTGGTTGTGTCCTCTCACCCACATAGCCATTCCCGTTTATTTGTAAATAACATAGTTATATTTCCTTTTATAATCCGACCTCGTCTGGAAAGTGATTAAGAACAGGAGCAGCAGCATTGGTGATCGAAAGGTCCTGATTGCATTCTCCCTTTGAGCTGTCCTTAAAGCGAACATCAAAAAACGACATCCCGCATCGGGTTGGGGTGGGGGGGGGGGTTGAGGGGAATTATCCTCGAGAGCCAATTGACTCTCCCACTCCACTATCACTTGACTATCGTATTCCAAATGAAATGAAAACGGATTCAAGTTATTATTAATATAATTAAAAAAAAAAAACAAAAACAAATAAAAATAATAAATAATTATTAAGGGGATTTTTATTTAAAGGCCACCTTGTTTGTATAAATTATTTATTAAATTAAAATATCGGTACAACGTTTCGACTGCTTATTCTACAGTCGTTTTCAAGTACCGTACGCTTGCTCCGATTCAAGCGGAGCAAGACAGTTATTTTAATTTAATAAATAATTTATACAAACTGTCTGGTCTTTAAATAAATTAATAATTACGAAAATAACCACAAAAGTTTTAATAAATAATAATTAAATTTAATTTATACTTGTAAATCAATAAAATAATAAAGAGAAAATTGATATATTATATTGATTTTTCTATGGATGGAGTTGACTGAAAGAGTTTCAGTGAAAAATATCTTTCTTTTTCTTTGTCTTTCTCGATCCGGTAAATCCATTCAGATGTTTGATAAAAGGGAATCGCTCAGAATACACCTTACGGCAGCGTTTTCCAACCTATGGGGCGCGGTCCGCCTGGGGGGCGCGAGACTGTTGCAAGGGGGGCGAAGTTATTAGAACAATTCCAAGTGCCCGCAAAGTTTTGAAAATTTTCGATTTTTTTTTTTCAATATGGTTCTAAAAAAAAAATGTAAGATGATTTTGCGATGCTCTGAACCACAAGGGGGGCGCAAGAATTTTTTTTAACAAAAGGTTGGCGCCGGTACAGAAAGGTTGGTAACCACTGCCTTACGATTTGCTTGGCTATGCCCCGGCGAAAATCACCCTATACTGCTTGATGAGACTCTTTTGGTGGGAGAGAAATATATCCGGGATAATTCCCATGATGAATATGGATGAATGAACCTTTTTGAAACCAAGCACTAATAATAATAATCTGTCATGGTGATTCGAAAAATTGAAGATAATTCACCAAAAACCAATACCTTGGTTCCAATTTTGAAAATCTATAAATAATCCTATTCCATTTGCTAACTCCATATTTTACTATTATAGACCATGCACGATTATCTTCTTATTTATTTTTTTCTTATTCTATTTTCAAATTGAGGATTCAATCGTTCATTAAGTCCATTGATTTCTAAACCTTCTATTGAAATGGATACTACACAAACAATATAATATTAATTTTATTTCAATCGTTTTATCCTTATAATAAAATAATAAAATACTTTGATATTTCAAATATAAAATTAAAAAAATGTATTCAAAAATAAATTCTAAAAAAATGTTTAATACAAACAATGAATCGTATATGGCATATATAAATTAAATTTTCTAAAATTTCTTAAATACTTCTGCATTGAAAATTAGCTGGAGTGTCTCCACTCGATTATCTCACAATTTGAATTAGATTAAATAACATAATATATTATATTTAAATTAAATTGAATTAATTATAAACTATAAATTAAAATTCATAAATAATATTTATTAATCCAGCGCATCTTTGGCTCTGTTGATGGCACCACGTCACATATTGGCGCGTGAGATCTGCAGTGTTAAAAAATTAATTCTGGTACTTTAAGCGATTCAATCAAGCTGAAATTCTATATATAGCAGTTTTATACAATTTTTAATCATGTGAAAAATTATCAAACCTATATCTTTATTTTTACGGTCAGTTTAGAGAAAAAAAATCAAAACGTGATAGGTAATGACACTCTTCCGGTTGAGCTACATTTCTGAAAAGTGGATAGAAAACTACGAATTTTGAATAATGCCCATGTAACAAATTTCATGATTCTAGCTCAAACCGTTTTTGAGTAACCTTGTCTACATATAGACATTTTTCTTAATCTTAGTGAAAATGATTCAGGAACCTTCAAAACGTATAAAAACATCAAAATCTCAACATCGAAAATTTCCGTGATCGCAATACCATCTTTGACGAGATAGTAAAAATGTATTCAAAAATAAATTCTAAAAAAATGTTTAATACAAACAATGAATCGTATTTGGCATATATAAATTAAGAAAATATTCCTAAAATTTCTTAAATTTTTAAGTGATTCTGCATTGAAAAAATTGCAAAACCAAATTCATTATCTACCATCGAAGCAACAACCCGAATAGTTCGCCTGATAGTTATACAACCAGTTTTGGTTATACCTCCCAATCGGGGGTAGGGAATAGGACCGGGAATAACAACGATCACGATTAAATATTCTCTCGTCCTCTTAGAAAAATGATTTTTAAATTTTTTTAGATAGAACAATGCAATTTAACTAGTATTTTATATCTAATTAGCTTTAGAATATTTTTATTTACATTATTTAGTACGAATCCCGCCTTTCGCTTGGTGAGGTTGAAAATACATCAAATATGCAGTTTGTTTCCAAGTGGTTCTCATCATCAGTGAGTTAAAAGAAATTGATATTTGATTGTGTAGATTATTGAAATAAATCCGAATTGGTTTTACTTCGTTCTTATTTATTGATTGATTTGATTTTCATTTTCAAGATGAGCATTCGAACATTTTGTTGGTTGGACTGGGTGCGTCCTCCCCCCCCCCCCCCTCTTCCCCTTTCCCCCTGTTCCCTCAGGATACGGCAGTCCATGTTGCTTTTTCCGCAATGGTGTCCTTGCTGAGTTGCTTCCTTATCTTTCCAGGTGCCATGTCATATCGAATTATTGATGAATAATTGAAATTGAAGCAATGACCAAGTTAACTATTATTTATTGGACTTCCATTGGAAATATTAAAGCCTGTTAATCAATAGAAAAAATGGAGAGAAAATGTTGCGCGACGGTGCCAAATTTTTTAATAGAAAATGTTCAATTCATTTTGTTTCTATATATTCTTAATATTGAATTTCGATATAAAATCGTATAGTCTGTATTTTTGTTGCGAATAAATAAAGAGGCCATTCTAATGACATTTTATATTTTCTTAAGAGTTTTAAATAAAGATACTACTAATAATAATCGATTCAATATTTTATACGTTTTGAAGGTTCCTGAATCATTTTTACTAAGGTTAAGAAAAATGTGTGTGTGTGTGTGTGTGTGTTTATGTAGTCAAGATTACTCAAAAACGGTTTAAGCTAGAATCATGAAAGTTGGTATACGGGCATTATTCAAAATTCGTAGTTTACTATCAACTTTTGAGAAAGGTAGCTCAACCGGAAGAGGGTCATTAACTACAACGTTTTGATTTTCTTTCATTCAAAAGTGACCGTAAAAATAAAGATTTAGGTTTGATAGTTTTTCACATGATTAAAAATTGTATAAAACTGCTATATATAGAATTTCAACTTGATTAAATGGCTGAAAGTACCGGAATTAATTTTTAAAACGACTGCAAATCACGCGCCAGCACGTGACGTGGTGTCATCAACAAAGAGCCAAACATGTGCTGATTTAATAAATATGATTTATTAATTTTAATTAATAATTAATTCAATTTAATTTAAATATAATATATTATGTTATTTAATCCAATTTAAATTTGCGAGATAGTCGAGTGGAGACACTCCAGCTTATTTAAAATTTAAATTTAGTTATTTTCACAGATAGAGGAGGCCTTTCATGGTATTGAATATTGAAAATAATAAAGACAGATCATTAAAAAAAATAATTAGAGTTAGTTTGAATATAGTATCAAAAGAATGTATATATCTATATCTATATATATATCTATATCTATATCAGTGTGTGTGTGTCTGTATATGTCATTTGTGTTTGGGGTTGATGAAATCGATTGGAATGTAAGGAGAGAGAATTGTATGGTTGAGTGGGGATTGCGATCTCCTCCTCGAATTTAAATACCAAGATCAAATATGGTGGATGATTAATGTAGAATCGAAGGGTTGGATGTTGGATGTTGGATGTTGTTGATGTATATGGCAGAGATAGGTTAGGGTGGGGGGAGTGCGCAGCTGTGCAGTGGCGGATGGTAGGCTGCGGCGAGCGTTGACTCGCCTTGCTCTTTGGCACAGCTGCGTCACTTGATGCCGTCGAGATTGCTCTCATTAGCACACGCCCTGGCCTTCACATATTCTGAAAGCGAGCGGCTTCGCCTCGGGTCAACTGCCCATCGCTCGCTTGTTCCCTTCGCCCACCACCATCCATCCATCCTTCCATCCTTCCATCCTTCCATCCTTCCATTCATCGATCCATTCAACGATCCACCCCAAATCCACCATCCAATTCCAATGGATTCACCAAGACTCAAAACAACAGATTCCCCATTGATTATAAGAATTCGAGAAAGAATACATCGTTGAATTTACTTTTAATCAATCATTCATTTTTAATAGAAATGAATTAATCGAAATAAATAATTTGAAAAAACACTAAATTAATATTATAATTTGTCTATCTATCTAGGAACATATTTAGTAGCTGGGACACCGAGCTCTCGCTCGACCCTTTAAAGAATATTCATATACAATTTTTTAATTCTTTGTTACAATTATTCCATGTTACATCATTGCATCCATCGGATTAAAATGAATGGAACTTCGGCTCCTCAATAATAAGAAATAATAATAAGAAGAAATAATAAAATTAACTAATAAAAACTTATAAGAATTAACATAAAATTAAACGACAAAACAGATTAAAAAGTTTTTAAATATTTAAGAGAAAAAAAAAAATAATTAAATTTATTTTGAATAAGATATTCTTTAATTATCAATTTAAAGGAATATTAATTAAAAAAAGAAATTGTTTTTAAAATATCATAAATAATATGTATGTATAATATGTTTTCAAGATAGAGAAATACAGAAATATAATTTATACTTACAATATGCAAGACAAATAAGATAAATTTTAGATTTTTTTTTTTTGTGAGGGATTAATAAATATATTTCTTAATTTGATTCTAAAATATAAAAAAAATATTAATACAATATCAATTAAAAAATAATGGTAAGAGGCAAATATGGATGATGTAGTTAGTGACATCATATAAATTTAAATTAAGAAACAACTAATGAAGATGATTTTTCCCGAGGCTAAAACTATTACAGATCGATTTATCTTTATTAATATTATTTTTGGTGTAAATTTCAAAAAAACTTTATTGCGGTTTAATATCCAAAAGTATATATATATACAATTTTTGCTAGTATAATAAGATAAGATAGTATTATTATTATGCAAATGGAGGATGGCGCAAAGCTTTATTCATTTTTCATTCCCTTCTCAATTCTTCTCACTTCTTATTTGCCAGCATTTCATTTTCTCTCCGTGGATCTTTTTGTAAAAAAAAAAAACTTTACTAATATAATTATATAAATAATTTTTAATGAATATTTTAAAAAGGGTTTATTTTTTTATTGGAGCCTCAAATTGGTCCTATTTTCGATATTGTAGGACGACGGATGACCACGTAACACCTTCCTATTATTGACTAAGCTCGATTCAGGAATGTTGAATTATTGTTTTTTTTTACTCTCTTCTCGATCTTAAATAAATCATAATAATAATAGAAAAGTGAAAGGTTTTTCAACCGTTAAGTCATTCTAAATTTTTTAAACAAGCTAACAAACATTCTTATTCTTCATTATATAATCGATTATTATAATAACCTTAATTTTATTTACTGATAGTCCATTGATAATATCATTCGAACGGGATTCCAATTTCATCCATCATTTCAACCAGGCAGGCAATTAAAAAAAAAAATGAAACATCAAATAAAAATATAAATATAAAATTTTTTTATAAAATAACGTTTTTCCAATGGACTAAAAAGAATAAAATAATTTTTCTATAAGCTTGACAAAGTTTATGGATGAATTGCTTCATATTCAACGAAAAACGTTGGGCGGATTTAGTTTAATTTATTTATATTTAACAATCAAGTCAATCATGCAATAAAAAATTGATAGTTTAAGAGTTAAGAAATTAATCTTTTATTATTTTTCACTGTAATATACTTATATCAAAGTATGGAACAAAATTTAAAATAATTTTTATTAAATTTACTTATTATCAATCAAATCCAAAATGGTTGATTATATATTAGAAGAAATAGTGTTACTTGTTAATGAAGTGTTTTAGTGTGGTATGTATCTTATATATATATATATATATGAATTATAGTTCTATAAAGGAAGTTAAATGCATAGAACTAAATGCGCCCAACGTTTTTCAAAGAATATGAAGCAATTCATCCATAAACTTTGTCAAGCTATAGAAAAATTATTTTATTCTTTTTAGTCCATTTGAAAAACGATATTTTACAAAAATTTTTTATATTTATATATTTTTATTCTTTTTTGTGCAATTTTAATATGATAAATTTATTTAATATAACAAGAGAAATAGAAAAGATAAAGTTATATGAAATTTTGCAAATTGAATAAAACAAAAATATATATTAATCTTCTAAAATAGATTGTATGTATTGATGTTAAGTAAATGTTATTATTCAAAAATAACTATTATATTATATTTATAAATAAATAATTTTTATTAATATGAGATTTTACAAATGTATATATATATATAAATATATACATTAATATATATATAAATTTATATTTTATAAAAATATATATAAAGTGTCTTCATAAAAAAAGGTTATTCTATTGTTTTGTTTCCTTTCTATCGGGTACATATACAATGTATAAAAAAATAAGATATTTTCTCTAAACCATCTGAGGGGAAGAAACCCCTCCTCATTGGCGATACAACTGATTATAAAGAATTCATCATTAATTTTAATGCTATGAAATATTTTTAAATACGTTCACAATGCAAATCTATCCTGAAATCAATATTTATGTTTCAAAATCTGTTGAAAAAAAAGAATCGGAGCAATACCAAAGGAGCTAGTTACTCAAAGTAATTAATGGCTAATTAATTACAATTAATTAATTATAATTCAATTCTTTTTCTTCTATACCTTGTAGGAATCCATTGAAATATCTATAAAAATTTTCATAAGTCTATCTCAATAAAAAGTCGATGAAAAATCGATTTCAATTTGTCAAAAGAGCGAACAGACAGAGAGACAGACGCCAAGTGAAGTTAAGAAAAACGTTATAATAAATTCATACTCGCAGAAGATTCAAATAAAATTATGCTGGTTATGTAACAAGAATAACGAAGCGAAGATACCCTTCATTTTTTTGTTCGCCATCTTATCTTGATGCCCTCCTACTTTAACGAGCACAGAAAAGGTTAACTTCTTGATTTGTTTGAAGTTATTTTAAATTTGGTTTATTTATTTAATTTAATATTTTTGTACATTCATTTTTCAGCTAAAAAAAAACTTGATTTGAATATTGCTGTTCACACCGTAAACAATTTATATACTTCTAAAATAATTTTTTAATTTTAAAATTTTATATGGAAAAAGATCATTAGAAAATATACATTACATTTTATACAAAAAAATACGATTATTTAATTTATTACACAAATAAAAGATTCAAATAAAGTTCATGAAATGAAGCACAAAGGATAGCACGAGCTAACGACGGCTATTTTAAAGGATTTGCAGAATTGTACTATACTTACATTGAACTTAATGGGGGTTATTAAGAAGATTTTAACATATTTCTAAAAAAAGCTGGAGTGACTTTACTCGACAATGTCGCAAATTTGAATTGGATTAATTAACATATATTATATTTAAATTAAATTTAATTGATTATAAATTAAAATTAATAAATAATATTTATTGATGGCACCACGTCACGTGTTGGCGCGTGATTTGCAGTGTTAAAAATTAATTCCGGTAGTTACAGCGATTCAATCAAGCTGAAATTCTTTTTAAGTTACCGTATTAGTAGTTATCGAGGTTATACTGTATTACAATTAGATATTTTATATATTTATTTCAATATATATATGAAAAATTAATAAAATATATAATAGTTTCTATTTCATTCTAAAATGATGTTGATAAGTCTATTCACAATATATAAAATTAATTCAATATGATTAGAATATCTTCAATATATATATATATTATATTTACTTATATTAGATCTTAATATAAATAAATAAAATATCTGATTATTTTAATTCAATTAATAAAAAATACAAAAAAATGATATATATAATTACAAGTAAAAATTTATATATGAAAAATTAATAAAATATATATTAATTTCTACTTCTTTATAAAATGATTTTGATATGTTAAAAATATAAATTGTAATTATATATTATATTCTTAACGATCTTAAAAAGAAATTCAATCCTTTGTTTTATTTTTTTAATAGGACTATTCGAATAATAAATAATAAATAATATTACTTTTATGTTTTAAATTGATAAAACTTTATAATTATATTATAATATTTTAGTATATATTCACATGTATATTATTATTTTCTATTATATTTTATTAAATATAAATATTTTATTTTTTTTTTCAAGGGAATGATTAATTAATTTGAAGAATGGAACGGGACTCGCCAGCACAATTTGGACGTTGCTGTTATTATAATCGAGTGATAAGCAAGTCGGCCAATTCCATGAAATGGAATTAAAAAAGAAAAAAATAGAATTTCTTTAGTTTCTAATGAGCAGTGATAAGAAGAAGACGCCAAGCTGGTTGAGGGAAGCTTACCAGGTAAGAAATACATGGATTTTTAATTATTATTAATAATAATATAGCATGCATTATATAGAAGAAGATTAATAAGTCAATATTAAGTAGATATTATATCATTCATCCTCCGTACCTGTGGTTCATTTCATATCATTTCAAAATAAATAAGCTGGATGGTCTCCACTCGACTATCTCGCAATTTGAATTGGATTAAATAACATAATATATGTATTATATTTAAATTAAATTGAATTAATTATAAATTATAAATTATAAATTAAAATTAATAAATAATATTTATTAATTCTGGTACTTTCAGCGATTCAATCAAGCTGAAATTATATATATAGCAGTTTTATACAATTTTTAATCATAGGAAAAACTATCAAACATACCGTATATCTTTATTTTTACGGTCACTTTAGAGGAAAAAAAATCAAAACGTGGTAGGTAATGACCCTCTTTCTATATTTCTCAAAAGTTGATAGAAAACTACAAATTTTGAATAATGCCAATGTACCAAATTTCATGATTCTAGCTCAAACCGTTTTTGTATTACCTTGTCTACATACATACACACATACACACACACACACACAGGCAGACATTTTTCTCAACCTTAGTGAAAATGATTCAGGAATCTTCAAAACGTATAAAAACATCAAAAACTCCATTTTTCCTTTCATCCAACTTTTTAAATATTCTTCATAGATATATATAATTTTTTCTATTTATTTTCTTTTAGAGGCAATTAAAGGAATACAGTCAAAATATAATTAATTAAATTATTAACCATTTCATTTTTCATTTAATTAATTGTTAATAAATAAATTATTTATGAATTAAATTAATTTATATTTAAGGGAGAGAGAGAGAGAGAGAGGATATATATATATATATATATAATTTCATTGAAGTAATTAATTAAAAAACAAAACAAAAAACAAAATAAAAAAATAAAAATGAATTGACCATGCCTTTCCAAAATGTTCTTATTTTTATTAATTTAATAGGAAAAATAAAAATAAAAATAAAAATTAGATTGAAAAATGTGAATGTTTTTCTGCCACTTTCAATTGCTATTATCAAGATTAATAGTCAGTGATGCGTGTCTAAAATACAACGAATTTGAATAGATTAAGAAAAAAAAACGTTTTACTAGTTATTTTATTTTATTTTTTTTTTTTAAACAGTAAAATAAAATATAAATTAAAATTAAATAAACTAAAAACAAATAAATAAAATAAAATAAAATCCAGACAGATGATATTAAATTTTAAGAGAAAACGAAATGGAAGGTGATCTATGCAAGTATTATAAAAAGACAGATGTAGCCAGGGGCGACGTTTCGAGAAATTGTTTTAATTGGAGTTTATCGCAAATCCAATCTCTAATTTGGATTTGAGTTGGGGAAGTCGGGTTTTACTGATGGTGAGTGTAAGGAGAGAGAGAGAGGGGGGGAGTAGAAATATTTTTTGCTACTCTTGAGGCATAGGTCAAATGCTAAAAGAGAGTGAAAACTAATAGATGAAGTTTTTGAGTTACCCTTGACCTCCCGGGTCGGAGCCTCGACTCGTCGAGGTATTTAAGCAAGCGTTCAAATTGCTCTTGCGAAAAAATTGCTCAGCTCGTTTCATATTCCTCTCTCTTTCCCTCTGCTCGAAGATGGTGGAATGGGGGATTGGAGTGCTCTAAACTCAGCACAATAAGTAAATAATCGAAACGGCGTTATGGTCACCTCCTAATGGACCAATCGGCCCGTCCATTAACCCATTTGCTTGCTGACAAATCACCAGAAACTTGGACAGAGCACCTCCATTGCCTTCATTCTAATCAATGTTTATTGAAACTATAAAAATTGGCACGAACAATTATCCATGCATTTTTATCTCCATCATCGATGAATTTCAAGAAAACTATAAAAATATTGTATTTATTTTAATAAACAAATGAATATTTAAAAAAAACAAAAACAAACATTCCTTCATAAAACATTAAAAAATTAATTATTTATTAATATTTAATAATTTTTTTTTTCAATAACACCTTAGGGCAGTGGTTTCCAACCTTTCTGAACCGACGCTCCCCTTTTTTTAAAAAAAATTCTTGTGGCCCCCTTAATTTTTGTAATAATCTAATTTTATAAATACTCACATAATATAGTAATGATATTGAAAATATTGAAAAAATCGAAAATGTTCAAAGGTCTTATCGCGAAAAACATCTTACCTTTTTCTTTTTAATAACCATATTGAAACAATACCTCCCTTACTATCGTCGGTCGGTAAAAATTGGACGACTCCTGTTATAGATTACTATAGATTTTAGAAGAAAAAAATTGGTTCTAAACATTCGCGCCCCTTATAACAGTCTCGCGCCCCCCCAGTGCAGTCAAATCAGTCAAGTCGTTTTAACGAAGTTCATTTCACTAAAATCGCTTTTTTTTTTTAAATATTTCGATACTAATAGAAAAAAGTAGATTTTTTTATAGCCTTACTAGACATTTCTTTTTTTAATGCTATTATTATTATTATTATTCGAGTTGTTGCACTTACTAAGCTAGTAAACATTTCACTATACACTTAGAAGAAAATTAATACTACTCAATGGAGGAACTTCTGCACAATGTGGCAAATCTGTTGGAGATTAGATTTCTGGCCCATTTATAATTAACCAAGTTTCTTGCTTGTCTTTCCCACTCTTTTAATTACGTGATCTATATATTTAATTTTTTTTTGATACTTTGTAATAAAATGTAAACAAATAAAAATTTTCAGCTTGATTGAATTGCTGAAAGCACTGGAATTAATTTTTTAACACGACTGCAAATCACGCGCCATCACGTGACGAGGTGCCATCAACAAAGAGCCAAACACGCGCTGATTTAATAAATATTATTTATTAATTTTAATTTTTAATATAATATATGTGTTAATCAATCCAATTCTAATTTGCGAGATATTATTTTTTATTAATATCACATCACAAAAGAGAATTTATTAAACATAAAAAATAAAAAAAGAAAGCTTTTAATATATTATAATAGAATATAATAATTTGGATTTAAAACAAATTAAAAAAAAATTACTTAATTTAAAAAAGACAAAAATATAAAACTACCATTTTATATCATTTGTCTATAAAATCATAATTTAATTTTTATATAACCAAGAAATCCTTTTTGCACTTAAAATATAGTAGTAACTAATAATTGAGTAATTAATCTAAAAAAAAACAAAAGTAAAGATAATATAATTTAATTGAAGTTTTGAATATATTTTTGTCTTCCTAAAACACAAAAAAAAAAATGATTTCCGTTTTTTTTTTATTAGACTATGTTCAAATAGATGTATATTGTGATTTAATTTCATTGAAATTGGTTCAGCCAATTTTGAGTCTATAACATCTTTATTTTCCGGACAGACAGACAGACATGAAGTATATATATATTTAGATTAAGTATTTATGTTAAATAAAGAGACCTTTGACAAAAATAATAAAAATAAAAATTCATTTTTTTAGTGAATTATATTTATAAATATATTATTCTCATTAATTTAATATTTTTTTATTATTCTTGTTTCATTGATACTCTTATTAGTATGGGGGATAACATTATAAACGGAAAAGTTAGAATAGGAAAGGCAAGATTTTAACTGTATCTGTTTTTTAATCATTTATTATTTTTAATTTAATTTTTATTTATTTAATTATTATTGATAAATTTACTAAAATTCATTAATATATATTTTGGATAACAAAATGGTCATGTGATATCCTTATTTTTATTTTTTTGTTTTTTATTTTCTTGTGATATTTAAAATAGATATCATATACTGTATATATGTATTTAATGAAATTATTATTTTTGTTATTTTCTTATTATGTATTATGAAACTTAGGAAAATATAATAAATCTTATTTGAGTGGGAATAATGGGAAAAGGATGATAGGATGTGAGATATAAAAATAAATTTTCCCCAATTCAATAAAGTTCAATGTCTTTTATTTAATAAAACTACAAATAGTATTGTACACCACTAATTAACATCTACATGATTTGATCATACCATTTAAATCACCAGATTTGTATACTCTAATATCTACAATTTACATGCTTTCAAACCATCAGAGCGGTACATAATTTGTATGTAATTCTTGTTTTATTTATAAAAAAAAAATAATATGAACATATGTATAATAATAATATATATATATTTAATATTTATTTATTTATTTTTTATTTTATTTTATATAAATAGATAATTTGTTTTTTATAATTTGCATGACTAGTGCAATATTGAAGCACTGTTCAAAAAAATAAAATGTCTTTCTTATTCTTTTTATATACACCGAATCGCTTCAATCGTTAATTTTTGAAAATGAGCATAATTATTTCCCCTTCCAGAAAAAAAAATTATCCATCCTTTTTTTATCTATTTTTATATTAAAAAAGGTCGATATATATGTATAGTAACAAAAAAAAGGAATTTAATTTTTTTTTCTTGAGGGGGATTTCTTTTTACCTCTTCGATTGATGAATAATAATATTTATGGTAATATTTTCTCTGAGAGACAATTCCTCGGTTCAAGGAAATAAAAAGCCTACATACATATACCCTTAAAAAATAAAATATCTACAGTAAAAAAAAGATCCATGGAAAATTGTAAGGGCCCGTTAGATTTTCATTTTTTTTTTTTATTTTTTTATTTTTTACTTGAGACAAGTATGTACAGTGTACTCCATATTGAAAAATTTAAAGAAAAAAGTTTCATGTGCATATTTAGTGTACAACCTAACGGTGCCCTTAACACGTTCCCGCCGGCTCCATAATTTGTCTATTTATTTGATGTGGCGGCATAAGCCACCGGTGGTACATCCCGGCGGGAACGGGTTAAGCGTGTATAAAAAAAAATAAAAAAAAAATAATAAAAAAGTAGAAGTTAAAATAAGAGAATATATTTATATAAACTATCTATATAAAGAAAATTGTCTTTTATTCGTTGTGAACCAATAACGCTCACTTACATAAATTAAGTAGCGTGATTCGATTATTATTATAAATATATATATATATATATATATATATATATATATATATAAAGGTAACTTCAAAAATTGCACTTATAGATAAGGTTTTACGGAGACTCACATGGCTCCATTCATTTATATAATGTGTGGATATATATATATCTATATATAAAATTAACTACCTTAGTTCATATAATTTATAATTATATAAATATTCAACCACTTTTGAGCATCAATCAAAATACCAATTGGATTGGTTTCTTCTTGTACTATTTTTTTATCTATTCTATTTTCGAAAGCGAACACAAGGTAGACAGTAAAGGGAAGGGCTTCAATGCGGTTATCTAACGATTCGGCCAGCAAATTGACCTGTGAACTTCGTAATCGCGGCGTGGTTCATCCATACTACAATGCTATACCTCAATGGTATTTCCATTTCTCTTGGAACGAGGCAGTTGGGGGGGAGGAGGAAAAGATAGAGGATAGAGGGAGAGAGAGCTTCCTGATCCCAGCCACAAAAGGAAAATTTGATTAACAAATACAATGAAAAATTAAATGTAGATTCTTACAAGAAGATTATTGATGAATATGATACATATATACATGTATATATGTATATAAATAACATTTGTATAGTTTGAATTATTTAATTAGTTAGTTATTTAATTTTCTTGTATTTAAGTTGCCTGACTGAAATTGTGAAATGTTTATGTTATTATAATATGATATAAATTTTTCTTTTCGTAGAAAATTCATTCTAAATTATAAATCTTTTAATAATAAGTTTTGTTATATTGTATTTCATTGATAAAAAAATAACTATAAAAATCGATCGATTTGCTTGTATTTAGGTACATCGATTTGGTTATTTCATTTAAAATCCTAATCTCCATCTTATAAATCGATTAAAAGATTTATAATATTAGAATGAATTTTCTACGAAAAGAAAAATTTATATTATATTATAAAATAACATAAACAAATTTCAGTCAGGCAACTTAAAATATACAAGAAAATTAAATAACTAGCTAATTAAATAATTCAAATTATACAAATGTTATTTACATATATACCATATATATAACAGGTATAAAAGAATTTTATAATATATAAATAAACAACAAAAGATATTTATTTGATAAACTTCAACTATAAAAATTACTATTATATGCATTTTAATTTAACTCTACTAACCGTAAAACCGCGTTTATTATACATATATATATATATATATTTTTTGAACATTCCATGTGACTTTTTAATTATAACAAATAATATCATTAAAACTTGTAAAAAAATTTAATCTATTTTTTGAGAAAGATAATAAATATATTATATATAATAGGTTAGAAATTGAAGTGGACCACTTTTAACATAACAACAATAACAATAATAACAACAACAACACAGATTATAGTTTGAAAATAGATAAATTAAATATTAAAAACATGAATAACAAAATGTGTTTGTTTTGATTTTTAAAAATCTTTCTTTTTTTTAATTAATATGAATTATAGAAGTTGAGTGTATTTTTTTTGGTTGTAGAATAATTGGTTCACTCCCCTTTCTGTATTTTTTTTTTTTTTTTTTTTGAAAGACAAACAGGTCTTTGATAGAAATACCACTCATGTTTTGATGTTTTTTTTTAATTTGAATAAGGAACAAAAATGGATTTTGGTAAAAAGAAGGGAATGTCTTAATATGTTGTTAAGGGTGGATGAAGGGTGAGGGTGGCGTGGAGTGGGAGTCGGAAGCAGTGAGGGACTTTTGGTTCATTTTCCTTCCAACGAGACCTTCGTTGTTTGCTTATTCTTTTTTTATTGTTTGTCAATAATCGGAGAAGACTCAAGGCTGGGCCGAGAGGTAAAAGTGCTGGTCGCTAAATAAGGCTGCGTCTTTTGCAACGCGCCGGGGGGCTGGGCGAGGTTCAGGGTGTGGTCCACGAGAACCGGTGCCTCGGCGACCCGCAGCTCTCCACGTGCTCGCTGCCCCAGTTTCGAGGGCCTCAAGGACCAACACGGACAGATGCACGCGAGCAAACACTCTGCTAGACTAATTTTTTGTAATCGGTTGATGCCAAATATGGCAACTACTTTCTCCTTCGGAGACTATCGAAAGTCATCGCAAATCGTAGGAGATAAATGGTCCAGCGTAGTGACAGCGATCGATTTTTTTAGTGCTCTAGTTTATAGGTGATCTGGTTCGGTCGAAAGTGAAAGACTTGCGTGTATCTGTCACCAGGCCATGCTCTAGCTGGACCGATCCTCGGATTATGTAAAATTAGAGCCTCACGGGTATCACAGCTTGCACAGAATCCCCCTCTCCCGCCTTTCATTCAGTCTCCCTCACCTCTCTCGGTCCAGGTCATCCTTTTCCATTGCAACTCGCAAATGAAAATGGAAATCGAGTTTACCTTTCTCTGTCTTATCATTAATATCAATAATATTAGATCTATAAAGAGAGAGAGAGAGAGAGAGAGAAGGAAGGAGAAAGGACACGTTTGGAATTGTCTTGGATTTAATCGTAAGAATTCTTTAGCGATAGGAAGGTAGATATAGAGATTAGTCGACGAATAGTCAGATTGTGCATTTGGAAGCAAAAGCAATGAAAATATGGAATGTTTGTTCCAGTAGAATTGAATTGAAATTTAAACTTAGTCTAAATAAAGAAAAGTGAATTGCAAAGAAATGGTTGCCCTGCCCAGGATTCGAAATTATGTCTTTTGAAAATCCGCCTGGATCAATCAAGAAATTGGATCAAGGCTCTGATGTCTTTTGTGGATTGTTCTTGTCTTAAGATGACTAGTATGCATAAGGTAACCATTTACAATGCAGAGAGGGGAGCGTGTCTTTCATTTTGTTTGTGCTATGTCTTTTTACGCTCGCCACAGCCACATTTTGTTCCTAGCTCTTCTGCCTATACAGGACGTGCAGATTTAGGATTTTATTTTGGAATTCAGGAGAAGAGTCCATCAAAGAAAGGGGCAATGATTTCATGGCTCATGGTTCTTCGGCTTCTGGGCTCGAAGGAGGAGGCTCCCCTTTTCCCGAACCAAGGGATGCCGAGGAAGAGGATGGTGGTCGACCCACCGTTCCACCTGGGAGCGTCACCCGGCCAATAAACGAGCGGATCTCGTCGAAACAGGCTGCATGGTCAGTAAGGGCTAGGGTGCGGGGGGCGCGACGCTCATCCAGTAAGGTAGGCCCGTCCGCGTCATGTTTCCGAAGATGGCGGTCCAGATTGGTCTGTTGTCCGAAGCAGCGTTCACACAACGGACAACGAAACGGTTTCTCTTTATTATGTATGTTGCGCACATGACGTTGCAGATTGGAGGAAATCGAGAAGGAGCGCTCGCAATATTTGCACTTGTAAGGTTGTTCCCCTGTATGGGTACGGAGGTGCCTGGTGAGGTTTGCCGACCTCGGGAACACTTTGCCACAGAATTTGCAAGCATAGCGATCCTTGAGTTTGGTGGCGCTCGTTGGATCGGGAGCTCTTGGGGTGGGTGGTTCCAGAAGAGCGGCAGGTAGGAATGGGAACGATGGGTGAGGCGGAGCAGGAAACGCGTGACCGCGGTATACGGCCCCAAGTAACAACCCGGCGGGTGGTTGCAGCAATGCCGCTGGAAAAGCTGCTGGTGATCGTTGCTTATCACTCCCTGGCAACTCGTTCTGGTTCTCATCCCGAAGGGGACGTCGCCAAGCCACTCGCAAATCAAGGGGCTGCTCTTCGGGGTGTAACGCCTCGGAAGAGGGCGGCACCGCAGGGTACACCGACGCTTGTTTCGGCGAGCTGCTCGCAGGCAGCTTGCGGGGACTCGCATCCTTCTCTCGCATGGCAACCGCGCCGCTGCAGAACCACGCGAGCGAGCCTGCTGGAGGAGCCGCCTGCACACTCATGCCCACCTGTCAACAAACAAACATAAACATGGATTCGATTAATATTCGAGAAGGAAACAGTTCGGTTTCAGAACAATCTATACTATTGGAACGAGATAATCGTTTATAATGATTTGTTTGTTTTTTTTCTATTCTTTTCTTTTAAAAGATTTTCAAAAAAGGAAAGTACTAATTTATTTTTCAAGCACCCGAAATAACTAGATATTTAATTTTCTGATTTTTTGCAATTATAATATATATAATAGAGATAGATTGTAAATCAAAATTAATATGAATCAAAAAATATATTAATGAAACAAAATGAGATTACATTATATATTATTTATAGTTTAAAGAAAAGAAAATCGATTGAATATATATTTTCTGTAAGGCACATAGATAACATTTATTTATTTATCAATACTTTTATTACAAAAATTAGTACAGACCATATTCAACAAAAGACAAAATTATATACCTACCTAACTTTATTATAATAAGTTATACCCTATTCTGAAATAATTTTTATTCTATGCCAGACGTGTCCAAACTTTTTGTGCATAGCTTAAAATTTTTTATTGCAAATACACTAATAGTAAATAGATATGATTAGAATTATATAATGTAAAAATAAAATTAATATGAAAAATACTTTTTTTTTATCATTTTTGATATGCATAAAACAATATTTTTCTAAATCTGTTCTCAGCTCGTTTGGACATCTCTGGTCTCTGGTCTGAACAAAATTTTAACAGAATAGAAAGAAATAGATAAATAGAATAGAAAGAAATAGATAAATAGGTCAAGATGCAGAGGCAATAAACTGATATAAATATTTCATTTATACTCTAAAAAGTAAATTCTTAATAACCAAAATATTATTAATTAATTACTAGTATCGAATAATATCATTATTTTCTTTAGTAATATATAATACTATATTTTATAATTTATTTTCGTTATTCTTTCATATTCAATTAATAAAATATTATAATTTTCTTCTAAATAGCAGTGCTTTCCTAACTCATTTGTCCTAGCGCCCTTTTTCAAGAAAAAATTTTACTCCCTCCTCTCTGGAAATGATCGTGTTTACTATCTCGCCAGAGATAGGATTGCGATCAAGAAAATTTTCGATGTCGAAATTTTGATGTTTTTATACGTTTAAAGGTTCCTGAATCATTTTCACTAAGGTTGAGAAAAATGTCTGTCTGTGTGTGTATGTAGACAAGATTATGCAAATACGGTTTGAGCTAGAAATATGAAATTTGGTACATGGGCATTATTCAAAATTCGTAGTTTTCTTTCAACTTTTGAGAAAGGTAGCTCAACCGGAAGAGGGTCATTAACTACCACGTTTTGATTTTTTTTCATTCAAAAGTGACCGTAAAAATAAAGATTTAGGTTTGATAGTTTTTCACAGATTAAAAATTGTATACAACTGCTATAAGAATTTCAACTTGATTAAATTGCTGAAAGTACCGGAATTAATTTTTAAAACAACTGCAAATCACGCGCCAGCACGTGACGTGGTGTCATCAACAAAGAGCCAAACATGCGCTGATTTAATAAATATGATTTCTTAATTTTAATTAATAATTAATAATTAATTCAATTTAATTTAAATATAATATATTATGTTATTTAATCCAATTTAAATTTGCGAGATAGTCGAGTGGAGACACTCCAGCTTTTTGTGAACTAAATTTTTGGATTGATTTCTTTATAGGGATAATTGAGATAATTGTATGGGGAAAATTGGTCACTTGGTTACCTATAACCCGAAATCTCCATATTATATCAATTTTGCATCATTTTAGAGAATCACAATTATTACTTCCCTATATTACGTGTATATATATATATATATATATATATATTTCAAATATAGATCGAAAAATAAAAAAAAAAATAAACTTGGATATGGATAAAAGGGAAATCGATCGATCGATCGATCGAATTCAATCAAGCAACCTTTATTTAGCCCGTTAATAAGTTCCGGGGCTTCATTTCAAAGGCCAGCGAACGATTGGCTCGATCGAT